>OZ030013.1:33325000-33662500 GCA_964023405.1 Apodemus agrarius | reverse complement strand
AATTGTGGGCAAGAAAATGATGCCAACTCTCCCCATATCTATTCAATATATTACTGGAAATGCTAGCTAAAAAAATAACAAACAGAGATCAAGGGGATACAAATTAAAAAAGATGAAATAAAAGTATCACTATATGTAGATGATATGATAGTATAAATAAGTAAACCTAAAAATTCTACCAGAGAACTTCTCCAGCTGATAAACAACTTCAGCAAAATGGCTGGATATAAAATTAACTCAAATGAATCATTAGTTTTCCTTTATACAAATGATAAAGGGGCTGAGAAAGAAAGTAGGGAAACAAGTCCCTTCACAATAGCACAAATAATACAAAATATGTTGGTGTAACTCTAACCAAAAAAAGTGAAAGACTTATATATCAGTAACTTCAAAGTCTCTCAAGAAAAAATTGAAGTTCTCAGAAAATGGAGAGATCTCCCATTCTCATGGATCATCAGAATTATTATTGTAAAAATGGCCATCCTACCAAAGGCAATCTACAGATTCAATGTGATCCCCCATCAAATTCCCAAAAAATTGTTTGAAGACATGGAAAGAAAAATTCTCAAAATCCTGCAGAAAGGCAAAATGCCCAGAAAAACAATTCTTAGAGAAGCTACAGAGAAAACAATTCTTAACAATAAAAGAATGGCTGGGGGATTCACCATCCCTGACCGCATGCTTTACTACAGAGCCATAGTGATAATAACTGCATGCTATTGGTACAAAGACAGACACATTGATCAATGGAACAGAATTTAAGAGCCAGAAATTAAAACCACACACTTATGGACACTTGATATTTGACAAATAGGCCAAAAAATATACAATGGAAAAAATAAAGCATCTTTAATAAATGGTGCTGGTCTAACTGGCTATCTGTATGTAGAAAAATGAAAATAGACTCATATTTGTTACCTTGCACAAAGCTAAAGTTCACATGGATCAAGAAACTCAACATAAAACCAGATACACTGAATCTAATAGAAGAGAAAGTAGGAAAGAGCATTGAACTCATTGGCACAGGGGGGAAATTTTCTAAACAGAACAACAGCACATGCCTAAGATTAAGAATTGATAAAATCACACTCCACGCAACCACGGCTGCTGTGATTGAGCTGGCTGAACCAGATACCCGAGATACCCCAAGCTTAAGATCTCTGGGGACTCAGGCCTCCAGCCAGTCATCTAAGAACAGAAGCTCGGCAGAGCAGGCATCCTTGCAGCTGTCTGGACTAAGCATGCTGAACCAGGTACCTGTGATATCCAGAATTTGGGATCTCTGGGGACTCAAGTCCGCCAGGCAGTGAGTTGGGCAGAGCAGCAATTCCTGGGTCGCAGTTAGGCGTGGACTCTGTGCCGTGAAGGGACCCTAAACTCTGCACAACCACGGCCATCTTGGTGGCAGCTGCTGGGATTGAGGAGGCAGAACCATATATCCGAGATACCCCAAGCTTAAGATCTCTGGGGATTCGGGCTGCCAGGCAGGCATCTAAGAACTGGAACTTGGCAAAGCAGCAGTTCCTGTGTTCAAGCAGGGTGTGGGTTCTCTGCCCTCTGGGAGTCCCTGCACTCTGCACTCCCTACTCCTTGCGGCCACCGACAGCATCCTTGCTCCTGACTAAAATAAGCAAGGAGAACCAGAGGAGACAAGCAGCATCAGGTTCACAGAGATAACTGAATATAACACTGCTTAGAGCAAAATACACCAGGGGTCCAACAGCACCCAAGAGGAGAACAACACACCAGCAATCTGTGCCAGGGGAAACCCAGTCATCCAGTGGTTGGGAAATAGCCTTATGAGCCCACAGGTGGTTCAAGCACCAGCTAGTGACTACAGGACCAACTAAGGCCAGAGATATCCAGATGGCAAAATGCAAATGTAGGAATGTTACTAACAGAAATCAAGGCAATATGGAAGCATCCGAACCCAGTTCTCCGACAGCAGTAAGTCCCGGATAGCCCAACACACCAGAAAAACAAGGTTTGGATCTAAAACCACTGGTCAGGAAGCTGATAGCAGAACACATAGATAAATCTCTTAAAGAAATACAGGAGAAAATGCATCAAAAATTAGAAGCCCTTACAAGGCAAACACAAAAAATCACTTAAAGAAATTCAGGAGAATATGGCCCAAAAACCAGAAGCCAATAAGGAGGAAGTACAAAAATCACTTAAAGAAATACAGGACAATGTGAGCCAACAAGTAGAATTCATGAAAGAGGAAACACAAAAATCTCTTAAAGAAATACATGAAAATACAAACAAGCAAGCAGAATATCTAAACAAAACCATCCAGGATGTAAAAAAAGAAATAGAAACAACTAAGAAATTACAAAGGGAGACAACTTTGGAGATAGAAAACCTTGGGAAGAAATCAGGGGCCATAGATGCAAATATCAACAATAGAATACAAGAGATAGAAGAAAGAATCTCAGACGCCAAAGATACCATAGAAACCATTGATTCAACAGTCCAAGAAAACACAAAATGCAAAAAGCTTGTAACCCCAAAAATCCAGGAAATCTAGGACACAATGAGAAGAACAAACCTAAGGATTATAGGCATGGATGAGAGAGAAGATATACAACTTAAAGGGCCAGCAAATATCTTCTACAAAATTATGGAAGAAAACTTCCCCAACCTAAAGAGAGAGATTCCCATGAATATACAAGAAGCCTACAGAACTCCAAACAGACTGGACCAGAACAGAAATATCTCCCATCATATAATAATCAAAACCCCTAATATACTAATCAAAGAAAGAATATTAAAGGCAGTAAGAGAAAAAGGCCAAGTAACATATAAAGTAAGACCTATCAGGATTAGACCAGACTTCTCACCTGAGACCATGAAAGCAAGAAGATCCTGGGCAGATATCATGCAGACTGTAAGAGAACACAAATTTCAGCCAAAAGAAACTTTACCCAGCAAAACTCTCAATCGTCATAGATGGAGAAACCAAGGTATTCAATGAAAAAACCAAATTTGCACATTATCTTTCCACAAACCCAGCCCTACAAAGGATAAGAGGGGAAAAACACCAATACAAGGAGGGAAACAACACCCCAGAAGAAGCAAGATAGAAACCCCCTCTCATCAAACACAAAAGAAGATAACCACACAAATATAAAAAAATAACGTCAGAAATGTCAGGAAGTAATAATTACTATTCCCTAATATCTCTTAACATCAATGGATTCAATTCCCCAATAAAAAGACATAGACTCACAGACTGGATATGGAAACAGGACCCTACATTTTGCTGCATACAAGAAACATATCTCAGTGTGAAAGACAAACACTACCTTAGAGTAAAAGGCTGGAAGACAAGTTTACAAGCAAATGGTCTTGGGAAACACCTGGAATAGCCATTCTAATATCAGATAAAATTGACTTTCAACCTAAAGTCATCAAAACAGACACAGAAGGTCATTTCTTGCTGGTCAAAGGAAAAATTCACCAAGAAGAAATCTCAATACTGAACGTCTATGCTCCAAATGCAAGAGCACCCTCATTCATAAAAGAAACTCTACTAGAGCTTAAAGCACACATTACACCTAGCACAATATTTGGGGGTGACTTCAACACTCCACTATCCTCAATGGACCAATCAGGAAACCAGAAACTAAACAGGGACACAGTGAAACTAATTGAAGCTTTGGACCAATTGGATTTACCAGATATATATATATATATATATATATATATATATATATATATATATATATATATATAAAAAACATTTCATCCAAAAGCAAAATATACCTTTTTCTCAGCACTACATGGTACCTTCTCCAAACTCGATCATATAATTGATTATAAGACAGATGTCATCAAATACAAGAAGATCCTATCAGATCACTGTGGAGTAAAAGTGGTCTTCAATAGCAAAAAAACAACAGAAAACCCACATACACATGGAAACTGAAAAACACTCTACTCAATGACACCTTGGTCAAGGAAGAAATAAAGAAAGAAATCAAAGACACTTTAGAATTCAATGAAAACGAAGCTAAAACCTATCCAAATCTATGGGATACAATGAAAGCAGTGCTAAGAGGAAAACTCATAGCCCTGAGTGCCTCCAAAAAGAAACTGGAGATAGCATACCCTAGCAGCTTAACAGCATACCTGAAAGCCCTGGAACAAAAAGAAGCTAAATCAACCAGGAGGAGAAGAAGATAGGAAATCATCAAACTCAGGGCTGAAATCAATCAAGTAGAAAGAAAGAGAACCATACAAAGAATCAACAAAACCAGGAGCTGGTTCTTTGAGAAAATCAACATGATAGATAATCCCTTAGCCAGCCTCACCAATGGGCACAGAGACAGTATCAAGATTAACAAAATTAAAAATGAAAAGGGGGATATAACAACAGAAACTGAAGATTTTCAAAAAATCATCAGATTCTACTACAAAAGCCTATACTCAATGCAACTAGAGAATCTGGAGGAAATGGAAAATTTCCTAGACAGATATCAAATACTGAAATTAAATCAGGATCAATTAGATCAGCTAAGCAGTCCCATAACCCCTAGAGAAATAGAAGGGTTTATAGAAAGTCTCCCAACCAAAAATCTGGTCCCATCTCCTGGGACCAGATGGTTTTAGTGCAGAATTTTATCAGACTTTCAAAGAAGCCCTAACACCAATACTCTTCAAACCCTTCCACAAAATAGAAACAGAAGGAACACTGCCCAACTTGTTCTACGAAGCCACAATTACGTTAATCCCCAAACCACACAAAGATCCAACAAAGATAGAGAACTATAGGCCAATTTCCCTTATGAATATTGATGCAAAAATAGTAAATAAAATTCTTGTCCCCCAAATCCAAGAGCACATCAAAACGATCATTCACCATTATCAAGTAGGCTTCATTACAGGAATGCAGGTATGGTTCAATATATGGAAATCCATCAATGTAATCCACTACATTAAAAAACTAAAAGAAAAAAAAAACCACATCATCATCTCTGAAAAATCTTTTGACAAAATTCAGCATCCTTTCATGATAAAAGTCCTGGAAAGAACAGGAATGCATGGCCCATACCTAAACAAAATAAAAGTGATATACAGCAAACCAGTAGCCAACATCAAAATAAATGGAGAGAAACTTGAAGCATTCCCACTAAAATCAGGCACTAGACAAGGCTGCCCTCTCTCTCCATATATTTTCAATATAGTACTTGAAGTTCTAGCAAGAGCAATTAGACAACATAAGGAAGTCAAAGGGATACAAATTGGAATGGAAGAAGTCAAACTATCATTATTTGCAGATGATATGACAGTATACTTAAGTGACCCAAAAAACTCCACCAGAGAACTCCTATAGCTGATAAACAACTTCAGAAAAGTAGCTGGTTATAAAAATCAACTCAAGCAAATCAATAGCCTTCCTATACTCAAAGGACAAGCAGGCTGAGAAAGAAGTTAGGGAAATAACACCCCTCACAATAGCCACAAACAATATAAAGTATCTTGGTGTGACTCTAACCAAACAAGTGAAAGATCTGTATGACAAGAACTTCAAGTCTTTGAAGAAAGAAATCAAAGACCTCAGAAGATGGAAAAATATTTCTTGCTCTTGGATTGGCAGGATCAATATAGTAAAAATGGCCATCTTGCCAAAAGCAATCTACAGATTCAATGCAATCCCCATCAAAATCCCAAATCAATTCTTCATAGATCTAGAAAGAGCAATTCTTAAATTCATCTGGAGCAACAAAAAACCCAGGATAGCTAAAACTATTCTCAACAATAAAAGGACTTCTGGGGGAATCAATATCCCTGACCTCAAGTAGTACTACAGAGCAATTGTGTTAAAAACTGCATGGTATTGGTACAGTGACAGGCAAGTAGATCAATGGAATAGAACTGAAGATCCAGAAAGGAACCCACAGAGTTATGGTCACTTGATCTTTGATAAAGGAGCTACAACCATCCAATTGACAAAAGATAGCCTTTTCAACAAATGGTGCTGGTTCCACTGGTGGTCAACATATAGAAGAATTCAAATTGGCCCACTCTTATCACCTTGTACTAAGATCAACTCCAAGTGGATGAAGGACCTGCACATAAATCCAGACATACTGAAACTAATAGAAAAGAAACTGGGGAAGACCATGAAGGACATTGGCACAGGGGAAATTTCCTGAACAGAACACCAATAGCTTATGCTCTAAGATCAAGAATTAACAAATTGGACCTCAGAAAATTAAGAAGTTTCTGTAAGGCAAAGGACACTGACAGAAGGACAAAACAGAAACCAACAAATTGGGGAAAGATCTTCACCAACCCCACATCCAACAGAGGGCTAATATCCAATATATACAAAGAACTCAAGAAGTTAGACCCCAACGAAACAAATAACCCTATTACAAAATGGAGTACAGATCTAAACAAAGAATTTTCACCAGAAGAAATTCAGATGGCTGAGAAGCACCTTAAGAAATGTTCAACACCATTAGTCACCAGGGAAATGCAAATCAAAACAACCCTGACATTCCACCTCACTCCAGTCAGAATGACTAAGATTAAAAACTCAAGAGATAGCAGGTGCTGACGAAGATGTGGAGAAAGAGAAACACTCCTACACTGTTGGTGGGATTGCAAGATGGTACAACCATTCTGGTAATCAGTCTGGCGGTTCCTCAGAAAATTGGGCATGACACTTCCAGAGGACCCTGTCATACCACTCCTGGGCATATACCCAGAGGATTCCCCTGCATACAATAAAGGCACATGTTCCACTATGTTCATAGCAGCCTTATTTATAATAGCCAGAAGCTGGAAGGAGCCCAGATGTCCCTCAAAGGAGGAATGCATACAGAAAATGAGGTGAGGAGAAGAGGAGAACCAGACCTAGTATTTGGGTGTTGGAAAAGGACTGAGGCCTTGAGGGCATGCAGAAAGAACAGAAACAATCAACCTCAGGAAGTAGAATGTTGGGAGGGGGTGGGGTGGCTCCAGAATGTACCAAAGATATGTGAGGTGAGAGACTCTAAGGACTCAAAGGGAGGGACCTTAGATGAAATAAATGCCCTACAGTAAGTAGAGAGAGGGAAAGTATAGAGCCCACCTCAAGCAGAAAGGGCCCACATGAAGATGCCTCAATCCAGCTTGAGAGGGAGAAGAAACAATCATAAGTGGGGAGGGAGGGACCTGGGATGTAAAGTAGGGAATGTGATATGGTATTGGGTGAGGGAAAAAGGCTGAAGTCCTGAGGGCCATCAGAACGAATGGGAACAGACAATGTTGGAGTTAGGAGGTTTTGGTGACCCTCCAGAATGCTCCAGAGACTTGGAAGGGGAGAAACTCTCAGGACTCAAAGAGAGGGACCTTAAATGAAATGCCTGACAGTAGTGAGAGGGAACTTATAGAGCCTACTTCCAGCAGGAAGACAAGGCATCAAATGAGGGATGGTTTGCCATCCCACAGTCCAAACGCTGACCCATAATTGTTCCTGTCTGATAGAACTGCAGGGATGGAATTGGAGAGGAGCCTGAGGAAAAGAAAGTCCAGTAACAGACCCAAAGTGGGAACCAGCTCAAGGGGAGGTCCCAAGACCTGACACTATTATGAGACTATGGAGTGCTTACAAAAATGTAACTATTATGACTACCTTCCCAAAGACCCAACAAGCAGCTGAAAGAGTCAAATGCAGATATTTGCACCCAACTAATGGACAGAAGCTGCTTAACCCTTTAGTTGAATTAGGGGAAAGTTAGAAGAAACTGAGGAGGATGTTGACCTGTAGGAGGACCAGCAATCTGAATTAACCAGAATCCTTGAGATCTCTCAGACAACTGAACCACCCACCAGTCAGCATACACCAGCTGATATGAGACCCAACACATATACAGTAGAGGACTGCCAGGTCTGGGTTCAATCACAGAAGATATACCTAACCCTCAAGAGACTGGAGGTACCAGGGGGTTTAGAGGTCTGGTGGGATGGGTATGATGGGGTAGGGACATCCTTCTGTTGATGGGGCAGGGAGCAGGTATGGGATTTGGAACAGTCAGAGGTTCTACCAGGAAGCGAATAAATTCTGTAGTGTAAAATAAATAAATAAATACATACATACATAAATACAGAAAGAAAGAAAGAAAGAAAGAAAGAAAGAAAGAAAGAGAGAAAGAAAGAAAGAAAGAAGGAAGGAAGGAAGGAAGGAAGGAAGGAAGGAAGGAAGGAAAGTAAGTAAGAAAGAAAGAAAGAAAGAAAAAGAAGGAAGGAAAGAAAGAAAGAAGAAAATAACCAAAATAAAAATAATCCAAATTCCAAGGAGAAAATTCAAGTGCAAGAGGAGCAACAGCATTCATGTAGACCACACCCATGTGATTCAGGTTCAAGTTTTATTACCTAAATATTGATGAGAAAAAAAAACATGCATGCACTCTATGAACAACTCTATGGTAGAAATGGTAATAGTCATGATGAAGTGAATAATAATGTTACAATACAGAAGGAAAGAACACAAAAAATTGCATTATTGCATCGAACAAAGCAGGTCTTCAGGCTCAACAGAGGATACACATGAAGAAAATTAATTGGTTTCTATCTGTAAGCAGAGCAGAGCATCATTAATAGTGTTAGGGTTTGCTCTATCTCAAGGTCTCAAGTTGGGACAGTCATTGGTTCGCTCTTTACTCAGTCACAGGTCCATCTTTATCTCTCTGCATCTTTAGGCAAGACAAATTTTGAGTTGAAGGACTTGTTGGTAGATTGATGTTCTCCTTCCTCCTCTGGAAGTCCTACTTATCTATAGGAGGAGGCCATTTCTGTCTCTATATGCCCCTCTGATAGGCCTCTAAACTATGGTCAACAAAGAGAGTCCCCATTTCCTCTCCCATTCTCAAGCCCCAAGTCCTCCAGCTGGTTACCAGAGATCCCACACTCCCAACTCCCTACCTCACCCTGCAACCAATTTCGATTCTTACTCCCAAGCCTCTCTTACCATCCCTTTCTCCACACCTGATTGCCAGTTATCTAGTATACTCGTCTCCTGAGAAACTTCATTCAGAAGTATATAGAGGCAGATGCAATCACTCACATCCAAATATGAGACAGAGTCCAGGGACTCTTCTTGTAGAAGATTGGAGGATAGAAGTGAACAAGTTGGAGGGCTTTAGGATACCACAAGTAGACCCACAGTGTCAAATAACCTAGGTGGCTCACAAAATCTGGGCTACTAAACAGGGAACTGTACATAGAACCCAGATTCTTCTGCCACATCTGTAGCAAATGTGCAGTTTGGTGTTTATGTGATTCCCAAAAGAAGTGGAATGGAGGCTGTATTTGTCTTAGTTACCTGCCATTCTCTCCCTTTTCCCCATAATTGGACTGCCTTGTTGAGCCTCAGTTGGGGGAGGATATACCTAGATCCTCTGTGACTAGATGCCCCAGGGTGGAGTGGTAAACAAGGGGGACTCTCCTTCACTGGGGTGAGGTGATGGGGTAATTGAGGGAAGGATTTCTAAAGGTGGAACTGGGAAGAGAGGAGGGAAGGGGACTGTGATTGGGATGTAAAATAAATAAATAAAATAAAATGTAAAAAAAATTGGGATATAAATTAGCATCACAAATAAAAATAATTAGAAGAATTTGAGTTCATATGAGAAAAAAATCTTGAAAATTTCGAATAACTTTGAAATATAAATTCAAATTGCACATGTTAAATGCATATGCATAGTAAATCAAGTAGATAATTTCAGCCTTGATAAGAAGAAGGTAAAATTTAATCTGGAAATTCTAAATATCTATGTGTTGAAGATAATGAATGAGTTTGCTTAGCACATCTCCAGTATCGACAAAAACAGAAAAACAGCAAGACTATGAAAAGGCTTGACTACTTATTAGCCAGACTGAAATCACAAGAAATTACTTGGGAGTGAAACAAAAACTAAAAGGCACTACAGAGCACCCAAGAGCTGCTAGAGAACATCAATTTGCCTAACATATTCAATTCTGGCTCCAGAAACAGAAACAACAAAGAGAAGAGGAAAAAATAACGAAGAAAAACAAGAATTTTAAAGAATCACATTTTGTGAAATTAGTTAAAACATCAAAACACCAATCAAAGAGAGTCTGACATAAAACTCAGCAGAATAGAGGTGAAATAGTTACAGGGTAGGAAGCTGATCAACCTTGAAATCTTGAAATGCTTGAAGCAGAATAATTAAATCACATGCTTTTGATGAAAATTAGAAAGTATAATAGAATATAATAAAGGCAAAATAGTGTAAATAAAAATATACAGACATTCAAACAATTGAAAATAAAGTCACAGAAAACACCTTAGCAGTAGACAAGAAACAACAACAAAAAAACCGCAAAACATCTGTTATAGAGATCTGAACTTGAACACCTTTAGAGAGATATTCATTATAATGACAGCTATGGTGCGCTTCTCGCCAGGTAGCGAATATTAATTAATTGCCTTCCTTTGAGAGCAGTTGAGATTCAGGAAATAATTTATGTTAATAACAAAAAAATATTTTAACAAATAATGTCATAGCAGAGAAATGAGACAGAAACCACCAGAACCACGCTGTGAAGTTGAGCATCACTGGGAATGAGCTAAGTTTTAAAGTAAGTAGCTTCACTTCTAAGCCATTGTATAAAACATTCTCTCACATAAGACCAGGAGCTCACATTGAAGGACAGACTGCACCATACTTTACCAGTCCTCTTAAAAATAACTGTGTTGTTGAATGCCGAAAAAGACAAAAATCATCCATAAATTACAGACAAAGGAATCTTAATGAAATAGGGTAGTGTGACAAACTGCCCTTGATCCTGAAAGAGGATATTTATTCTTTTTATTTTTTATTTTTTGAAAATCGAAGCTGGCTGGCTATAGATTTGTTCCTGGTAGTGTGGTAGCTTCAGTTCTAAGTTTATGCAACTTTGTTATAAAACAACCTCGTTATGTCAGAGATTAACTTTAGGGAAACATAACTAAATGCATAAAAAATAACCTGTGTGCTAGCCTTTCTAATGGAAAATCTAAAATTATTTCTCAATGAAAAATGGAAAAGACAGGCAGTCACTTAATCCTCCTCCTGTCATACCTGATGGAATCAAGTGGAGTTTACTAGGCCTCTCTCGCTCTCCATTTTGGTTCAGAATCGCAGTTCAAGGGAATGATGATAGCTGTGTGTATGTTTTCGTTCTCCCCTTCAGGACTCTTTATTTTAAAAATGTATCAATGTACTGAATAAGAAAAAAAATGGAAGTTCATAAGTTAAATTAATTATGAGCAGGATCCTTCATCTCATCCTTTATTCATCTACATTGCCGACTATGATTCCAGTGTGTTTTACCCTTTCTGGGAACATGTTTCTTTTCCACTCAGATGTTGTTTTACAATTTGACATTTCTCTTCTTTGCCACACTTCTCTTCTTGCTGCCATAGCTTTAATATTGCATGCTTCCTCCCATCTTTGATAGCAGTGTTATTTCAAGGATAGTATATGTACTGAAGTACAAGATTGAATGCTCCTGAGCTTTAGGGTAGACGACTGCAAGTACCGTGTGTGTGTGTGTGTGTGTGTGTGTGTGTGTGTGTGTGTGTTAACTTTGCTATAGTTGAAAACTTAATTATTGTTACAAAATACAAAACTTAATGCTGAATAAAAATTAAGATTCATTTTTATTATCATAATTTTCTTATTTATTATGGAAAATATTCTGTAGATTGACAAAATGGTACAAAGTTTGAAAATAAATATTCTAAACTGTAATTTTGGGGTAAGGTCAATATAAATGTGAACTAATATGTCCATTTAAATTTCTGTGGCATTGGCATCAAGTAACCACAAACAAGAATTTAAACATTTGTCCCAAAACTCACACTTATGAGTGAGTCTAAAACTTAGACTTTAAATTAGACGTTTATTCATTTAAAAAAATATAAATTTTTAGCCAAATGTGGTAGTGTGTTGGCCTAATGCTGCTTATATCCTTAGAGCTAAAACTGGTTCCTCAAGGTTTGCTTGCACCCGAAGAACAGATACTCACATACTCAAGTTATGTCAAGTGAATTTTCTGCACAATTTAACTGCTCAATAGAAGGCTAAAGTCTGTGATTTGGAGGAAGTAAGGGGACTGGAGATTCAAAAGGAGTTTGCAGATAGTGGAAGAGAACAGAGAGGAGGAAGCCAATGGAACAGAACCATATGGCCAGGAGAAACAGCAAGTAACAAGGGGCTTTATAGCTGATAAATAAGTTAAAATAACCCTAGATCTGCCCAATCTAGGCATTTGGCTTATAAAAATATAAGAATTGTTTGTATTTTATATGTGCTTATTTAATCCATAACTCCAACAACAGCTTGTTTTGGACAATAAAGTGGTTAACACTAAACAATGGTATTAACAACTTCTTAGGAATTGTTAAAAATAAAGACCTCAGACCCCAAAAAGATTAACTGAACTAGTATCAGCTTTATGAGTAAAATATTTGTTCATAATATTGAATGAATTCAATTTGTTTTCCAAAAATATTATGAAATTGAGAATTATATGATCTTAATACATAAATGTGATGAAAATTTAATAAAGAATGAATTGAGTAAAGATTACCCAGTGTTCTGCAGAGCTAATGGAAATGGGCGTCAATTAATATGATTTACTTTACTGTATACTGTATGGGAAGTATAAGTTCTTTCTATCTTAATGACTAACTGATTTGATAGGCATAGTTTACTGCAGGGATTCCAACTATTTTTTGATTAACTAGTGAAGGAAACCAATAACCATTGATTATTCTCTGCAGTAGCAGAAATTATACAGTCACTTGCCTTCTCTCTTTTCATAGAGTAGCACTGGGAGTCCATAACAATTCATGAAACATTATCTAAATTTTACTATCCCTCAGAGACCAAAGTTTCCCTCTCTCCATCATAATATTAGTTCCTGATCTTAGCTAGTACTAGGTACTGTTCCATATGCTCAATGTACAGTATTTAACATATCATTTCCAACAGTGATAAGGGAGATGCTATTATATTCTTCAGATTATATATACAAAATAAAGAAACAACTATCTGGACAAATTTCATAGTGTCTAAGAACATTTGCTTTTGAAGAGAATTTTATTCACGTCCTGTGATGGTTTGTATATGCTTGGCCTAGGGAGTGGCACTATTAGAAGGTGTGGCCTTAGTTGGTGTGTCAATGTGGGCATGGGCTGAACATCCTCTTCCTCCCTGCCTAAAAGTCAGTCTTCTCCTAGCAGCCTTCAGATGAAAATGTACAACTCTCAGCTTTTCCTCCTCATGACTTCCTGGACACTGCCATGCTCCTGCCTTGCTGATAATCGACTGAACTGCTGAATCTGTAAGCTATCCCCAATTATAATTTGGTCCTTATGGGGGATGCCTTGGCCATGGGGTCTGTTTACAGCAGTAAAACCGTAAGTAAGACACTTTCCTTCTCCCACATGGTGGTTCACAACTATTCGTAACCATTCAGGTAAACTGTACCCTGTTCTGATCTCCATGGGTACCAGTCATTAAATCATACATGCAGAGAAAACACTCATATGAAGCAAAACCACTAATGACTGATTAAAAGTATAACATAACAGAGAAAGAAACTAAGAAGCTAATCTCAATGCCACTCATATGATCATTTACACTAGAAATTTCCCGTATTCTCTCTTACTGATAAAAATAAGTGCTTATTATGATTCACCCTATCCATTTCTATGTTACTTTTGACTTTTTTTAATTTTTATTTTCTATATTCTTTGATTACATTACAGAGGCTTTCCCCTTTCCCAGTTCCCCCACCACCACACTTCCCATAATTCCTCTCCCCCCCAACTATTCCCCAATCATCCCCCCTACCATTTCTCTGTTCTGGGTCTACAAAACTGGATCCAATCTTTTCAGGCCCAGGGTCCTCTCCTTTCTTCTTCTTGGGAATCATTTGACTTGCTAATTGTGCCTTGAGTATTTAGGGCTTCTGGGCTCATTAATCATTATCAGTGATTGCATTTCATGTGTATTCTTTTGTGATTGGGTTAACTCACTTAGGATGATATTTTCTAGATTTAACCATTTACCTACAAATTGCATGAATTCATTATTTTTATTTATTTTTTAATGAGTTTTTTTAAGCTTTTTTTTTAGTTATTTTTATTTTCTATATTCTATGTTTACATTTCAAAGGCTTTCCCCTTTCCCAGTTCCCACCCACCATAGTTCCCATAGTTCTTCTCCCCCCCAACTATTCCCCAATCATTCCCCCTCCCCCCTCGGTTTCTTTACTAAACTGGATGCAATCTTTACATGCCCAGGGTCCTCTCCTTTCTTCTTCTTGGGAATCATTTGACTTGCTATTTGTGTCTTGAGTATTTAGTGCTTCTGGGCTCATTAATATCCACTTATCAGTGATTGCATTTCATGTGCATTCTTTTGTGATTGGGTTAGCTCACTCAGGATGATATTTCCAGGTCTAACCATTTACCTACAAATTGCATGAATTCATTATTTTTAATTGCTGAGTAGTATTCCATTGTATAAATATACCACATTTTCTGTATCCATTCCTCCTTTGAGGGATATTTGGGCTCCTTCCAAATTCTGGCTATTATAAACAAGGCTGCTATAAACATAGTGGAGCATGTGTCTTTATTGCATGTAGGGGAATCCTCTGGGTATATGCCCAGGAGTGGTATGCCAGGGTCCTCTGGAAGTGCCATGCCCAATTTTCTGAGGAACCACCAAACTGATTTCCAGAGTGGTTTTACCATTTTGCAATCCCAGCAACAGTGGAGGAGTGTTCCTCTTTCTCCACATCCTCGCCAGCACTTGTTGTCTCTTGAGTTTTTAATCTTAGCCATTCTGACTGGTGTGAGGTGGAATCTCAGGGTTGTTTTGATTTGCATTTCCCTGATGACTAATGATGTTGAACATCTCTTAAGGTGTTTCTCGGCCATCCGAATTTCTTCTGGTGAAAATTCTTTTTTTAGCTCTGTGCCCCATTTTTTGATAGGGTTATTTGGTTCTTTGCAGTCTAACTTCTTGAGTTCTTTGTATATATTGGATATTAGCCCTCTGTCGGATGTGGGGTTGGTAAAGATCTTTTCCCACTTTGTTGGTTGCCGTTTTGTCCTTCGGACAGTGTCCTTTGCTTTGCAGAAACTTTGTAATTTTATGAGGTCCCATTTGTCGATTCTTGATCTTAGTGCGTACGCTATTGGTGTTCTGTTCAGGAACTTTTCCCCTGTGCCCAAGTCCTCCAGGGTCTTCCCAAGTTTCTTTTCTAATAGTTTCAGTGTGTCTGGTTTTATGTGGAGGTCCTTGATCCACTTGGAGTTGATCTTAGAGCAAAGAGATAAGAGTGGGTCAATTCGCATTCTTCTGCATGTTGACCTCCAGTTGAACCAGCACCATTTGTTGAAAAGGCTATCTTTATTCCATCGGATGGTTGTGGCTCCTTTATCAAAGATCAAGTGACCATAAGTCTGTGGGTTAATTTCAGGGTCTTCAATCCTGTTCCATTGATCTGTTTGTCTGTTGCTATACCAATACCATGCAGTTTTTAACACAATTGCTCTGTAGTACTGCTTGAAGTCAGGGATATTGATTCCCCCAGAAGTCCTTTTATTGTTGAGAATAGTTTTAGCTATCCTGGGTTTTTTGTTGCTCCAGATGAATTTGAGAATTGCTCTTTCTAGATCTATGAAGAATTGATTTGGGATTTTGATGGGGATTGCATTGAATCTGTAGATTGCTTTTGGCAAGATGGCCATTTTTACTATATTGATCCTGCCAATCCAGGAGCAAGAAATATTTTTCCATCTTCTGAGGTCTTCTTCGATTTCTTTCTTCAAGGACTTGAAGTTCTTGTTGTACAGATCTTTCGCTTGTTTGGTTAGAGTTATGCCAAGGTACTTTATGTTGTTTGTGGCTATTGTGAAGGGTGTTATTTCCCTAACTTCTTTCTCAGCCTGCTTGTCCTTTGAGTACAAGAAGGCTACTGATTTGCTTGAGTTAATTTTATAACCAGCCACTTTGCTAAAGTTGTTTATCAGCTGTAGAAGTTCTCTGGTGGAGTTTTTTGGGTCGCTTAGGTAAACTATCATATCATCTGCAAATAATGATAGTTTCACTTCTTCCTTTCCAATTTGTATCCCTTTGACTTCCTTATGTTGTCTAATTGCTCTTGCTAGAACTTCAAGTACTATATTGAAAAGATATGGAGAGAGAGGGCAGCCTTGTCTAGTCCCTGATTTTAGTGGGAATGCTTCAAGTTTCTCTCCATTTATTTTGATGTTGGCTACTGGTTTGCTGTAGATTGCTTTTACTATGTTTAGGTATGGGCCTTGAATTCCTGCTCTTTCCAAGACTTTTAGTATGAAAGGATGCTGAATTTTGTCGAATGCTTTTTCAGCATCTAATGAGATGACCATGTGGTTTTTTTCTTTCAGTTTGTTTATGTAGTGGATTACATTGATGGATTTCCATATATTGAACCATCCCTGCATCCCTGGGATGAAGCCTACTTGATCATGGTGGATGATCGTTTTGATGTGCTCTTGGATTCGGTTAGCAAGAATTTTATTTAGTATTTTTGCATCTATATTCATCAGAGAAATTGGCCTGAAGTTCTCTTTCTTTGTTGGATCTTTTTGTGGTTTAGGTATTAGCGTAATTGTGGCTTCGAAGAATGAGTTGGGCAGTGTCCCTTCTGTCTCTATTTTGTGGAATAGTTTGAAGAGTATTGGTGTTAAGTCTTCTTTGAAGGTCTGGTAGAATTCTGCACTAAAACCATCTGGTCCCGTATTTTTTTTGGTTGGGAGGCTTTCTATAACCCCTTCTATTTCTTTAGGGGTTATGGGACTATTTAGCTGGTCTACTTGATGCTGATTTAATTTTGGTATTTGATATCTGTCTAGGAAATCGTCCATTTCCTCCAGATTCTCCAGTTGTTTTGAGTATAGACCTTTGTAGTAGGATCTGATGATCTTTTGAATTTCCTCAGTTTCTGTTGTTATGTCTCCCTTTTCATTTCTAATTTTGTTAATTTGTATACTGTCTCTATGTCCTTTGGTTAGTCTGGCTAAGGGTTTATCTATCTTGTTGATTTTCTCAAAGAACCAGCTCCTGGTCTTGTTGATTCTTTGTATGGTTCTCTTTGTTTCTATTTGATTGATTTCAGCCCTGAGTTTGATGATTTCTTGTCTTCTACTCCTCCTGGGTGAATTAACTTGTTTTTCTTCCAGGGCTTTAAGGTGTGCCGTTAAGCTGCTAGTGTATGCTCTCTCCAGTTTCTTTTTGGATGCACTTAGAGCTATGAGTTTTCCTCTTAGCACTGCTTTCATTGTGTCCCATAGATTTGGGTAGATTGTACCTTCATTTTCATTGAATTCTAAAAAGTTTTTGATTTCTTTTTTTATTTCTTCCTTGACCAAGGTGTCATTGAGTAGAGTATTGTTCAGTTTCCATGTGTATGTGGGCTTTCTGTTGTTTTTGTTGCTATTGAAGACCACTCTTACTCCATGGTGATCTGATAGGAGGCATGGGATTAGCTCGATCTTCTTGTATTTGTTGACATCTGTCTTGTGACCGATTATATGGTCTATTTTGGAGAAGGTACCATGCGGTGCTGAGAAAAAGGTATATTCTTTAGCTTTAGGATGAAATGTTCTATATATATCTGTTAAATCCAACTGGTCCAGAGTTTCAATTAGTTTCACTGTGTCCCTGTTTAGTTTCTGCTTTCCTGATCGGTCCATTGAGGAGAGTGGGGTGTTGAAGTCACCCACAATTATTGTGTTAGGTGTAATGTGTGCTTTAAGCTTTAGTAAGGTTTCTTTTACAAAGGAGGGTGCCCTTGCATTTGGAGCATAGATGTTCAGTATTGAGAGCTCTTCCTGGTGGATTTTCCCTTTGGCCAGCAAGAAGTGACCTTCTGAGTCTCTTTGGATGATTTTAGTTTGGAAGTCAATTTTATCTGATATTAGAATGGCTACTCCAGCTTGTTTCCTGAGACCATTTGCTTGTAAAATTGTCCTCCAGCCTTTTACTCTAAGGTAGTGTTTGTCTTTAACACTGAGATGTGTTTCCTGTATGCAGCAAAATGTAGGGTCCTGTTTCCGTATCCAGTCTGTTAATCTATGTCTTTTTATTGGGGAATTGAGTCCATTGACGTTAAGAGATATTAAGGAATAGTAATTATTACCTCCAGACATTTTTGAAATTATATTTATTTATCTTATTTATTTTTTATATTCGAGAGGTTATCTTCTTTTGGGTTTGATGAGAGGAGGTTTCTATCTTGCTTCTTCCCGGGTGTAGTTTCCGTCCTTGTCTTGGTGTTTTCCCCCTATTATCCTTTGTAGGGCTGGATTTGTGGAGAGATATTTTGCAAATTTGGTTTTGTCATGGAATACCTTGATGTCTCCATCAATGGCAATTGAGAGTTTTGCTGGGTAAAGTAGTTTTGGCTGAAGTTTGTGTTCTCTTAGAGTTTGCATGATATCTGCCCAGGATCTTCTAGCTTTCATGGTCTCAGGTGAGAAGTCTGGTGTTATTCTGATAGGTTTTCCTTTATATGTTACTTGGCCTTTTTCTCTTGCTGCCTTTAGTATTCTTTCTTTGTTTATTACATTTGGAGTTTTGATTATTATGTGACGGGATGTATTTCTGTTCTGGTCCAGTCTGTTTGGGATTCTATAGGCTTCTTGTATATTCATGGGCATCTCTCTCCTTAGGTTGGGGAAGTTTTCTTCCATAATTTTATAGAAGATATTAGCTGGCCCTTTAACTTGTAAATCTTTGCTCTCGTCTATACCTATAATCCTTAGGTTTGGTCTTCTCATAGTGTCTTGGATTTCCTGGATGTTTTGCGTTACCACCTTTTTGCATTTAGTATTTTCTTTGACTGTTGAATCAATGGTTCCTATGGTATCTTCGGCTTCTGAGATTCTGTCTTCTATCTCTTGTATTCTATTGTTGATACTTGCGTCTATGGCCCCTGTTTTCTTCCCCAGGTTTTCTATCTCCAATGTTGTCTCCCTCTGTGATTTCTTAGTTGTTTCCACTTCTGTTTTTAGTATCTGGACGGATGTGCTCAGATCTTTCGCTTGCTTGATTGTGTTTTCATGAATTTCTTTAATAGATTTTTGTGCTTCCTCTTTCATAGCTTCTACTTGTTGGCCCACGTTCTTCTGTAGTTCTTTAAGTGACTTTTGTCTTTCTTCCTTATTGTCTTCTTCTCTTTGATCCATCTTCTCCTGCATTTCTTGAAGTGATTTTTGTATTTGCCTCGTAAAGGCTTCTAACTTTTGTTCCATTTTCTCCTCTATTTCTTTACGAGATTTTTCTATGTGTTCAGCTACCAGCATCCTGACCAGTGATTTTATATCCAAGTCTTGTTTTTCTGGTGTTTTAGGGTATCCAGGGATTCCTGTTGTTGGAGAACTGGGTTCAGATGCTGTCATGTTGCCTTGATTTTTGTTAGTAACGTTCCTTCATTTTCCTTTTGCCATCTGGTTATTTCTGGTTTTAGTTGGCCTTGTTGTCAGTGGCTGGTGTTTGAATCTCCTGTGAGGCTGGGCTCACCTGTTGTTTCTCTATTGGTGAATATGTGTGACTGCTGCTTTAAGGGATCATAAGCTGGCTGCCACCCATGCAATTGTAGCCCCTGTTGGAGTTTGTCTACCTGGGCTTCTCCAGCTGTGTCCTGGTTGCAAGGAACTCAGAGAGCCTAGCAGATCCCCCGTGAGGGTAGCCCTGTAAGGGGTGTTTACCTGGGCCTTTCCAGCTATGTCCTGGTTGCAATATGGAGGCCCGTTGCTACCACTGGTCCAGGGGCCGGCGAGCTGGTTGCAGAATGCAGCCTTGGTGCTCGCCAGATGGCACGGGAATGTCCCACAGAGCCTGGGCCTTTCCAGCTGTGTCCTGGTTGCGATATAGAGGCCTGCCCGCCGCTACACCGCTGGTCTAGGGGCTGGCGAGCTGGTTGCAGAACGCAGCCTAGGTGCTCACCAGAGGGCGGGGATGTCCCACAGAGCCTGGGCCTTTCCAGCTGTGTCCTGGTTGCAATATGGAGGCCCGCTGCTACTGCTGGTCCAGGGGCCGGCGAGCTGGTTGCAGAACGCAGCCTTGGTGCTCACCAGAGGGCTCGAGGATGTCCCACAGAGCCTAGGCGGGACTCCGCCTGCTTGGCTCCAAGACCCTAGCAGATACCCCCGTGAGTGTAGCCCTGGAAGGGGTGTTTACCTGGGCCTTTCCAGCTGTGTCCTGGTTGCAATATGGAGGCCCGCCACTACACTGCTGGTCTAGGGGCCTGCGAGCTGGTTGCAGAACGCAGCTTAGGTGCTCACCCAAGGGCCAAATTTATTATTTTTAATTGCTGAGTAGTATTCCATTGTATAAATATACCACATTTTCTGTATCCATTCCTCCTTTGAGGGATATCTGGGCTCCTTCCAATTTCTGGCTATTATAAACAAGGCTGCTATAAACATAGTGGAGCATGTGTCTTTATTGTATGCAGGGGAATCCTCTGGGTATATGCCCAGGAGTGGTATGACAGGGTCCTCGGGAAGTGACATGCCGAATTTTCTGAGGAACCGCCAAACTGATTTCCAGAGTGGTTTTACCATTTTGCAATCCCACCAACAGTGGAGGAGTGTTCCTCTTTCTCCACATCCTTGCCAGCACTTGTTGTCTCTTGAATTTTTAATCTTAGCCATTCTGATTGGTGTGAGGTGGAATCTCATGGTTGTTTTGATTTGCATTTCCCTGATGACTAATGATATTGAACATCTCTTAAGGTGTTTCTTGGCCATCCAAATTTCTTCTGGTGAAAATTCTTTGTTTAGCTCTGTACCCCATTTTTTGATAGGGTTATTTGGTTCTTTGGGTCTAACTTCTTGAGTTCTTTGTATATATTGGATATTAGCCCTCTCCCAGATGTGGGGTTGGTGAAGATCTTTTCCCACTTTGTTGGTTGTTGTTTTGTCCTTCTGACAGTGTCCTTTGCCTTACAGAAACTTTGTAATTTTATGAGGTCCCATTTGTCAATTCTTGATCTTAGAGCATAAGCTATTGGTGTTCTGTTCAGGAACTTTCCCCCTGTGTCCATGCCCTCCAGGGTCTTCCCAAGTTTCTTTTCTAATAGTTTCAGTGTGTCTGGTTTTATGTGGAGGTCCTTGATCCACTTGGAGTTGATCTTAGTAGAAGGAGATAAGAGTGGGTAGATTCGCATTCTTCTGCATGTTGACCTCCAGTTGAACCAGCACCATTTGTTGAAAAGGCTATCTTTTTTCCACTGGATGGTTGTGGCTCCTTTATCAAAGATCAAGTGACCATAAGTCTGTGGGTTCATTTCTGGATCTTCAATTCTATTCCACTGATCTACTTGCCTGTTGCTGTACCAATACCATGCAGTTTTTAACACAATTGCTCTGTAGTACTGCTTGAGGTCAGAGATATTTATTCCCCCAGAAGTCCTTTTTTGTTGAGAATAGTTTTAGCTATCCTGTTTTTTTTTTTTTTTTTTTTTTTTTGTTGCTCCAGAAGAATTTGAGAATTGCTCTTTCTAGATCTATGAAGAATTGATTTGGGATTTTGATGGGGATCGCATTGAATCTGTAGATTGCTTTTGGCAAGATAGCCATTTTTACTATATTGATCCTGCCAATCCAGGAGCAAGAAATATTTTTCCATCTTCTGAGGTCTTCTTCGATTTCTTTCTTCAAGGACTTGAAGTTCCTGTCATACAGATCTTTTGCTTGTTTGGTTAGAGTTACACCAGTACTTTTGACTTTTGATGCAAGATTTTTGAATAGAACAAAAATAAATTATATCTACTTATATTTACTTACATATGCATTCATACATGAGTGTGTGAATCTGGAACTATCCATACATTAATAAATCATGACAGTTAAAAATTATCTCCTGCATATTAATATTCATATATGCTATAGAGTTAAAAATGGAACCCTTGCACTCATTTGGTGTGGCATTGCTAAGGAAAGTCTGTAAAAGAGTGTCATGGAAGAACTGGGAGAACAGATGTAATTTGTGTAACAGATATTACTTTTAATGAAAATGCTTGGGCTTGAAGACTAAAAACATATGAAGGGCAGGAGGACCTGTAATACTAGGTGTGCAATTTCCCTCTGAAATAGGAAGACTTTTATTGAGCCTTGGGATAAATTCTACGAGGAAAGTCCCTGCTGGTGTCTTGGGAAAGATCTGTAATTTGAACATACATATGGAAAATGTTACGCTTTTGAATATACAAATACTATTCTGTTACAGAAATCCTGATTCAAAACTCAAAATACTCTTCTTAGGTGGTAATCAATTTTCAGTTGTAATATAAGCTCCATTGTTCATTGGAGCTGTATCAGAAGAGAGAAAAACCCTTGAAATAGTACTCATTTAATTTTAATAAATACAAGATGTAAATAGTTAGAAATATGGAGCCGAAAATGGTGGCACATGCCTTTAATACCAACACTTGGGAGGCAGGGGCAGGCGGATTTCTGATTTTGAGGCCACCTTGGTCTTCAGAGTGAGTTACAGGATAGCCAGGGCTACACAGAGAATCCCTGTCTCTAAACACCTAAATAAATAAATAAATAAATAAATAAATAAATAAATTTGAATTTTAGCTACTAGGAAATGCTATCAGCAGAGGGCAGAATTCTGTCTCTAATATGACTCATATAAAAGGTTTTACTACTTGTCTGTCTCATGTATAAGTAGCCTATCCAGAGTCACAGGACTATGTAGAAATGGAATAGAGGAAATCAGATTGAAGATGTACTTCAATTTGGTCATACAGGAAGCTCTAGATTGCTACAC
Source organism: Apodemus agrarius (assembly GCA_964023405.1). Classification (NCBI taxonomy): domain Eukaryota; kingdom Metazoa; phylum Chordata; class Mammalia; order Rodentia; family Muridae; genus Apodemus; species Apodemus agrarius. The sequence goes on along the minus strand of OZ030013.1, from coordinate 33,639,656 downwards.
ATAGAGGAATGTCAGAGGTGAAACCTGACTACTGAACTTGGTGAAAGTTACATGCGCCAGGAGAGCCAGTATATGGTTATCACTGACAATCTGCCTAAGTATTTATTATTCTCAGTTCAGTTTTCGACCTAGTAGTGTTTATCTCCAAAAGATTTGAACATGCAATAGATATCCTTATATATTTTATGGGAGGGAATGGGAGTCTTCCAAAGTTTGCTGGGTCAGGGGGAGGATGCTTCTTCCTTTATGGATGTTCTATTGGAAGTAACTTAATTAGGACAATTCTGTCCTCATCATTTCATCAGTCTTAAACAAATTGTTTGGGTACAGAGACTGAGTCAACACAACGGTCTTTATTCTAGATAGTAATTGCATTATGATTCAAAACATGAATCTTAAGCAGGGTTTTCGAGAAAGGACTGGACTGTGAGCCAGCAGTGCTGGCATTGCTTCCTGTGCTCCTGGGCATTTCACTCATTCTTTCTTCGAGTCAGATCTCTCATCTGTTAAATGAGGAGCTTGGGCCAGACAATCTCTGAGGCCTATTCCACATCCATAATTATACAGATCCATCATTATTAGTACTACTCACCATGGTCAGCTATCTTGTCACGGTGTACATGTCACCACCTCAACGACTCTGCCTCAGTAATACACCTTTTAAACATGTCTATTTGATTTTTCACAAGGGGAAAACTAAAAGAACAGATTAAGCAGATACTTTTAAAATGTAATGTATTGTATCTTCTAGTCCATAGAGAATGGAGGATGGTTGTTTTCTTTTATTATTTCCTATGAAATTAATTCAAGCACACCCTCTTCAACTGTGTCTTTTCTCTTTTTTAAACAGATTTTTCTTCTGCCAATAACAGTCCCCAGCTTTAATTGAACGGAGGGCAAACAAGTCTTCTCGCCCATGTCATTCTCTTGGATTTTATACTGCTGAATTTCAAGCTGGTTTCAGAGGGACCTGACAAGAGTGACTTGTGCCAACCTCTGACTCTCCTTGCTATACTTCCCTCCTGGGTAGCATTGTTTGCTTTTTTTTGTCTGCTCTCTGATTAAACTGACATCATTTTGCCTTTCGTGATTCTGGTGTCATTTTCTGTTGACAGTGTCTAGTAATGGTAACAGACCAGTGTCCTTGAGGAATGGGTAGAAGCCATTGATTGGGTAGGTGTATTAATGCAGGCCTGTTAAAAGGCATGCAGGCTTGTCTTTGTGCTAAGTGGCAGGTGAATGGGTGCCAGTGAGAGAGGTTATTAAGCACAGATAAGAGGCAGAAGAACTATTCGCTGGCAATGTCACTTTCTCCCATTTGAGGAAGAGACATTTGTTCAAGACATCCTTTTCCTCCTCTCACTGACAATATTTAAGGCAGAAAGTTGCTGTCTAAGTGCTGTGTAGCTGCAGAATACATCATTCTAAGAAGGTGAACTTTAGAGAAGCCCAAGTTGGACAATTGTTGTATAAAACTATGTTTTATTGGATATAGCTCCTTAAACTGAATATTCATAATATCAAAAAATAAAAAGGCAGGACAACAAGAATCTAATTGGTATCAGTGCATTCTTTTCATTTGTACTTAAAATTGTATTCAATGTCTTCAAAGAAGCAAGTTTTATAGTTCTGAATATGTTGAAAAAGATAGAAAATTGTGAAATGTTAATAACTATATAGAATAAAATAAAAATACCTTATTTTGTTTTTTTGTTTTTACTTACAGGAGCATATTGAAAATGTTTCATAATACCTAAGTATAATTTGCTTAATATTGTTTCTGCTATTACAAACTGGCAATGTCTTTCTGTTCATAGGTACATCTCTTAAGTGGTTTCATTCCCCTTAGGGACTGTGAAATGCTGACATTTCCAGTTGAGGCTTAACTGATGCTTGCTAAGCTTATTACTTGTGATTTTTGTTTTACCTTGAATTCTTGAATTTACCTTGAATTCCCTAAATTCCTAACTTTGAATCACCCATGCCCTTTCAAAGTTTAGCCCGTTTCAGTAATTTACCATTTTGGCTGTCTTCCTTCAGTGTGTGCTTTCTTAGGAATGTATCACTGTTAACTTACATAAAATTGTACTTGGACCCAGAAGAGTATAAGGCCGTGATGTCAGATAGCCAATAACCATATACAAATGTAAGCCATGGGATCCCTGTAATGCCAGTGTCTGAGAGGCAGACAGAAGGCTCTGGCTTGCTGGTTGGTTTGTCTAGCCAATCTAGTGAGTCCAGGGTTTAGTTAGAGAACTTGTCTCAAAAATAAGGTAGAGAAGAGACTGAAGAAGATCACAATTGACTTCATTCCTCCCCATACATGCATATTTGTCTATTCACACACGAGGACACATATAAACACATTTATAGCACATACATAGAGACCCTAAACAGTTTCTTTAAGCTTAATTACAGAATATGATGTCAGGCACTGAAGACAATAACTGGCAGTATACATGCCTTCCTGCACCTATGGCTCTTCTTGGTGCCTCTAATTTATCTTCTGTGAAATATGGAGTGTGGTTTCTGGTAAAACTTAATAAATGTACTTAATAAATGTAACATCTGCAACACACTCTGAGGCAGGAGACCTTGCCACCAGACCAAAGACCTGGCAAGGTTGAAGCAAGTTCAAAAAAAAAAAAAAAACCCTCTGGGTAATTCTCATATCTGAGAACAGCCGAAGTTAAAACTTGCTCCCAATCAGGTTCCTGTCCTGGAGCACATGACCCTCACACCCCCACAAAGAGAAACATGAGAACAGGTCACACATCATAAAAACCTGGAGTTGTCTATGCTCACATGGTATCTACATAGGACCTGTGTGTGTAGTAAATGAACTTCCCTTCCTGGGATTCCTTTTCTGCAAATAGTATTTAATCTGCTTTAGTCTAAGTAAGATGTATACATCCTCATCCATCAGGAATAAGAGAGTTTGGAGAAGCAAGTACTGAGCCCTTCATCAGGCACTGCAAGGGGGTTAGGGGATACCTTCATCATACAGAGTTTCACCTAAATCTCTTCTCTTACAGCCCCTTATATCTCTTCCCCTACGGATGGAGTCTGGCACTCACTTGGAGCTCAGCCAGACTCCATCTCTGTCCTGAGCTCAGCCCGGGCCCAAGGACTCCTTCCTGTCCCTAACTCCCCTTAATCCCCAAAGTAAGAGTGTTTCTGGGTACTCAGGAGGATGGGAACCACATTTCTCAACACTTCCTTAGTCACAGCAGTCCTGGGTGCACAGGAGTTTGTGAAACACATCATCCATCACAGAGATGTTTTTACCCAGAGAAAAACAAGCTATAATAGACTGCATTTTGCCTCCCCTGAGCAACATGGCAACAGCCTGGAAACCCAGCTGCACAGAGGAAGAAACAGCCCCTGCACTGTGCCTTCTCTGAGCAACTCCTGAATCTCAGTGACAAGGCAGAAACACAGACCAAAAATACATAGCCATAGGAAAGGAATCAAATCACAATATACACATTCCACTGTTTCAAACATGAATGAGATTTGAGTCCGGACAATTCATTATATGTGGCAATATAGAACCAAAAGAGGAGACAAACATGATATCACTTATTCTTAATAGAGTAGAACACAGAAGTCTAGAACATGCATGAACAAATATAGTTTACTAGTATTTATAGGTCCTATGTGCTTCCTTATTTATGTAAAACATTAAATTATATAACATTCTATTAATTTGCCAAGAAATATTATATTGATGGTAATTTTCTTCATCAGATGTCACAATACCAATGACAGCCTTTAAAGAAAAATAAAAATTCTATAACAATCTAGTTCAAAGAGAACAATATAAAAGGTATTACATTGAATTTAAACCATGATGAATATAATTATTAAGATATGACTGTAATTTATATAATATAAAATGTAACACTCATTAAAAATTGACAGAAACTAAGAGTAGAATAAAGACCTTAGTTATAAAGTTGCACATATACAACAAAGTGAAATTTTGTGTTCAGGTGCTAAGAATGGACATTGGGTAAAGCAAAATCTTTTCAAGAAGGGTACTGGGAAAACTTGACCACAGACACCGAAAGATTAATACAGATCTTCCTTTGCCAGTTACAGAATAGCTTCTATCCTGACACGTTTCTTTGAAATTCTTTTTTATCAGATACTAAGTGATTTCTAACAGTGGTGGATATTCCAGGATCAACAATTATGCATTTCAGTATGATACTGCTCATATTTCAGAAGAATATTTGAAGTATAAAACAGAATTATGAAACCTACATTTTCTTGGTATGTTTGCAGGTCAAACTTTTTACTCACCAAGAGACCTTGGAGAATTTTTCTAATGTTCTTCAGCCATTGCATCAATTTTGCTTTGTGTGGTTTGGACATTTTAACAATATCCATGTCATAGAAAGGCAGGATGGTTATTTGCACTTTCAACTTCTTTCACCAAGGTTTTTTTCTAATGTTTTAGATTTTTGCCTTTGATTCTTATGAGAGTTCTTTATGCCATTTACTTAGTTGAAAAAAAAACCCACTTGATTTCTTGTCAAGTTGTGTGTGTGTGTGTATGTGTGCGCGCGCGCACACGCGCGTGTGTGCACACACACACACACACACACATTTTTTTTTCTTGAAAATTTTTTCAAGAAGGGTACTGGGAAAATTTGACCACAAACACCGAAAGATTAATACAGATCTTCCTTCACCAGTTACAGAATGGCTTCTATCCTGACAAGTATCTTTGGAATTTTTTTTAATCAGATACTGAGTGATTATTAACAGTGGTGAATATTGCAGGATCAACTATTCGCATTTCAGTATAATATTGCTCACAGTTCTAGAATATATATATGTATAAATTGTCATTCTATGTTGAATTCTATGTTGAATAAAAGTTAGGCCATGAATATCCGTGCTTGTTCTGGTTGGAGGAAACGTCCAGAAATCCTCACTTGGTATGTTACTTTTGGACCTAACCTATTTATTTATTCCATTTGTTGAATGCAGATGCATTCCATCTATACTATATTTGTTCACAATCTTTATTATGAAGGAAATTATTTTTTCTAATGTCTTTTCTGCATTTCTTGAGATTATTGCAAAGCTTTCTGTGGTATGTTGTATTATTTTTATAGGTTTTCATAATGTTGGCATTTGTGAAAGCATCTTTCTTCTTTTATGTTCTTCAATTTTTATTATTTTATTTGTTTACTTTACCGTCATTGCCACCCCCTGTCTTCCCCCACAGTTCTTCATCCTATTCCTTCTCTCATTGCCTCAGAGACGGTGGTCCCCCCACCAGACATCCCACTACCCTGGGGTTTAAGAGCATCTTATCCACTAAGTCCTGACCCGGCAGGCCTCTGCTATATTTGTGTCAGGATCATCAGACTGGCCGGTGTAAGCTCCTGGCAGGTGTCTAAGTGTCTGAGAGCTCCCTGGAGTCTGGGTAAGTTGAGACTACTGGCCCTTCTATGGGGGGGTCTCTGTGTCCTTTAGCTTCTTTAACCCTAGGGATCCCCGACTTCAGTTCAATGGTTGGGTGCAAATATCAGCTTCGTCTCAGCCAGTTGCTGGTAGTGCCTTTCAGGGAACAGCCTACATAAGAACAATGAGCCAGAATCATAAAGATAACTTCGGTAATATTCAAAAGCATGATTTTTTTTGGCGGGGTGATTAGTCTGTAGATGCTGCCCTGGAAGCAGAATTATGTTGTGATGTTCAGCACTAACATTTACCACCATGGGAAGACTTCATCTGTTTTCTCTCTTCCAAGCAACAAGTATTCTTGTCTGCCCAGCAATGTTTTGTATTCGTTGACTGATGGTGCAGGCAATGATTTCTTACTTGAACATTGACATCTTTATTAATACACAAAACTTAGATTCTCCTATGTTGTACTTAAATATCTCTGCTATTGTGAAGGTATTTTAGTAAAGGAGTATCTATACAAGAAGATGTACCTGTAGGAGACAATTATTTTGAGATTTTGTCTAGTTACTCTCTTGCTTTGGTGTCTAACACCTTTACAGACCTGGAATTTTAAGGCTGAGAAAGAATACCTTCTTTGTCATTTCTTGTTTTTGTTTAAACTTTTCTGTGTTTTTAAGAATTTTTTTTTGTTTTTTGTTTTTGTTTTGTTTTGTTTTTTTCTTTTTGAGACAGGGTTTCTCTGTGTAGTCCTGGCTGTCCTGGAACTCACTCTGTAGACCAGGCTGGCCTCGAACTCAGAAATCCGCCTGCCTCTGCCTCCCAAGTGCTGGGATTACAGGTGTGCGCCACCACGCCCGGCGTTAAGAATTTTATATGTACAAAATCAAGGAAATATGAAGTTATATCTACCCTAGTCCAATCTTTCCAACTGCTTATATCCTCTCCAAAATGCTTTTGTCCTATATTTATTTCTTTTTTGTTGTTGTTGGTAGTTATTTGTTTTCTTTTAGAATTCACTAAGTCCAGTTATTTCAGGACATGTGTGCCTGGAGATGAGATGATTCACTGAAATTTAAGGAAACTACCTGTGCCCATATCCTCAATAAAGAATGACTGTCTGTCCTTTAGCACATATTCACAATAATCCCACAGTATGAACAATGTCCCCCCACTAAATTATTTTTAGGGAACTATTTAAAGACTGGCTGAGTTAGGTCTCTTAGGAGCAAGGAACAGAAGCACTGCTGATGTATAAGGCCAGCCTGTTCTTTATAGTAACCCATCTCTCCAGTTACCTTGATAGTATAAAACTACAGAAATGCTGTGATCATAAAGTCTTAAATACATGTGTATATTGTTTGAAAGTTCTACTGATTCATAAACTTTTAGACGTTTTGACCAGGAAGTTAATTATATTCTTATTTCCTATAAAGTAACATTGGATGCAAGTTTATTTAAAATGAGTAATAGTTGCTTTTCTATTGCAGTAATAAAAGACCACAGCCAAGAAAATGTACAGAAGAGAGGTTTTATTTTGCTTACAGTGTCTGATGAATAAGTTTCCTTCATATCAGAAGCAATGCAGCTGTCAGGCACAGTGGCAGGGACAAAAGCTGAAGACTCACATTCTGTGTCTGCAAGTAGGAAGGGAAGAGCCATGTAAAAAGGACAGGAGTCTCTAAAAATCTCTAAGGCCCTTTCCAGGGTCATATTACCACTAGCATGCTCATACTTTATCAATCTGCAAAATACAGAGAGATTTCAAACGGAAACCACCAATCTGAATTCCAGAGGCAACTGGAGGTATTCATCTGTAAAGCAGAACATAAGGTAAAAGAATTTACCATTAATTTAGTTTTACATTTGCAATCCCACAAGCAATGTCCCTCTTTCCCAGATTCTGACCAACATATGCTGTCACCTGAGCTTTGGATTGAAACCATTATGATTGGTGTAAGATGTCTCAGTGGCTTTTCTATTTGTATTTCCCTGAAGACTAAAGACTTAGAAAATTTCATTAAGTGTTTCTTCGACATTCAAGATTCCTCTCTTGTGAGTTCCATGTTTAGTTCTATACCCTATGTTTTGATTGGGTTGTTTGGGTCTGGGGTGTTTAACTTCTTAAGTTCTGTATATATTTTGGAAATCAGCCCTCTATCAGATGTGGAGTTAGTGAAGACTTTTTCTCAATCTGTAGGTTGCTTGTCAGTCTTATTGATTATGTACCTTACCTTTCAGAAGCCTTTCAGTTTCATGAGGGCCCATTTATTAATTCTTGGTCTTAGAGCCTGAGGCATTGAAGTTCTGTTTAGGTAATCCCCCCCCCTGTGCCAAATAGTTGAAAGTTCTTTCCCACTTTCTCTTCTATAAGATTCTGTGTACATGTGTTTCTGCTGAGGTCCTTGATCCACACTCCTTCACTGCTAGCGGGATTGAAAACTGGTACAACCACTATGGAAATCAATATTGAGGTTCCTCACAAAATTGGAATTTGATCTACCTGAAGACCCAGGTATACTACTCTTGGGCATATACTCACAAGATGTCCCACCATGTCACAAGTGCACATGTTCCACTATATTCCTAGCAGCTTTATTTGTGATAACTTGAAGTTGGAAACAAGTCTGACATTCCACAAAAGAATGAAAACAGAAAAGGTGGTTCATTTACAAAATGGAATACTCCTAAGCTAATAAGAATGAGGACATGATGAGTTTTGCAGACAAACGGATGGAGCTAGAAAAATATCATCCTGAATGAGGTAACTCAGATCCAAAATATATGTGTGGTATGTTCTCACTAATATGTGAATATTAGCCAAAAAGTACAGAATACCCAAGATACCATCCACAGGATTCAAGAATATTAATGAGCTGAAGAGCCCAAATGAGGATCCCTAATCCCACTTGGAAGAGAGAAAAAAAGCAGTCATGGGGGCCGAGGTAAGTAGGAACTTAGGCAGGAGAGGGGACAGATAGGGGAAAGGGAAGAATTATCAGTTATTGGGGGGAGACATGAGTGAAGCTCTGGGGGTCATCAAAAAGAATGATAATAAGCAAACTCTGGAGGTAGGAAGGAGGGCAACCCACTAGAGAGGGTTCTGGAAGGTGAGAGATCCTCAGAACTCAAAGGCAATGATCTTAGATGAGATGCCCAACAGTGGAGAGAGGGAACTTGTAGTCTACCACTAGTAGAAAGACAGAGCATCATGTGGAGGGATGAGGTTGCCACCCCATAGTCAAAAACTCTAAAAGAACTACAAGGACAAAAGTGAGAAGAGACTTAGGGAAAGGAGGCCCAGTGACTGGCCAAAGTTGGGAGCCATCTTAACGTGGGGCTCCAAGGCCTGACACTATTACTGATGTTATGATGTACTTACAGATAAGAGCCTAGAATGGCTACCTTCAGAGTGGCCCAACAAGCAGCAGACTGAGACAGAAACAGATACTTATTCCTAGCTAATGGACTGAAGTCAGGTAACCCTATGGTTGAATTAGGGAAAAGCTGGAAGAAGATGATGAGGATAACCCCATAAATAGACCAGCAGCCTCAACAAACTTGGACCCCAGAGCTCTAAGACAATGAGCAACAAACCATGCAGCATACACTTGCTGGTCCAAGGCCCTTCAAACATATAAAGCAGACTGCCTGGTCTGGCCTCAATGAGAAAAGAGGAAACTAACCCTTGAGAGACGTGAGGCCACAGGGAAAAGGGAGCCCAGGAAGTGTTTTGTGTCTATGGGGTTTTGGGGACATCTTCTTGGAGATGTGGAGGCAGAATGGGATGAAGAACAGTCAGAGGGTGGAAGACAGATCGGGAGATGAATAATGACTGTAAAAAATTAAATAATAATAATAATAATAATAATAATATACATTGGGTTTTGAGAAAGAATAATTGATATTGATGCAAAGAACCTGGTAATATTAGCAGTTTATATCTCTTCACACTATCAGGTATTTCTTTTTTGTGTTTTTTAAAATTAAATTGGTTATTTTATTTATTTACATTTCTAATGTTATTCCAATTTTCCCCTCCACAAGCCCTCTATCCCCTCTCCCTCCCCTGCCTCTACGGGAGTGCTCCCCAACCCATCTACCTACTTGTGACTCAGCACTGTAGCATTCCACTTGAACCTCCACAGGACCAAGGTGCTCCTATCAGGTATTTCTCATATTTTATGCAATTGTTGGATTGCTTTTTTTTTTTTTAATTTACAATCTATTCTTTGCCGACACCCAATCCCCCTCCCGGAGTTCATTATCCTATTCTTCCTTCCCCTGTCTCTGAGAAGATGCTCCCCAACCATCAGGCCTCCCCACTCACTGGGTCCTCAAGTCTCCCCAGGAGTCCTCTGCTCTATACCTGTTGAATTTTGATTTTAGAACCATTTCCAAATGGGCTCACATTTCTTTTATATGTTTTAGATAAAATAATCTTCTTAAGTACATAGTTTGCCATGATTTTTAATAATGTTAAGCTCAAAGAGGACTGGTCTGAACTTTACTGAAAATAGAGAGAGGTAAGGCTAGAGAAGGTTAAATGAAATCTAGACACTTTTTATTTTGTTTACACTTTTTTATGTGTATGCAGGATTTGGCTGCATGTAAGTCTGGGAACCGTACACATACCTAGTATACAAAGAGACCAGACAAATCCCCGATAACTGAGGGTTCTCACCATTTTGAGCCATCATGTGTATGCTGGAAATTGAATGTAAGTTCTGTGGAAGAGCTGCTGTGGAACCTTTTCTCCAGCCCCAAGGGCATATTTGAAATATGTTCACCCTTCTGTGATAAGAAGAAATAGAAAGTTATTTTGACACTTTGCCTCCCTTTAGTGGTTTGTCATCAGTCTTGTAAATCTTGTCATGGAGCTGAGTCTAAAATGGGTTTTATATCTTTATCTACATAAGTTTATTCAATATTTTATTACTTGTAAATATCTTAATGTTCATAATTCAGTACAAAACTGTTGATAATTTCACATATGTAATAAAATTGTTATATAAATGGGAGGTAATTTTCAGCTCCATAATAAAAATGTTTACCAGAGAGAAGTGTATATCTTTTATAGCCCTCTAAATGATTGTACAAAAATGCAACAGAAGTATCTAAACCTGTGTTATCTTATTTGGAGTCTGTTAGTCAGCTTCATATATTTCTTTCATTCTAGCAAAATTGCAAAAGGCCTAGAAAATGTCAGATTGAGAAGAGGCCTGTGTGACATCTCTGTGCTATGCCATCCAGTCATAAATGGAGTGGCAGCTGTTTCTTCTCTGTGTTAGATACACACACTCAGAGTAATTTCCTGATGGTTATTTTGGTTGCAAAATTCCAGTTGTTGTGAGAGCAGTGATGACTCTGACACTCTTCTTTAGAGGTAATTAAACTTTCAGCCCATCTGTGCAGTAACTTTCATAATATTTTCAAAGGGCACAGAATGCTTTTAATATTTGTACCACTTCGCTTTTGCTTGCTAAGGGACCTATTATCTAGCTGAACATCGTTGAAACAAGAAAAAAAAACTGGTTAGAAAAAAAAGGGACGTTAAAAAATGTCACACTAGCAGAAAAGCAATGTAATGAATTTTGAATTTAAAAATAATCTGAAGAATGTCTTGTTTACCAAAGCTCCACTTCATGCTCTTATAGTATTTTATCATTGACTCTACAGTGTTTGATCCCAAAGAAATAACCAGCTTTGATGCAATCTCTATTGTCTAAGAGATTCTTTCTTACACACTGTATACATTTCATTACCAGAAAGCTGAAAGAAAGCAATGTTAAAATAAGCAAAGCAATTAAGTTGGCAGAGAAAACAGGAATGGTTTTTAAAGATTCTGAGTAAGACAGTTGCTGCAACAGCATAGAAAAGAAGATGCGTTGTTATTGTCTCTTAGAGTCCAACTTCTAAGTCACCAAGTCTGTGTCTAGTGGCATCTTGATGGACATAAGGTAATATACAGAATATTAATATAATTTAGAATCTGTAATATCCGTTTATTTTTTCTTATAACCGTTTAATATATAGTGTTTAACAATACAGATATGAACTTTTCAAAAGTGAAATCTTTTTTAGCTTGATCTTCAATAATGAATAATAGTTTTTTATATAAGTAAATAAAGTTTAAGCAAATATAAAAAATATAAATCACAATCATTCTTGTACTTTGATTCACTTCCGTGCATTTTTGTGTTATGAACATTTACAAAGATAAACTGCACTTTACTCAATGTTTCTGAATGACTTTAGCCATTGGAGAGATGATCTATGTATGCCCTAGCTAATCACTTTTAACTGGTAACTTTGGGCTACCCTTTCTGCCTTTGTCCTTTTTCTTTGTCTGCTTTGTCTTTCTTGGGATTCTGAATATAAACATAGAATATGACTCTCTCTCTCTCTCTCTCTCTCTCTCTCTCTCTCTCTGTCTCTGTGTGTGTGTGTGTGTGTGTGTGTGTGTGTGCATGTGTGTTTTTGTAATTATATAGTTTTTATAAGAATTTGATAAACTAAGTATACAACTCCCCAGTTATGTATGAAAAACACATTATTCTATGCTGATTTTTTAGGACTGGCAACTTTGGGACATAGGCTGCTTGACATTTTCAAGTCTGTTTATCTAGATTTCCCTTTTAGTTTATACAATTTATATGAAGGTATGAATTTACCATACAAACATATCAGCCACACTTTCTTCAGTTTCAATGTTCTTGTTACTTAAGCAAAAAGTATTTAATCTAGAATTTGTTTGTGCAGAAAATGAATCACTGCTTGATTTATTTTTCCCAAAAGTGTTGTAATCATCTAAATACCATTTATATTAATCTTTCCTCTGCCTCTAATTTCCCACTATTTGTGGTTAGTAATAATTTCAAACTTTATCATTCTCCTTGAATCATTCCTCAATGATTTATAAATTCATTAGCATCTAAATACAGCTTCCAAAACTTTCAAAACTGGATGATTAAAGTTCTATAATTGAATACTAAGTTGCTTTTAATAAAAGAACACAAGAATTCAACACCCAGTGGTTTCTAAATTGCCCAAAGAGGCTTTAAATGAATATTTAAATTAGGAAAGACTTGTTAAAATCTGATGATTTAATGTATATTAAATGCTTGCAAAAATATGTGTTTGTGAGCCCACGTGTCTCAAAAATGAAGGCTGTAAGTCCTTGCTTCAAGACACATTGATGTAATGTTATCTGGAATCATGGGGATGAAATTTAATTTTGTGTATAGTGTTATGTGTTAGAGTGTTTTTATAGAACTTTCATTTTAGAAAACAAAAGTGGCAACATTTTCAGAGTTGGACATCTGGCTAAATAAATATTTTCAGAAAAATAAAATAAATGAAAGCATGCCTTAAAATGATGAAAACTATGAAAACATAAAACAAAATATTTATTATAGTTTCAAACTACTTTTTAATTTTAAGTCTGTTTAAATTATTGTTCTCCTCTTGAATTAGTGTTAATTGTTCAGATATATCTGATAATGTCCTATTATAACCTATACTACTGTCTTCAGTTACTATGTATGGAAATATCAAACAGGTATTAACCACGAACTTTTCTACCTAGTCTACAGGTCTTCTTCTTCTTCTTCTTCTTCTTCTTCTTCTTCTTCTTCTTCTTCTTCTTCTTCTTCTTCTTCTTCTTCTTCTATGTCCCCCTTGTTGAGGGACATCTGTGTTCATTTCAGCTTCTGGAATAAGGCTGCTATGAACATAGTGGAGCATGTGTCCTTATTGCCAGCCCTGTTGGGGGACTTTTGCCCTGCAGACTGGTCGCCAGGTCTTCTAATGGCAGAAGGTGTTGTATAGGCTGCCCTGGGAGATTAGTCTTGAATTATCATATGTAGGTATATACTCTGCAACCTACAATAATGGTTTCCTTATCAATATATTCTTATTCATTAAATGGTACAATGAATTAACCAAATGTTTAATAATTTGCCTTAAGACCATCTTTACCAGACATATATTTCTGGTACTCTAAACCTGACTAAGAACCTATACCTTGGGTGTTTATACGCCCTACTACTATTCTTCTGGTAAAACAACATAATGTTAAATTGTTATCTATATATATCTCCATACCCATGGACTATTGCAATTCAACATCTCATCAGACAATCATCTTTATGTAATGGATATTGATTTAAATGAAAAATGAGACATACATAGTCAGAGCACAAAGAATAATTTACTTTGTAATACTTTTTCTCAACTGGATATCTATATCACACCTTCTACTACCCTCAAGGCTCATGAAACATCATGTAATAATCGTATGTAATGGAGAAGATTCCTAGAAATAATATCTTCTAGACATGATACAGTAGTTGTATCCATGATCCCAGGTATCTCTGTTTGATGGAACCAATAACTGTATAACATCAAGTTAGATAGAGCTTCACACTTACCTGAGGATTCATGTACAGTTCACAACGACAATGGGAGGGAGAGTCATGTTTCTTCAGTAATGAGGCCTCAGGTCTATGGCATATACTATAGAGGGTATTTCTTTGTACTTCAGTAGACAAGATAAATTGTACCAGGAAATGGTACATTTAAAAAAACAATAGTCAAAAACATGAGAGAGAAAGCTAGGTAAACTTAGGAGAAGGATGCTGGAAAAAGAATCCAGGAAGAGTTGGAGTGAGAGATGGAGTTAAATATGATCTAAATACATTGTGATAACACATAAGCTATCAAATACAAATTAATAAAATAACTTTTAAATAATTTAAAATAATTGACATTGAATATTGAAACCCATGAGTTTCATTTGGGCATCTTATAAACAGGAGAAAATAATCTCCAATGCATCATCCAACTGGCTATTCACAAAACTATTTTAGCTGAAATAGTTCGGGAAAGAGAGAGCTAGAAAGCAAGGGAAAGAGTAAGAGAAAGATAAGGAAAAGAGGGAAGGAGGGAGGGAGGAAAAAGGGAGGCAGAGAGGGGCAGTGAGAAGAACATCTTTGGAAATCTTGAAAAATATATGAACAATAATATGATATTAACCTATTTGAAGCTTTGATTTCACTCCACCATATAATTTTCCAAACAAAATTTCCTGTATTTTTCAGTGCATTTGCTACTGTGCCTCATGCAGAGACTGAATCAGAATTTTATTCCAGATTCTTTCTTAACAGGATACCTGAAACACACACAGTATTATTTGATTTATTTTTCATAATTTAAATTACATAAAAACTTAGAGGTGACAAAAATAGAAGTTATTAATACTCTCCATTCTCTAATTAATTACCTAACTTTGTGAAGAAAGTTTAATTAAATAATTTATGAGCTTGTAGAATTTAACACTTACAAATAGAAAAAGATTATTTTACTGTTACCAATATTGATGTTATTTACCTATATACATGATGATGATTTTTTTGAATTTATGTTATTTTATTACTATATAACATTACATATATATATACATATATACATGTATATATTACTTCTTTCTGAGTAATAAAGTATCTTCTCCAAATCCACATGTATCTCTCAGTATCTTCATATATTTTTCATGTTTCCATATTTTGGAAATTGGAAATAAAGATGCTTTGTAGCACAACAAAAATATATCCATTTTATGGAAATAATTTTTATGTCTTGGTCTTTTATTTGCAATCTCTGTGTGTATTCCTACATATTATATCTATCCCACTGAACTCTTTTCTCAAGATTCATCCCAGGACGTAAACTGTAAAATATCTGGTTTCATATTAAAATATGCACAAAACAGAAGCAGGAAATGGTTATTTATCAATTTATCAAAATCATATGACTACAATCCAATTATTTTTTTATATAGGATAGAGAAAATAAAAATGAAAGCCAATACTCCAACCATTGATTTTAAGATTCAATCCGCTGTGTTCTTTGCATTCTCATGTAGCTGCTGACTGAAGGCCAGTATGAAGTTCTGGAGACACTGATGCCATTTCAATCCATGGTTATAGCATGGCTCTACTACAGAGAAAAGCCTTGTTCTCATGAAAATTCACAGCCAGTTCATAGAATTACATTTTTCTTCACTCTGTCTTCAGGGGTTGCAAATATGAAAGAATGACATAAAATTTAAATTTAAAGCAAAAGTATTGCTAGTTTTAGGCTTTTAGTGAACAGACAACACACCTACTTTTCATGAGAATATACTAATGTATACTATCTAATCTGCAGAGCAAATCTAAGTCTCCCAAAGGTTTCTTTTCATGGAAATGTTAGAGCAAAACTCATAGTCAGCATGTTACCACTTCTTTTATCAAAATATTTCATTAAAGTTCTTGATAAACCAAATGGATGTTTGGGTTTTAAAGAAATATCCTATGCTACAGAATATTAGTGTAAACTTAGGCTGCTCTTTAAAACTTCACAGTAAGTAGAAACAGTTATTCTATTTAGTCATTTATTCATTCACTTGAATTTTTATTAGATTTAAATTAAAAATTAATTGTTTTATGTTAAAAAAAAACCTTCCCAAGCCATTTTCTGAGAAATCTCAACAGTACAAAAGGCAAACCTGATTTGGCAAGGATCTTACATTTGAATGATTATACACATTAACAAAATTTACCTTAATTATGTTAACATGTTTTAAGATTACATGCAATTCATTATTTGAAACAATTTTAACCACCTGCTAGTTTTTGTTCCTTATTCACTAAATTTGGCTTAACAAATTTAGCCAAGGTGACAGAAAAGAAGTTCCCAGCAGTGCCTGGCTTTTATTTTAAGGAAATTAACTTCATTTCTCCCATGGAGAACTCACTAGAGGTTTAGCATTTACATTAATCAGGAATCTTAATATTCTCAGTGGGGTCAAAATAATTGTTTTAGGTATTTGTTGTTACAATAAATCAATGTTGGCTTGAAGTAGCTGACTGGGTATAGAAATTATATACCTAAACAACAACAGAGCATCTTGACTTTTAGACAAATCACTATTCTAGAAAGATCAAAAATAACAATTAATAATAATAATAGTAATAGTAATAATAAATATTCATAGTTCAGTGTCAAGTTTATAAATTGGTTTACTTTATATTGAAATTGTCCATATATGATGAAACTATTAAATATTATACTTTATGTATGTTTACAATTCTCAGTCAAATATTTTGGAAAGTATATTTTTAAAACATATACCTATGAGACATATTCTATTTGTATGCATGACATTCATAGTGGGAAATCTAAGTTTGAGTCTTATAACCAAGAACCTTCCCAATGATCAAACTCTGAGCTAATAGTAATCATTGCAAAAGGTATGTCAATTGATACAATATTCAGCATAGAGACACATACTACATTAGTCATGAAGTTCAATATTCATATATGGTGCAAGTATGCCATTTGTGCTCCCCAGTGTTCTACGTGATAGGCATAACCAAAAGACACAGAAGAACAGGAACAATAGAGAGAATAGAGAAAGTAATACAGAGAACTCACTGTTGTTAATCCAGGCATTCAAAAATGGAAAGAAAGGCAAAGCATAGAACTAGGTAGGAAAATATGGATAGTGTTGATTCAACCATATGGAGGCAGGACAAGGAACACTACAAGACCATGATAAAGGAAGCAAAAAACAGAGAAAGCTAAATGGTGTATACAAGTATAAACATATGCTGAAATGCATTGTTTTTATGCAGTTATAATCTACTACTTTAACAAACTACACAAAATAGGTCTCAAGCTTCATTTTTATTAAAGAACTAGATAATATTTGAATTTGGTTTAAATTCATTTAAAATAGAATGGATATGACAGTGTTTTCTCTCATTTATGAACTCTATTCAGAATGGGAATGATCACCAGACTCTGTGTTCATCATTGAGAAGACAGGTGGATCTTTGGTGTTGCAGGACAGACAGACAAAAATGCACACAAATACAGAGAGGGGAGAGAGAGAGAGAGAGAGAGAGAGAGAGAGAGAGAGAGAGAGAGAGAGAGAGAGAGAGAGAGAGAGAGAGAGAGAGAGAAGAGACAGAGGCAAATACATAGAAATAAAATTAAAATTATATCTGTTGTATAGTTATTTAAGACATATATCATGTTTCCATTGTTACTTTACTATAGTGCAGAGTAAATAAAACGTCTGTAAAAATAACCAAAATTTCATATATGATTGGAACACCTTATAATACAACAATATTAAAACAGTAATTTTCATTTGTAAACATCAATTTTCTCTATGCAACCTTCAATTTACTTTTCATAAATATATACTTTATTTAGTCATATGGCTAACAAAAGTCTAAAGCGAAAGACTTATCTTCTTGAAAGATTCTTTTTACTATAAAGCCAATTTTGAACCATAGGCAGATACTTAATAATCTTTACTAAAGCTACTTGATTTGCCCATAGGCAGTTTTTCTTATTTTTTTTAAGATTCATTTTTATTATATGTAAGTACACTGTAGCTGTCTTCAGACACTCCAGAAGAGGGCATCTGATCTCATTACAGATGGTTGTGAGCCACCATGTGGTTGCTGGGATTTGAACTTAGAAACTCCGGAAGAGCAGTCAGTGCTCTTAACAGCTGAGCCATCTCTCCAGTCCTGGCAATTTTTATTATAAAAACATCAGGAGGCCTTGTAACACAATGGGAATATTTTAGTGTAATTATTTCACATTTTTGAAGTTGGAAAATTTTAAGATCTAGACTGAATGAAGTTTAGAGATTCTTAGCAACATGGAGTGACTGCAGTTCAAAGTAGTAGTTTATATTTATTAAACATCAGTGGATATGGAGATGCAGAACAAAACTGAGAAGATAGAGACTGATAAAAATAAAAGTGTTGGCCACTCAAATTCCATCAATGCTTTTTGTTGTCAGCTTTAAATAGCTCAATATACTTCATAAATGTGTACAGTTAATAAATGATATTTAGTTTAGATTTAAGGAGATGAAAATGTTAAAACTACCGTGATTTAATTATTACATGATGTGAATATGCATTAAATTATCATATTAACACTATTATGTTATATAATTAATAGCATACTTAGAGGAATTGCCCAAGGTCAAAGAAATAATTAATGAATGAATTTAGGATTGAAACATTGCAATCTGGTTCCAGAGTTCATTCTCTTGGTTTGTAAATGTTATTAATTACCTAAAACGACTCTGTGTAAAGGTCTCAATTGCTGAGTTTGATGCATTCTGTTCAGTGAACATCATTTAATGTTTATTTTCACAGCTAAATCATTCTCCATTGCCCTCTAACATTTCTACCTTAAAATTGCCTTGATGTCCAGCCATTATTTCTATAAATTTTAGTGGGATCATAGAAGATACATGCTATTGGAATACTATGGATTCCCAGTAATCTTTTGGTATCCTGCAAAGCAGGCAAGAAGCAATAAGACCAAGAAGAAAGCTGTCTGAATTCACTTTGGCTGATTCTATGGCTGATGTTGATGGACAGGTCAATTTTAAATATATATAGGGAAAATGTGATGATGGGAAATTGACTTCCTTAAGACAAAAAAACAGACACAGTGTGTATTTATCTGTACTTTTAAGAATTTTACTTACTTTTGCTGAAATTTATTAATTGGCCAAATCATGCAATCCTCTGATTCTCTTATTAGAAATACATTCTTGACATCAATAACCTTGAAATATCTGAAATAAATTTCATACTTCTTTCTTGCCTGAAATCCCACATAATTGGCACATGAAATTTTCACACACAAATATTTATGTATCTTATTTTAGTACTTGCAAATACTTAGATATCATGATTTAAATAACACCAAAATCATTGCATAGTAAGCACTTCATCATTTCAAGATCTAAATTTGAAGCATGAAACCCTCTCTGAAATACAACTCAATTAAGCATTCATTTTACTCACACTTCTATTAAGGAGTCTATTTTTCCTGTCAGGTTATTAACTTTCTCTTCCAGCACTACAAGCTAGAAAAGTAGTTTTATCTATTGCATTTAGTAGATAATTTATATTCTTGTGATTCATTACATTTGCATATCATATGTTTATAGCTATAACGCAAACCAAAAGAAATCAAAAGTAAAAAATGGTTGGTTGCTTGATATGTTAAAATGTTTGGGAAACTTTTGCCTTAAGAGATTTCTTTCTATTAAAATTTAACTTACTGAGTTGGGATTTTGATGGGGATTGCATTGAATCTGTATATTGCTTTTGGCAAGATTGCCATTTTAACTATATTAATCCTGCCCACCCAAGAGCATGGAAGATTTTTCTATTTTCTGAGGTCTTCTTCCATTTCCTTCTTCAGAGACCTGAAGTTTTTGTCACACAAATCTTTCACTTGTTTGGTTAGAATCACACCAAGATAATTTATATGGTTTATGGCTATTGTAAAAGGTGTCATTTCCCTAATTTTTTTTCTCAGCCTGCTTATCTTTTGAGTATAGGAAGGCTACTGATTTGCTTGAGTTGATTTTATAACCAGCCACTTTGCTGAAGTTGTTTATCAACTGTAGGAGTTCTCTGGTACAGTTCTTTGGGTCACTTAAATATACTATTATATCATCTGTGAATAGTGATAGTTTGACTTCTTCCTTTCCAATTTGTATCCCTTTGACTTCCTTATGTTGTCGAATTGCTCTAGCTAGTATCTCAAGTACTATATTGAAAAGATATGGTGAGAGGGGGCAGCCTTCTCTAGTCCCTGATTGCTTCAAGTTTCTCTCTGTTTACTTTGATGTTGGCTACTGGTCTGCTGTAAATTGCTTTTACTCTGTTTAGATATGGGCCTTGAATTTCTGTTCTTTCCAATACTTTCAGCATGAAAGGATGAAGAATTTTGTCAAATGCTTTTTCAGCATCCAATGTGATGTCCATGTGTTTTTTTTCTTTGATTTTGTTTATGTAGTGGATTATGTTGTTTATGTTGATGGATTTCCATATATTGAATCATCCCTGCTTCCCTGGAATGAAGCCAACTTGATCATAGTGAATGATCGTTTTGATGTGTTCTTGGATTTGGTTGGCAAGAATTTTATTAACTATTTTTGCATCGATGTTCATAAGGGAGATTGGTCTGAAGTTCTCTTTCTTAGTTGGATCTTCCTGTGATTTGGTATCAGGGTAATTGTGGCTTCCTAGAATGCTTTGGGTAGTGTTCCTTCTGTTTCTATTTTGTGAAATAATTTGAAGAGTATTGGTGTTAGGACTTCTTTGAAGGTCTGATAGAATTCTTCACTAAAACCATCTGGTCCTGTGCTTTTTTTGGTTGGAACACTTTCTATGACACCTTCTATTTCTTTGGGGGTTATGGGACTGTTTAGATGATCTATTTGATCCTAATTTAATTTTGGTATTTGGTATCTGTCTAGGAAATTGTCCATTTCCTCCAGATTCTCAGTTCTTCATAGAGTTAGAAAGAGCAATTCACAAATTCATCTGGAATAACAAAAAACTGGATAGCTAAAACTATCATCAACAGTAAAAGAACTTCTGGGGGAATCAATATCCTGGACCTCAAGCAATACTACAGAGCAATAGTGTTAAAAACTGCATGGTATCAGTACAGTGACAGGGAGGTGGATCAATGGAATAGGATTGAAGACCCAGAATTGAACCCATATATCTATGGCCAATTGATCTTTGACAAAGGAGCTGAAAACATCCAGTGGAAAAAAGATAGCCTTTTCAACATATAGTGCTGGCTCATCTGGAGGTCAGCATGCAGTAGAATAAGAATTGATCCACTCTTATCTCCTTGTACTAAGCTCAACTCCAAGTTGATCAAGGACTACCACATTAAATCAGGCACACTAAAATTAATAGAAAATAAACTGGGGAAGACCCTTGAGGACATTGGCTCAGGGGGAAAGTTCCTGAACAGAACACCAATAGCTTATGCTCTAAGATCAAGAATAGACAAATGGGACCTTATAAAATTACAAAGTTTCTGCAAGGCAAAAGACACTGTCAAAAGGACAAATCAGAAACCAACAAATTGGGAAAAGATTTTCACCAACCCTATATCTGACAGAGGGCTAATATCCAATTTATACAACGAACTCAAGAAGTTAGACCCTAGAAAACCAAATAACCCTATCAAAAAATGGGGCACAGAGCTAAACAAAGACTTTGCACCTGAAGAAATTCGGATGGCTTAAAAATGTTCAGCAGCATTAGTCATTAAAGAAATGCAAATCAAAACAACCCTGATATTTCACCTCACACCAGTAAGAATAGCTAAGATTAAAAACTCAGGAGACATCAGGTGCTGAAAAGATTGGATCCAGTTTTGTAGATCCAGAACAGAGAAATGTTGGGGGGGGATAATTGGGGAATAGTTGCGGGGAGAGGACTTATGGGACGTATGGTGGGGGGGGGGATCTGAGAAAGGAGAAAGCCTTTGGAATGGAAACAAAAAATATAGAAAATAAAAAAATACAAAAAAAAGAACTCAGGAAACAGCAGGTGTTGGCAAGGATGTGGAGAAAGAGGAACACTCCTCCACTGCTGGTGGGACTGCAAGCTGCTATACCTGTAAATCAGTCTAGTGGTTCCTCAGAAAACTGGACATGATACTTCCTGAGGACCCAGCCATACCACTCGTGGACATATACCCAGAAGATTCCCCAGCATGCAATAGGATACATGCCCCACTATGTTCATAGCAGCCTTATTTATAATAGCCAGAATCTGGAAAGTACCCAGATGTCCCTCAACAGAAAAATGGATCCAAAAACTGTGGTATATATACACAATGGAGTACTATTCAGCCATTAGAAACAATGAATTCATGAAATTCTTAGAGAAATGGATGGAGTTGGAGAACATCATACTAAGTGAGGTTACCCAGTCTCAAAAGAATACCCATGTTATGCACTCACTGATAAGTGGATATTAGCCTAGAATCTTGGGACACCAAAGACACAATTCACATACCAATGATGTCTGACAAGAAGGAAGGAGTGGACCTTGTTTCTGGAAAGGCTCAAATCATCAGTGTATGGGAATACCAGAACAGGGAAGTGGGAAGGGGTGGATGGGGGAACACGGGGAGGGAAAAGGGCATGTGGGACCTTTGGGGGCAGGGAACCAAAAAAAGTGAAATGAAATGTAAATGTAGAGTATATCCAATAAAAAAATTTAATTTAATTTAATTAAAAAAATTTAACTTACTGTATTTTCTTTCATTTTCCACCAGCACTACACTCACAATAAATTGTTAATATACAGCCTCTCTTAATACATACTGGACATTATCATCTTCAGCATTATTATTATTATTAATATTATTATTATTATTAAATTAATAATGATCATTTTCATACAATCTTTCTTTTTTAACTATTTTTCTTCCCTATACTTCTTCCAGTTCCTTACATACTCTCATCCCATCCAGATCTACCCCTTCCTGTTTATCATTAGAAAACAATGCCATTAAGAAATAGTAATGAAATAAAATAAATTAAGTTAAATAAGTGCAAGCACTTTATAATAGTATACAAACAAACAGAAGGGGTCAAAAGCCCAAGATGTGATACAAGGAACATATATAGATTCAGAGACCAACTCATTTGCACACTCAGACATCCAATAAAAACACGTATCTAGATGCCATCATCTATATGCAAAGGATCAGGAAGGGAAATATTGAAAATTAAATACATAAATAAAAGAACATTTTTAAAAAAGAAAATAAAATGAAATAATTTTATGAGATACAAATTAATAATAATAATAATAATAATAATAATAATAATAATAATAATGAAAACCTTAAAAGATGCAATTGAATTCATTTACTTTTTGCCATGTACTGATTTTAAGGGACATGAAAATTACCCTTAAAAGAAGTTTGTTTCCATACTGGAGAGATGACTCAGTGGTTAAGAGCACTGACTACTCTTCCAGAAGTCCTGAGTTCAATTCTGAGCAACCACATGTTGGTTCACAACCATCTGTAATGGAAATCCAATGCCCTCTTCTGGTATTTTTGAAGACAGTGACAGTATACCCACATAAATGAAATAAATCAATAACTATTTTTTTAAAGTAATTTGCTTCCATAGTGAGACAATCTTAGGGAAAGCTAGTTTTTCATTTGCAAGTGGTTATCAATTGTAGAGCACTTCTAGGATAGGAATCAGGGCATGTATTTACTACTTCTTTTAGTTCTAGGACTGCATCTGGTACAGATCTACTTAATCCCTATGTTTACTGCCCTAGTCTCTGTGAGTTCATATGTGGCACAGTGCTGTGTGTTTAGACCTCCATTCCCTCCGGTTCTTGCACTCTAGCTCTCTCCATGTACTCTTGCTCTCTCTTTGGCGATGAATTTGATGAAGACTTCCTAGTTAGGGTTGATTGATGACAAGTCTCTCATTCCCTGCATGTTGTTTGACTGTAAATCTCTGTATTTCTTTCCATCTGCTATAGAAGGAAGCTTCTTTGATGAAGACTGAGCAAGACATGATCCTGGTTTAACAGATTGACATTAGAAGACACTTTATTGCTATGTCCCTTTAATAGAACATTTGGTTTTGCCCTATATTCCTGGGCTATCAAGTATCAAGGTCTTGGTCATACAAATGGCATTCTGTGTGAGTCTAATCTCGCAGTGTTGACCTTAAGTCAAATCAGATATTTTGGTTACCCCCTCAACTAATCATCATGATTTTAAAATAAATATTAAATATTATACTATATTTATATGTACAATTATTAGGGTCAATGCAAAGTGACATTTTCGTAGGGGAAAATAATTATAACATATTTTATTGATGATATCTTCTTGTTTAGTACACAGAAGTCTTAGGGCTCAAATTTCTAATATTTTCTCTGTATATCTTCAGTTTACATTTTAGAACTCATTGTTTATTGTACCTTCCTTCTACACAATGATTTTATACATACATATATGTCTATACAGATAGATGTGCATATATATTAATTACTATCCAAAAATTCCTGGATTTAAAAAATCTATACTATTTATTTCTCTGTAACTATATTTCTATAAATTCAAAAGTGGGTATTTTATGTATTATTTTATATTTTGTTAAGTAGTAAAATTCTTTTCATTTTAATATTGATTTTATTTCTAATATTTCCCTTTGTTTTCAAATTTTGCATTTTATTTAAATTTTTATGTAAATATAATAAATATTTAAAAGTTTTTATATACTAATACAATATACTTAATTGTGAATTATAGTGTTTTATTGAAATTTATTTTTAATATTATCTATCACTGTCATTTATTTGGAATATTTTTAACTTCTAAGGAAATTTCTTAAAAACAAGTGTTGCAACAAGTTTGCCTTTATTCTCCTTTAAAATAGCTAAAGACTGCATATGTATCACAGTGTATATCTTTAATCTCAGTGCTAAAGTGTAAGATACAGATAGATCCCTGTAAGCCTAAGACCAGCCCCCTTCACATAGGGAGTTCCAGCCACCCAAGTAAGAGAAGAAAAAAAAACTTAAATATTTACTCTGGTGGTCATTATCATGTCGGCTGTATTCTTATGTATTTGAAGTTGGCTGAAATAGGATTTCTTTTTCATTTGTTTTAGGATATAAATGGTTTTATCGGAATGCTTAAGTTTTTACTAATAAAAAACTTTTTAATAGTCATCTGAAAATTTTGGAGTATTTCTCCTTTTTCACCCAAGAGCAGGTACTTTCTAGGGGAGACCTACTTTGTCCATAGTCTTCCTGTGACTCAACTTGCGGAATTTCAGCTGTCTGACCTTATTGAATTTCCATCTAACTTAGTCAAGTCAGACCTGATTTGCTGGTCAACATTGGTAACACTGTTCATTTGAAATGAGTTTGTATGATGGTGTTTGGAAAGTAGCCTCCAGGAGAAGTCACCTCATACTTTCCACTTATACCTTGCCCAGCCCTGCGATGTTCATGGGAAAACCTATACTGCTTTATCTAGTTTTGTAGCTGTTTACAGAAACACTGCAATTCCAGTAGCAGATGCTCTGTCATGGCAAGGAATTCGAAGTCTCTATTTGAATTTTAATTTCCCAAGGGAATTGTGTTTAATAATCATTCCTTTTCAGCAATGTTCAAAGCATCAATTTCAACTGAAAAAATCTGTCTGAGGAACATGCATTTGCATATCTCTACCTATTCAACTGAATTCTAGAACCAACCAGAGTTCTTTGAGTTGTCTTTTTTTAGGATAGATGCTCTATGACTCCTGAAACAGAGCAGTCTTTCTTCACTTTTCTTATAAATAAACATCAGTGCTTTCCAAGGCACTTCTTTTCACGTACTAATATCCAATGATACATGAATATCAATCTCCAGGTTGGTACTTAAGATATAGTTTTAAGACAAGATATAAACAAAACAAAAACTGTCAACCAACCATCAATGGAGATGAAGGTACAAACTTATGATGGATGCACTACCAATCTCTATTTTTTAATTATTTTTTTTAATTTTTGAGATTATAACACAACAGTTTTAAACCCCGCATGTTCTCTCCCTCAAAATGCTCCCATATACCCTTTCGTTCTCCTTTAAATTATCACACTCCTTTTATTAAGCATTGCTTCATACATCTGTATGCATACACACTTGTTTATAGTCCTAAATATACAAAGGTGGCTCAGTCTGTATGTTATTTTTATGTAAGCATTTCCTCAGAAGACCATTTATTTTTGGATAACTAATTGGTGAGTTGTTCACTGTAGAGCACTGAAGAGATCCCACTCTCAGCATTCCACAGCTTCCTTGTGGTTCCTTATGTAGGGTTGAGGCCTAGGGAGCTTTCCTCCATCCATGCTAACTTGTACTAATGTTGTCCTTATTCAGTTCATGCTTTGGCAACCATGTCGGAAAGACTTTGTAAGTGTAGTTTCTGACATTTCTAGGAACCATAGTCTCACAGCAAACTGCCTAATTTTCTATCTCTTCTGTCTCATAAAAATCTTTCTATCCCCTCTTCCACAAAAATTCCCAAACATTATTAACAGGACTAGTATTGCAGAAGTATCCTTTGTGTGACCTGGTCCAACATCTCATCCTTTTAACTAGTTCTGGTTTGTGTGTTTAGTTGGTTGGTTTCTTGGTATTTGTTGTGTTGGCGGTGGTGGTTGGTGCTTTGTTTTTGTTTTTGTTTTATAATGGTTTCTATTCATACATATTATAATGAGAATTTTCGTTGATGTAAGAAGAGGACCACACTTATCCGTGTCTTTCAGAACAAAACCTTAGGATGTAGTTAGGGTTATACTGGCAATAAAGTGGTAACTTAGAGATTCTAGGTTCTTGTCAAATATCTGTGATTTCACTAAACTTAGCTTACCACAAGTCTTACAGAAAGTAATTACTGAAGTAAGATCAAATCTAGTGATACTAGTTTATGAATGAATGACATTTGTTAGAAAGAAAAACAACTTTTGCTACATATTATAATCAAGTAAAAGAACATACATCTTTGTTTTGTGGAAAATTGAGGATTGAAAATATATAGAGACAGACAAATTTTAATGTAATAACTGTTGTTATTACATAGAACTTCAAAGTGGTTTTCACCTAATGTAAATTATATATTATTGAATATAATATAACTTTTGCATTTTCCTCATGGAATTATATCAATAATTCAGGCAGAGTAACTATACTTATTTTTTCAGTTATATTAATATTTCTTATGGTATATTTATTCTCTGATTAAGTCCTATGCTCAATTAAGCTGAGACTATTAATGTTAAAATAATTATTGCAAAAAGGAACTCAATTTTTAAAAATAATTTCACTAAAAGGGCTTTAATAGTTCATCCACAATTAACAATGCAAATCTCACCCCCTGAGCCTATTTACTTGCTATGAAAAATTGAAGCTGTTAGATGTTATTTATACGCCACAGTTCATGTCTGAGCATAAAGCCCTCAGGGTATTATCATTATGTATTTGTTATTCATGTCACAGTTGCCACTGTGACTCACCCAGTGAATTGCCATTTCCTGAGTTCCTAGCATTTCCTATAATGTACTGGATAGGAAAAGGAAAATAGGTGTTATTTCCTTTACCTAAAATGTTTACAATTTATATTAAGGAAGCAATATGTAACTGCACAGTTAAACTTCATAGGGTATGTTAGTAGAGAGATACAAATATATCTCACTGAGGAAAAAATATTTGTATTAAAAAACTGATAATTTATAAAAAAATCTAAATTTATAAGCAAATGTGAATGCTTTCAAATTTACAATTTTCTTAACCCCATTATTAAGAGGAAACCACAATGTGGCTCACCATTTTCCAAATTTAACTAATTTTGCTACTAGAGAAATACTATGGAAAATTCTAAATTTTTATGCAAATATACTTCACTAATTTAAATCTCCTGATTAAGAATATGGCTCAGCAGTTTTATTATATGCTTTGCAGGTGCAAACCTGTGGGTTTGGTCTTTAGAGCCAAACATATTAATAACATATTAATATATGTTAAATTATGTTTAATATCATTCACTTACATATTTAAATATCCACTTATTTCATTCTTGATCTAAACTCTCCTTTTCATTTTATTATTATTAAAATGTTTATAAATTAAATATTATTAGTAGAAATATTTTTCATTCAACTAGAATATTCAAATGTATTCTTATAAACTTTTAATTCCATTCATATTTTTCATAAATTTATTGTTTTATTTTTATTTGGAAAAAATGCACAATACTTTTGATAATATTCTTCCTCTTCACCCAACTTCTCCCCTGCATGCAGCTTACTTAGTTCTCATTTGGATTTTTAATATATATGTTACATTCCAAAATAGACATATTATTCAAGTGTTATTAAATATTTAATTATCAGTTTATATACTACTCAATACAAGATGCAAAATATGGCTAATGCAAGATTCATCAGATTTCTTCATTCACAATGAAAATCTAAACATAACATTTTTGGTCAATATTTTTCTTCTTCCATATAGTTGTAATACATGGCTATGATAAGAGAAACATGCACTGCTATTTTTCCTTTCTATGAAGTTTCATTATAATACATTATGGTACACCAAATTATAACCTCTGCAAAGATGTCATGCTGCAATTCTTGCTATCTATGAATATCTCACATTCCAAAGTCAAAGGAAATTAAATAGTAGACAGTATAGCATTGATAAAAGCTAGCAAAGAGTCCGTGTTTAATTCTATTTGCAGTATTTAAGTTCTTAAATGAGGACAAGTTAGTGAGAAGCAGACAGTGTAACAATGAAACAGAAGGTAAAGTGATGTAATTTCTGATGTTTAAAATAAAAAGGAACCATGAGTCCTGAATTAGCCAACAGTAGGACTGAAAGAAAAATTCCAAGAATTTCTCCCACTAATATTTCAGTAATTCAACACTTACTGTGTAATGACACTCAGGTATCAGTCTTGTATAACTATAAAATAATGTATCTGATTTTTAATCACTTAAGATTGTATGGCTATAGTGAAATGATTATATCTAGTAAGTGTATAATGATTAAATTTATCCTGGATTGATTTGAGAAAAAAATTCATTATGTATCAAATACTAACACCTACTCTTGATAAATAGGTTCTTTTTATATGCAAATATTTTTTTGTTTATTTATAGCATTAAATTTTAAAATTTTATCTTTACTGGTGGAGCATTTTAATATCCAGTACAGAAGTTTTAGCTTTTTATTTGGTTATAAACTTATGCCTAATAATAGATACATTTAATATCAAAATCTCCTAAAATATATTGAGGCTCCAAAGATATATACTAACATTTCCATAATAACCAAGTCCCATGTCTATGTTGGTCATGAGCTGTTCTGTGCAGTCAGTCTGCCCAGATTTTTCCATCTGTTCTGATCTTGTGTCAATAGAACTGTGTGTGTTCTGATGCCTATTCAGATAGGATTGTGTTGTCCTTTGAGTTTAGAAGACAAATACTCTATACTATAGACTTTGACAATGTACTCATTTTTTTTAATTTATTCAACAAGACCTCAATAAGATTGCATTTAACCTACATTAGTGATATGAAAAATATTTTCATACTTAGATTTCAGTGTACTAATATGGTACATTCTCATCTTCTTGGAATATTTTATAGCAAGAGTAAACACTCTTCTTTGCCCTTAGTGGTATTATTTGCTGTTTCTGTGGTTGTGTTTGGTTTACTATCTTCCACTGTGTATATATTTAATGTATATCAATCCCTCTTCTCTGCTGCTGTCTAAGAGCTTTGTTCTTTCTTCAGAATGAGAAACTGGTAGAAGTTGGGGTCGCTGAAGTATACTATCATATCATCTGCAAATAGTGAAGAAACTAACAGAACTACAGACTGGACCAGAACAGAAATACCTCCTGTCACATAATAATCAAAACGACAAACATACTAAAAAAAGAAAGAATATTAAAGGCAGTAAGAGGGCCAAGTAACATATCAAGGAAGACCTATCAGAATTACACCAGACAACTCACCAGAGACCATGAAAGCTAGAAGATCCTGGGCAGATCTCATGCAGTCCCTAAGAGAATTACAAAAGTCAGCCAAGACTACTATACCCAGCAAAACTCTCAATCAACATAGATGGAGAAATCAAAATATTCCATGACAAGGCCAAATTTATACAATATCTTTCCACTAACCCAGACCTACAAAGAATAATGGGAGGAAAACTCTAATACAAGGAGGGAAACTACACACTGGAAAAAGCAAGATAGTAACCTTCTTCCATCATACTCAAAAGAAGATAACCACTCAAAAACAAAAATAACACTAAAAATGACAGGAAGAAATAATCACTATTCCTTAATATCTCTTAACATCAATGGATTCAATTCCCCAATAAAAAGACATAGACTAACAGACGGAATATGGAAACAGGACCCTATATTTTGCTGCATACAGAAAACATACCTCAAGGTCAAAAAAAAAACCACTACCTTAGAGTAAAAGTCTGGAAGACAATTATACAAGCAAATGGTCTCAGGAAGTGAGCTAGAATAGCCATTCTAATATCAGATATAATTGACTTTCAACCTAAAGTCATCAAAAGAGATACAGAAGGCCACTTCATGCAGGTCAAAGGAAGAATCCACCAAGAAGAACTCACAATTCTAAACATCTATGCTCCAAATGCAAGGACACCCTCATTCGTAAAAGAAACTTTACTAAAGGTCAGAGCACAAAATACACCTAACACAATGATTGTGGGGGACCTCAACAGTCCACTATCCTCAATGGACCAATCAGGAAAACAGAAACTAAACAGGGACATAGGGAAACTCATTGAAACTTTGGACCAATTGGATTTAACATATAAACATTTGTTTATATGTTATAAACAATATAAGATTTCATTCTAAAGCAAAAGACTATACCTTTTTTTCAGCACCTCATGGTACATTCTCCAAAAATGACCATATAATTGGTCACAAATCAGACCTCAACAAATGTAAGAAGATCGGACTAATACCATGCCTCCTATCTGATCACCATGGAGTAAGAGTGGTCTTCAATAACAACAAAAACAACAAAAAATCCTCACACATATGTTGGTTAAACAATATTCTACTCAATGATACCTCAGTCAAGGAAGAAATAAAGAAAGAAATTAAAGACTTTCTAGAATTTAATGAAAATGAAGGCGCAACATAGACAAATCTATGGGACACAATGAAAGCAGTTCTAATAGGAAAACTCATAGCCCTGAGTGCCTCCAAAAAGAAACAGGAGAGAGCATATACTAGCAACTTAACAGACTACCTGTAAGCGCTGGAACAAAAAGGAGGTATTTCACCCAGGAGGAGTAGAAGACAGGAAATCATCAAACTCAGGGCTGAAATCAATCAAGTTGAAACAAAAAGAACTATGGTGGGTGGGAACTGGGAAAGGGGAAATCCTTTGGAATGTAAACATAGAATATAGAAAATAAAAATAAAAATAAATAAATAAAAAAAGAATCAACAAAACCAGGAGCTGGTTCTTTGAGAAAATCAAGAAGATAGATAAACCCATAGCCAGACTTACCAAAGGGCACAGAGACAGTATTCAAATTAACAAAAGTAGAAACAAAAAGGGAGACATAATAACAGAAACTGAGGAAATTCAAAAAATCATCAGATCCTACTACAAAAGCCTATACTCAACACAACTAAAGAATCTGGAGGAAATGGAAAATTTCCTAGACAGATACCAAATACCAAAATTAAATCAGGATCAAATAGATCATCTAAACAGTCCCATAACCCCCAACGAAATAAAAGGGGTTATAGAAAGTCTTCCAACCAAAAAAGCACAGGACCTGACGGTTTTAGTGAAGAATTCTATCAGACCTTCAAAGAAGACCTAATACCAATACTCTTGAAATTATTCCACACAATAGAAAAAGAAGGAACACTACCCAACTCATTCTATGAAGCCACAATTACCCTGATACCAAAACCACACAAAGATCCAACTAAGAAAGAGAACTTCAGACCAATCTCCATTATGAACATCGACACAAAAATACACAATGAAATTAGTTTTTTTAATTTTTATTTTCTATATTCTATGTTTACATTCCAAAGGCTTTCCCCTTTCCCAGTTCCCCCCTCCCTGCGTCCCATAATTCCTCTCCCCTCCAACTACTCCCCAATCATTCCCCCTCCCCCCACGGTTCCTCTACAAAACTGGATCCAATCTTTACAGGCCCAGGGTCCTCTCCTTTCTTCTTCTTGGGAATCATTTGACTTGCTAATTGTGCCTTGAGTATTTAGGGCTTCTGGGCTCATTAATATCCACTTATCAGTGATTGCATTTCATGTGTATTCTTTTGTGATTGGGTTAATTCACTCAGGATGATATTTTCTAGGTCTAACCATTTACCTACAAATTGCATGAATTCATTATTTTTACTTGCTGAGTAGTATTCCATTGTATAAATAAACCACATTTTCTGTATCCATTCCTCCTTTGAAGGATATTTGGGCTCCTTCCAATTTCGGGCTATTATAAACAAGGCTGCTATAAACATAGTGGAGCTATAAACATAGTGTGTCTTTATTGTATGCAGGGGAATCCTCTGGGTATATGCCCAGGAGTGGTATGCCAGGGTCCTCTGGAAGTGACATGCCCAATTTTCTGAGGAACCGCCAAACTGATTTCCAGAGTGGTTTTACCATTTTGCAATCCCACCAACAGTGGAGGAATGTTCCTCTTTCTCCACATCCTCGCCAGCACTTGTTGTCTCTTGAGTTTTTAATCTTAGCCATTCTGACTGGTGTGAGGTGGAATCTCAGGGTTGTTTTGATTTGCATTTCCCTAATGACTAATGATGTTGAACATCTCTTAAGGTGTTTCTCAGCCATCGGTATTTCTTCTGGTGAAAATTCTTTGTTTAGCTCTGTACCCCATTTTTGATAGGGTTATTTGGTTCCTTGGGGTCTAACTTCTTGAGTTCTTTGTATGTATTGGATATTAGCCCTCTGTCGGATGTGGGGTTGAAGAAGATCTTTTCCCACTTTGTTGGTTGTCGTTTTGTCCTTCTGACAGTGTCCTTTGCCTTGCAAAAACTTTGTAATTTTATGAAGTTCCATTTGTCAATTCTTGATCTTAGAGCATAAGCTATTGGTGTTCTGTTCAGGAACTTTCCCCCTGTGCCTATATCCTCCAGGGTCTTCCCAAGTTTCTTTTCTAATAGTTTCAGTGTGTCTGGTTTTATGTGGAGGTCCTTGATCCACTTGGAGTTGATCTTAGTGCAAAGAGATAAGAGTGGGTCAATTTGCATTCTTCTGCATGTTGACCTCCAGTTGAACCAGTACCATTTGTTGAAGGGGCTATCTTTATTCCACTGGATGGTTGTGGCACTTTATCAAAGACCAAGTGACCATAAGTCAGTGGGTTAATTTCTGGGTTTTCAATCCTATTCCATTGATCCACTTGCCTGTTGCTGTACCAATACCATGCAGTTTTTAACACAATTGCTCTGTAGTACTGTTTAAGGTCAGGGATATTGATTCCCCCAGAAGTCCTTTTATTATTGAGAATAGTTTTAGCTATCCTGGGTTTTTTGTTGCTCCAGATGAATTTGAGAATTGCTCTTTCTAGATATATGAAGAATTGAGTTGGGATTTTGATGGGGATCGCATTGAATCTGTATATTGCTTTTGGCAAGAGGGCCATTTTTCCTTTATTGATCCTGCTAATCCAGAAGCAAGAAATATTTTTCCATCTTTTGAGGTCTTCTTCGATTTCTTTCTTCAAGGACTTGAAGTTCCTGTCATACAGATCTTTCACTTGTTTGGTTAGAGTTACGCCAAGTTACTTTATGTTGTTTTTGGCTATTGTGAAGGGTGTTATTTCCCTAACTTCTTTCTCAGCCTGCTTGTCCTTTGAGTACAAGAAGGCTACTGATTTTGCTTGAGTTAATTTTTTAACCAGCCACTTTGCTGAAGTTGTTTATCAGCTGTAGAAGTTCTCTGGTGGAGTTTTTTGGGTCACTTAAGTAAACTATCATATCATCTACAAATAATGATAGTTTGACTTCTTCCTTTCCAATTTGTATCCCTTTGACTTCCTTATGTTGTCTAATTGCTCTCGCTAGAACTTCAAGTACTTTATTGAAAAGATAAGGAGAGAGAGGGCAGCCTTGTCTAGTCCCTGATTTTAGTGGGATTGCTTCAAGTTTCTCTCCATTTATTTTGATGTTGGCTACTGGTTTGCTGTAGATTGCTTTTACTATGTTTAGGTATGGGCCTTGAACTCCTGCTCTTTCCAAGCCTTTTTGCATGAAAGGATGCTGAATTTTGTCGAATGCTTTTTCAGCATCTAATGAGATGACCATGTGGTTTTTTCTTTTAGTTTGTTTATGTAGTGGATTACATTGATGGATTTCTGTATATTGAACCATCCCTGCATCCCTGGGTCAAAGCCTACTTGATCATGGTGAATGATCGTTTTGATGTGCTCTTGGATTCGGTTGGCAAGAATTTTATTTAGTACTTTTGCATTGATATTGATAAGAGAAATTGGCCTGTAGGTCTCTTTCTTTGTTCAATCTTTTTGTGGTTTAGGTATTAGCATAAATGTGGCTTCAAAGAATGAGTTGGGCAGTATCGCTTCTGTCTCTATTTTGTGGAATAGTTTGAAAAGTATTGGTGTTAAGTCTTCCTTGAAGGTCTGATAGAATTCTGCACTAAAATCATCTGGTCCCATACTTTTCTTGTTTGGGAGGCTTTCTATAACCCCTTCTATTTCTTTAGGGGTTATGGGATTATTTAGCTGATCTATTTGATGCTGAATTAATTTTGGTATTTGGTATCTGTCTAGGAAATTGTCTATTTCCTCTAGATTCTCCAGTTGTTTTGAGTATAGACCTTTGTAATAGGATCTGATGATCTTTTGAATTTCCTCAGTTTCTGTTGTTATGTCTCCCTTTTCATTTCTAAATTTGTTAATTTGTATACTGTCTCTGTGTCCTTTGGTTAGTCTGGCTAAGGGTTTATCTATCTTGTTGATTTTCTCAAAGAACCAGCTCCTGGTCTTGTTGATTCTTTGTATCTATTTCATTGACTTCAGCCCTGAGTTTGATGATTTCTTTTCTTCTACTCCTCCTGGGTGAATTAACTTGTTTTTCTTCCAGGGCTTTAAGGTGTGCCATTAAGCTGCTAGTGTATGCTCTCTCCAGTTTCTGTTTGGATGCACTTAGAGCTATGAGTTTTCCTCTTAGCACTGCTTTCATTGTGTCCCATAGATTTGGGTAGGTTGTACCTTCATTTTCATTGAATTCTAAAAAGTCTTTGATTTCTTTTTTATTTCTTCTTTGACCAAGGTGTCATTGAGTAGAGTATTGTTCAGTTCCATGTGTATGTGGGCTTTCTGTTGTTTTTGTTGCTATTGAAGACCACTCTTACTCCATGGTGATCTGATAGGAGGCATGGGATTAGCTCGATCTTCTTGTATTTGTTGACATCTGTCTTGTGACCAATTATTTGGTCTATTTTGGAGAAGGTACCATGCGGTGCTGAGAAAAAGGTATATTCTTTAGCTTTAGGATGAAATGTCCTATATATATCTGTTAAATCCAATTGGTCCAGAGTTTCAATTAGTTTCACTGTGTCCCTGTTTAGTTTCTGCTTTCCTGATCGGTCCATTGAGGAGAGCGGAGTGTTGAAGTCACCCACAATTATTGTGTTCGGTGTAATGTGTGCTTTAAGCTTTAGTAAGGTTTCTTTTACGAATGAGGGTGCCCTTGCATTTGGAGCATAGATGTTAAGTATTGAGAGCTCTTCTTGGTGGATTTTCCCTTTGGCCAGCAAGAAGTGACCTTCTGAGTCTCTTTTGATGATTTTAGGTTGGAAGTCAATTTTATCTGATATTAGAATGGCTACTCCAGCTTGTTTCCTGAGACCATTTGCTTGTAAGATTGTCTTCCAGCCTTTTACTCTAAGGCAGTGTTTGTCTTTAACACTGAGATGTGTTTCCTGTATGCAGCAAAATGTAGGGTCCTGTTTCTATATCCAGTCTGTTAATCTATGTCTTTTTATTGGGGAATTGAGTCCATTGATGTTAAGAGATATTAAGGAATAGTAATTATTACCTCCAGACATTTTTGAAATTATATTTATTTATTTTATTTATTTTTTATATTCCAGAGGTTACCTTCTTTTGGGTTTGATGAGAGGAGGTTTCTATCTTGCTTCTTCCCAGGTGTAGTTTCCGTCCTTGTCTTGGTGTTTTCCCCCTATTATCCTTTGTAGGGCTGGATTTGTGGAAAGATATCGTGCAAATTTGGTTTTGTCATGGAATACCTTGATGTCTCCATCTATGGCGATTGAGAGCTTTGCTGGGTAAAGTAGTTTTGGGTGAAGTTTGTCTTCTCTTAGAGTTTGCATTATATCTGCCCAGGATCTTCTAGCTTTCATGCTCTCAGGTGAGAAGTCTGGTGTTATTCTGATTGTCTTCCTTTATAAGTTACTTGGCCTTTTTCTCTTGCTGCCTTTAATATTCTTTCTTTGTTTAGTACATTTGGAGTTTTGATTATTATGTGACTGGATGTATTTCTATTCTGATCCAGTCTGTTTGGGGTTCTATATGCTTCTTGTATATTCATGGGCATCTCTCTCTCTTTAGGTTGGGGAAGCTTTCTTCCATAATTTTGTAGAAGATATTTGCTGGCCCTTTAACTTGTAAATCTTCACTCTTGTCTATACATATGATCCTTAGGTTTGTTCTTCTCATTGTGTCCTGGATTTCCTGGATGTTTTGGGTTACATCCTTTTTGCATTTAGTATTTTCTTTGACTGTTGAATCATTGGTTCCTATGGTATCTTCAGCTTCTGATATTCTGTCTTTTATCTCTTGTGTTCTATTGTTGATATTTGCATCTATGGCCCCTGATTTCTTCCCAAGGTTTTCTATCTCCGATGTTGTCTCCCTCTGCGATTTCTTAATTGTTTCTACTTCTGTTTTTAGTACCTGAATGGATATGCTCAGATCTTTCGCTTTCTTGATTGTGTTTTCGTGTATTTCTTTAATAGATTTTTGTGTTTCCTCTTTCATAGCTTCTACTTGTTGGCCCATGTTCTTCTGTATTTCTTTAAGCGATTTTTGTCTTTTTTCCTTATTGTCTTCTTCTTTTTGATCCATCTTCTCCTGCATTTCTTGAAGTGATTTTTGTATTTGCCTTTTAAAGGCTTTTAACTTTTGATCCATTTTCTCCTCTATTTCTTTACTAGATTTTTCTATGTGTTCAGCTACCAGCATCCTGACCAGTGATTTTATATCCAAGTCTTGTTTTTCTGGTGTTTTGGGGTATCCAGGTCTTCCTGTTGTTTGCGAACTAGGTTCAGATGCTGTCATGTTGCCTTGATTTCTGTTAGTAAAGTTCCTTCGTTTTCCTTTTGCCATCTGGTTATTTCTGGTGTTAGTTGGCCTTGTTGTCACTGGCTGGTGTTTGAATCTCCCGTGAGGCTGGGCTCACTTGTTGTTTCTCTAGTGGTGGTTATACGTGACTGCTGCTCAAAGGGATCAGGAGCTGGCTGCCACCGGCTGCCTAGGTGCAAGGCCTGAGGTTGCGGGGAAGTGCAGCAGAGCCTCAGTGGGTGCTGCTGGGCCTGCCTGGCTGTGAGAGCCTAGCAGTTCCCAAGCGCGGTAGCCCAGGATGGAATCTGTCTACCTGTTCCTCTCCTGCTGTGTCCTGGTTGCAATATGGAGGCCTGCTGCTACTGCTGGTCCAGGGTCCTGGGAGCTGGCTGCCTCTGGCTGCCTTGGTGCACGGCCTGAGGTCGTGGGGAAGTGCAGCAGAGCCTAGGTGGGCACCGCTGGGCCTGCCTGGCAGTGAGAGCCTAGCAGATCCCCCCGCAAGGTAGCCCCAGATGGAATCTGTCTACCTGCGCCTCTCCAGCTGTGTCCTGGTTTCCCTCAATGAAATTCTTGCCAACTGAATCCAAGAATACATCAAAATGATCATTCACCATGATCAAGTTGGCTTTACCACAGGGATGCAGGGATGGTTAAATATACAGAAATCCATAAATGCAATCCACTACATAAACAAACTCAAAGAAAAAAACCACATGGTCATTTCATTGGATGCTGAAAAAGCATTTGACAAAATTCAGCATCCTTTCATGCTAAAAGTATTGGAAATAACAGGAACTCAAGGCCCATACTTAAACATAATAAAAGCAATTTACAGCAGACCAGTAGCCAACATCAAAGTAAACAGAGAGAAACTTGAAGCAATCCCACTAAAATCAGGGACTAGACAAGGCTGCCCTCGCTCACCATATCTTTTCAATATAGTACTTGAGGTACTAGCTAGAGCAATTCGACAATATAAGGAAATCAAAGGGATACAAATTGGAAAGGTAGATGTCAAACTATTGCTTTTGCAGATGATATGAGAGTATATTTAAGTGACCCAGAAAACTGCACCAGAGAACTCCTACAACTGATAAACAACTTCAGCAAAGTGGCTGGTTATAAAATCAACTCAAGCAAACAGTAGACTTCCTATACTCAAAGGATAAGCAGGCCGAGAAAGAAATTAGGGAAATGCCACCCTTCACAATAGCCACAAACAATATAAAGTATCTTGGTGTGACACTAACCAAACAAGTGAAAGATTTGTATGACAAAAATTTCAGGTCTCTGAAGAAGGAAATGGAAGAAGACCTCAGAAAATGGAAAAGTCTTCCATGCTCATGGGTTGGCAGGATTAATATAGTTAAAATGGCAATCTTGCTAAAAGGAATATACAGATTCAATGCAATCCCCATCAAAATTCCAACTCAGTTCTTCATAGAGTTAGAAAGAGCAATTCACATATTCATCTGGAATAACAAAAAACCCAGGATAGCTAAAACTATCATCAACAGTAAAAGATCTTCTGGGGGAATCAATATCCCGGACCTCAAGCAATAATACACAGCAGTACTGTTAAAAACTTCACGGTATTGGTACAGTGACAGAAAGCTGGATCAATGGAATAGGATTGAAGACCCAGAATTGAACCCACACATCTATGCCCAACTGATCTTTGACAAAGGAGCTGAAAACATCCAGTGAAAGAGAGAGCCTTTTCAACAAATGGTGCTGGCTCAACTGGAGATCAACATGCAGAAGAATGAGACTTGATCCACTCTTAGCTCCTTGTACTAAGCTCAACTCCAAGTGGATCAAGGATCTCCACATTAAACCAGACACACTAAAATTAATAGAAAAGAAACTGGGCAAGACCCTTGAGGACATTGGCTCAGGGAGAAAGTTCCTGAACAGAATACCAATAGCTTATGCTCTAAGATCAAGAATAGACAAATGGGACCTTATAAAATTACAAAGTTTCTGCAAGGCAAAAGACACTGTCAAAAGGACAAATTGGCAACCAACAAATTGGGAAAAGATATTCACCAACCCTACATCTGACAGAGGGCTAATATCCAATGTATATAAAGAACTCAAGAAGTTAGACCCCAGAAAACCAAATAACCCTATCAAAAAATGGGGCACAGAGCTAAACAAAGACTTTTCACCTGAAGAAATTCAGATGCCTGAAAACACCTTGAAAAAATGTTCAGCATCATTAGTCATTAGAGAAATGCAAATCAAAACAACCCTGAGATTTCACATCATACCAGTCAGAATGGCTAAGATTAAAAACTCAGGAAACAACAGGTGTTGGCGAGGATGTGGAGAAAGAGGAACATTCCTCCACTGCTGGTGGAAATGCAAGCTGGTACAACCACTCTGGAAATCAGTCTGGTAGTTCCTCAGAAAACTGGACACGATACTTCAGGAGGACCCAGTCATACCACTCCTGGGCATATACCCAGAATATTCCTCAGCATGCAATAAGGATACATGCTCCACTATATTCATATCAGCCCTATTTATAATAGCTAGAAGCTGGAATGAACCCAGATGTCCCTCAACGGAAGAATGGATACAAAAAATGTGGTATATATACACAATGTAGTACTTCTTAGCCATTAGAAACAATGAATTCATGAAATTCTTAGAGAAATGGATGGAGCTGGAGAACATCATACCAATTGAGGTAACACAGTCTCAAAAAACACCAATGGTATGCATTCAATGATAAGTGGATATTAGCCTAGAATCTTGGGACACCAAAGACACAATCCACATACCAAATGATATCCAACAAGAAGGAAGGAGTGGACCCTGGTTCTGGAAATGCTCAAAGCATCAGTGTAAGGGAATAACAGAACAGGGAAGTGGGAAAGGTTGGATGGGGGAACACGAGGAAGGAAAAGGGCATTGGGGAACTATGGGGGACAGGGAACCAGAATAAGCAAATGAAATGTAAATAGAGAATATATCCAATAAAAAAATGTTTTGACAGTATATAACCTTATCAACAATGTTAAAAGTCTAATGGTATACAGTCACTGATAAGTGGATATTAGCCTAGAAGCTTAGAACACCAAAGACACAAATCACATATCAAGTGATGTCTCACAAGAAGAAAGGAGTGGACACTGGTGCTAGAATGGACCAAAACATCATTGTGGGAGAGTACAAGAACAGTAAAGTGGGAGGGGGTGGTTGTGGGAGCAGGGGGAGGGAAAAGGACATGTGGGACCTTTGGGGGTGGGAAATCAGAAAAAGGGAAATGAATTGTAAATATAGAATATATACAATAAAAAAAATCAAAAAAAAAGTCTAATGTTCAATGTCTCTTCTGAAATTTATCCAATCTTTTAATTGTAATCCCCAATAGAATCACAGCTACAAAACATCACACTTTCTCAACATCACAAGATGTATATTTCCATTCCCAAATGTCATAGCAAGTAAATACTGGACCAAAGTAAGCAAGTAAGGCCAAAACCATCTGGGCAAGCCCCATACTCTACTGTCTTTATGTTAGATGTCAAAGCACTCCTCAGATTGCCAACTTTTTCATCTTTGCTGACTGTAGCAAACTTCTTTCTCTTCTGCTGGTTCCACACCCTATAAACAGCTTTACGTGGCAGTTATCCCACATGTCTGGAATGTCTAGCATGTTGGTGTTTCCAATGAAAGTCATCCCATGGTATAGGCATCTCCAATATGCTAGGGTCTTCTGCTGTAATTAGGTTTCACCAATAGCCTCTGATAGGGTCTCTTCATGGTATCAAACCTCAACTTCCCTGGATACCCCTCAGTCAGGGAATGTCAACCACAACTAAGACTGTACCTTTATTATGGCCTTTCCTGGCCTCTCACAGTGACAATCCTTAGCTGTTCTCTTTGACCCCTTCACGCCTTCAAACCAGTACAACTTGGGTCACTCTTAGACAATAGCAAATCCAGCTGCAGCCAGAAATACGGCCTTGACATCTCTGGAACAAAGATTCTTTGGGATCTCAAAAACTACTTCCTGCAATATTTTACCTCAATGATGCTGATCTTTTCTTAATAATT
Source organism: Apodemus agrarius (assembly GCA_964023405.1). Taxonomy (NCBI): domain Eukaryota; kingdom Metazoa; phylum Chordata; class Mammalia; order Rodentia; family Muridae; genus Apodemus; species Apodemus agrarius. The sequence goes on along the minus strand of OZ030013.1, from coordinate 33,598,339 downwards.
GCTAATATTACAGCTACAGCTAATCAGCATCAATTGTCCCTGTAACCCCTTCTACTCTTTTTTTAAAGCTTTTGTGACATAGCAGATGCTGTTGAGTACTGCTGCTTGCTAACGCTGTAACCTGGCCCTGCCCTTGCTTCCCCTATTCTTTTATATCATCACCTGTTTTCTGCTTTGCATCTTTCACCTTCTAAACTTGGATGTCCTGGAACTAGCTTTGTATATTGACCTTGAATTCAGAGATCTTCATGCCTCTCTCCTGAGTACTAGGATTAAAGTTCTGGTCCACCAAACCTGGATTTAAGCTTCTTTTCTCTCTCCCCCCTATTTTTTTAAATTTTATTTTTATTGGATATTTTCTTTATTTACATTTCAAATGTTTTCCCCTTTCCAGGTCTCCCCTTCATAAACCCTTTATCCCATCCCCCATTTCCTTGCCTCTATGAGGGTACTCCCCCACATACTCACCCCCTTCAGTCTTCCTGCCCTGGCATTCCCCTACACCAGAGCATCGAACACCCTCAGGCCCAAGGGCCTCTCCTTCTATAGATGTCTAACAAGTCCATCCTCTATATATTCATCCAAAGCCATCAGTCCATCCATGTGGATTCTGTGGTTGGTGCTCCAGTCTCTGGGAGCTCCAGGGTGTCTGGCCTGTTAACCACTCAGTTCCTTCCCTACTCCAACTCCTCCACTAAGGACCCCACCCCCACCCCGAGCTTGGTCCAACGGTTAGCTGTGAGTATCCTCCTCTGTATTGGTCAGGCTCTGGCAGAGGCTCTCAGAAGACAACCAAAACAAGTTTCCACCAGTAAGCACTTCCCAGCATCAACAATAGTGTCCAGGTCTGGTGGATGTATAAGGGGTGGATCCCTAGGTGGGACAGTCTCTAGATGGCCTTTCCTTTCCTCTGCTCCTTACTTTGTCTCCATATTTCCTCCTGTGAGTATTTTGTTCACCCTTCTAAGAAGCACTGAAACTTCCATGTTTTGGTCTTCCTTCTTCTTAGCTTCATGTAATCTGTGAATTGAATCATGGGTATCCCAAACTTTTGGGCAAATATCCACTTATCAGTGAGTACATACCATGTGTGGTCTTTTGTGACTGAGTTACCTCACTAAGGATGATATTTTAAAATTCTATACAATTGCCTGTGAATTTCATGAAGTCATTGTTTTTAATAGCTGAGTAGTATTCCAGTGTATACCACTGTTTCTGTATACTTTCTTCTGTAGAGGGACATCTAGATAGTTTCAAGATTCTGGTTGTTTTAAATATGGCTGCTATGAACATGGTGGAGCATGTGTCCATAGTAAACATTTTCTGGGTATATGCCCAGAAGTGACATAGCTGGTGAGGAAACACCAGACTGATCTCCAGAGTGGTTGTACCAGCCAGCTTAAAATTCTACCAGAGATGTAGAAGTATTCCTCTTTCTTGACATCCTTATGAGCTTCTGCTGTCCTCTGAATTTCTGACCTTAGCCATTTTGATTGGTGTGAGGTGTAATCTCAGGCTTGTTTTGATTTGCCTTTCCCTGATGACTAAGGATGTTGAATATTTCTTTAGGTGCTTCTCTGCCCTTGGATGAGAATTCTCTGTATAGATTTGTTCCCCATTTTTAATATGGTTATTTGGTTCTCTGGAGTCCAACTTCTTGAGTTCTTTGTATATATTGGACATTAGCCCTCTATCAGATGTAGAATTGGTAAAGATCTTTTCCCAGTCTGTTGGTTGCCATTTTATCCTATTGACAGTGTCCTTTGCCTTTCAGAAGCTTTGTAATTTTATGAGGTCCCATTTGTCAGTTCTTGATCTTTGAGCATAAGCCACTATTGTTCTGTTCTGTAACTTTTCCCCTGTACCCCTGTGTTCAAGAGTGTTCCCAACTTTCTCTTCTATTAGATTCAGTGTATCTGGTTTTATGTGGAGGCCCTTGATCCAATAGAACTTGGGCTTTGTACAGGGAGATAAGAATGGATCAATTTTCATTCTTCAACATTTTCCCTGCCAGTTGAATCAGCACCATTTGTTGAAAATCCTGTCTTTTTTCCACTGCATGGTTTTAGCTCTGTTGTCAATATCAAGTGACAATAGGTGTATGGGTTCATTGCTGGGTATTCAATTCTCTTCCACTGATAAACCAGCCTGTCTCTGTACCAATACCTTGCAAAATTTTTATCACTACTGCTCTGTAATACAACTTGAGGTCAGGGATGTTGATTCCCACAGAAGTTCTTTTGTTGTTGAGAATAATTTTCAATATCCTGGATTTTTGGTTATTCCACATGAATATGCAAATTGAGATAAAATTTGCAGTTTTCGATTGAGTTGGAATTTTGATGGAGATTGCATTGAGTCTGTAGATTGCTTTTGACATGCAATTTTTACTATATTAATCCTTCCAAGCCACAAGCATGGGAGATCTTTATATCTTCTGCGGTCTTCTTTGATTTCTTTCTTCAGAGACTTGAAGTTCTTGTCCTACTGATCATTTATTTGTTTCGTTATAGTCACACCAAGATATTTTATATTGTGACTATTGTGAAGGCTTTTGTTTTTCTAATTTCTTTCTCATACTGTTTATTCTTTCAGTATAGGAAGACAACTGATTTGTTTGAGTTAATTTTGTTCCTGGCGACTGTGTTGAAGTTGTTTGTTAACTGTAGGAATTGTCTGGTGCAGTTTTTGGGGCCACTTAAGTATACTATCATATCATCTGCAAAAAGTGATATTTTGACTGCTTCCTTTCCAATTTATATCCCTCTGACCTCCATTTCTTGTCTAATTGCTTTAGCTAGAAATTCAGGTATTATATTGAATAGATAGGGAGAAAAAGGGCAGCCTTGTTTAGTCCATGATTTTAATAAGATTGCTTCAAGTTTCTCTCCATTTAGTTTGATATTGGCTACTTGCTTGTCATATATTGCTTTTAGTATCTTTAGGCCTTGAATTCCTGATTTTTCCAAGACTTTTAACAAGAAGGAATGTTAAATTTTGTTAAATGCTTTTTCAGCACCTAATCAAATGATCTTGTTTTTTTTTTCTTTTAAGTTTCTTTATATAATGGATTACATTGATGGATTTCCTTATATTGAACCATCTCTGCATACCTGGGATGAAGCCTATCTGATCCTGGTGAATGGTCCTTTTGATATCTTCTTGGATTCTCTTTGAGAGAAATGTATTGAGTATTTTTGCATCCATATTCATAAGGGAATTTGGTCTTAAATTATCTTTCTTTGTTGGGTCTTTGTCAGTTTTTGGTATCAGTGTAACTGGTTTCACTGAATGAATTGGGTAGTGTTTCTTCTGTTTCATTTTGTTGAATAGTTTAAAAGAGCATTGGTAGTATGTCTTCTTTTAAGGTCTGATAGAATTTGGTGGTAAACCCATATGGTCCTGGATTTTTTTGGGGGGAGATTTTAATGCTTCTATTTCTTTAGGGGTTATGGAACTGCTTAGATTGTTTATCTGATCCTGATTAAATTTTGGTATTTGGTATTTGTCTAGAAAATTGTCCTCTTCCAGTTTTGTTGAGTAAAGCCTTTTATTGTAGGATCCCATGAATTTTTTTTTTAATTTCCTCAGTTTCTGTTATATTTCCCTTTTCATTTCTGATTTGTTACCTTTGATTCTGTCTCTGAGCTCTCCGGTTATTCCTGCTAAGGGTTTATCTGTCTTGTTGATTTTCTCAAAGAACCAGTTCCTGGTTTTGTTGATTCATTGTGTAGGTCTTTTTGTTTCTACTTGTTTGATTTCAGTCCTGAGTTTGATTATTTCTTGCTGTCTACTCCTCTTGGGTTTATTTGCTTTATTTTGTTCTAGAGCTTTCAGGTGTGTTTTTAAGCAGCTAGTATATGCTCTCTCCAGTTTCTTTTTGGAGACAGTTTCTTTTTGGAGTTTTGCTCTTAGCACTGCTTTCATTGTGTTTCATAAATTTGGGTTTAATTTTAATTAAATTCTAAAAGTCTTTAATTTCTTTCTTTATTTCTTCTTTAACCAAGTTATCATTGAGTAGAGTGTGGTTCAGCTTCCATGTGTATGTGGACTTTCTATCATTTTTGTTAGTATTGAAGATCGACCTTAATCTGTAGTGATCTAATAGGATGCATGGGATTATGTCAATCTTCTTATATCTGTTGAGGATTGTTTTGTAATCAATTATATGGTCAACTTTGGAGATGGTGCTATGTGTTGCTGAGAAGAAGGTATATTCTTTTGATTTAGGATGAAATGTTCTATAGATATCAGTAAAATCCATTTGGTCCACAGCTTCTCTCAGTTTCACTGTTATTCTGTTTAGTTTGTATTTTCATGATCTGTCCCTTGATGATGGTGTTGAAGTCTCCCACTATTGTTGTGTGTGCTGTAATGTGTGCTTTAACCTTTAGTAAATTTGCTTTTGTGAATGTAGGTGCCCTTGCATTTGGAGCATTGATTATCAGAGTTAAGAGTACTACTTCTTTGGTAGATTTTTTTTCCTTTGATGAGAATAAAGCTTCCTTTCTAATCTTTTTTGATAACTTTTGGTTGAAAGCTAATTTTATCCTATATTAAAATGCTTATTCCAGCTTGTTTCTTGGGACCCTTTGCTTGGAAAACATTTTCCAGCCTTTTACTCTGAGGTAGTGTTTGCGTTTGACACTGAGGTGTGTGTGCTGTATGCAGCAAAATGCTGGATCCTGTGTATATATCCAATCTGTTACTCTGTGTATTTTTATGGGGGAATTGAGTCCATTGATGTTAAAAGACATTAAAGTATAGTGATTGTTGTTTTTTGTTATTTTTGAGTTTATTTTTATGATTGTGTGGCTACCTTCTTTTGAGTTTGTTGAAAGAAGATTACTGTCTTGTTTTTTCTAGCGTGTAGTTATCTTCCTTGTGATGACATTTTCCATCTATTTTTCTATGTAGGGCTGGGTATAGTAGTTTGGGCTGAGATTTGTGTTCTCTTAGGGTCTGTATGAGATCTTCCCAGGATCTTCTTGCTTGCAAAGTATCTGTAAGAAGTCTGGTGTAATTCTGATAGGTTTGCCTTTATATGTTACTTGACCTTTCCCCCTTACTACTTTTAATATCCTTTTTTTGTTTAGTGCATTTGTTGTTTTGATTATTATGTGCCTGGAGGAATTTATGTTCTGTTCCAATCTATGTGGAGGTCTGTAGGCTTCTCGTATGTGTATGAGCATCTCATTCATTATGTGAGGGAAGTTTTCTTTTATGGTTTTGTTGAAGATATTTACTGGCCTTTAAGCGAAAACCTCCACTCTCTCCTATACTTATTACCCTTAGGTTTGGTCTTTTCATTTTGTACTGGATTTCCTGGATGTTTTGAGTTAGGAATTTATTGCTTTTTGTCATTTCTTTGACTGCTGTGTCAATGTTTTTTATGGTATCTTCTGCACCTGAGATTGTCTCTTCGATCTCTTGTATTCTGTTGGTGATGCTTGCATCTATGATTCCTGATCTCTTTCCCAGGTTTTCCAGGATTGTATCACTATGTGATTTATTGTTTATAGTTCCATTTTTCTATCCTGGATGATTTTGTTCAATTTCTTCATCTGTTCTGTTTGGTTTTCCTGTAATTCTTTAAGGGATTTTTGTGTTTCCTCTTTAAGGATTTCTACCTGTTTACCTGTGTTCTCTTGTATTTCTTTAAGGGAGTTATTTATGTCCTTCTTAAAGCCCTCTATCATCAGCATGAGATGTTATTTTAAATCAGAGTCTTGCTTCTCTGGTTTGGTGGGGGTATCCATGGCTCTCTGGGGTGGGAGAACTGCATTCTGATGAGACCATGTAGCTTTGGTTTCTGTTGCTTGTGGTCTTCCCCTTGCCTGTCACCATCTGATTATTTCTACTGTTAGCTGGTATTTCTGTCTCTGACTGTGTCTTGCCCTTCCTGCAAGACTGTGTGTCTCCACTCCTTGGAGACCAGATCTCTCCAGGAAGAATTTGGGTATGGAGAGCTGTAGCACCGTGTAGCTCTTGGGTGCAGAAAGAAACCAGTACAATCTTGTCCCAGGCTGTTCCTAGGTACTTGTGTCTTGATGGGTCTGGGAGGGTCACTCTTGAGCCAGGAATATGAACAGAGTGGTGGTCTTATATGTGCTCACAGGTATATAGGCACTACTGGGAGGCTAGCTCTCTCCCATCAGTATTTGGGTATGGAGCTCTATGACATTGGAATCAGCTGCAGACACAGCAGGAAACCTAAAGCTAATCTTTTTTCTACTTGCAACTTGCTCATTATCAGGCTGGCACTGAACTAAAAAATCTGTATCTGTCTTACAGGTTTAATAGCATGTGCAACCTTAACTTAAGCTTTTCCTAGCCAGTGTACCTTAAAATCCAGATCAAAACTTTGTGTCATCCCTTGTCAATATCCAGATAAAAAAGCATGTTTCATCCATACTCAAGATCTGGATAATAGGTTTGCCATTCTATTTCTAGGTTTAATACATTCCAGATGAAAAGTCCTATTGAAAACTATAACCAAGTAATACTAATGTCAAACTTTTAAATTGTGATGTAGAAAAATAGCTTAATTTTGCTAATTGTCATTTGGAGTTATTTTTTTAAATAGATCGGGAAATAATTGCTCAAAGGGACATTCCAGAATCATGTACATTAACACCACTTTCCATAAGGTTTTGCATTTGAAATTTTATGTATTATATGCTATGTTTTAAATATGTTTTCTTCTCAGAAATTAGACTTTAAGTGTGACAGGTGTATTCAGAGCATAAAATGATATTCTGCTATACTTATGTAGAGAGTATATCTAGCCTTATCTAGGCACCACCTGAGCAGCTTCCCCAAAATGCAGATAGGAGGAGATGTAGAGCCCAATGCCCAGACATTATGCAGAATATTTCAAAATTGGAGGGCTTTCTCAGGTCTCCCCTCAGAGATTAGCATCCCACAGAAGAGGGTAAAGAAAGATTGCAGAACTCAGAGGGAATGTAGGACCCAGGAGAAGTTGCCCCAGTGAATGAGCTAAGCAGAGCTCTTATGGTATCACAGAGACAGAACCAGCAACCTTGGGGCATTCAGGGTTCTGCACAAGATCCTCTGTATATACATTGCTGCTGTTAGCTTGGGCTCCTTATGGGAAACATAACTGTGGGAACAAGTATGCCTGTCGTTTTCCTGCTCTTGGAGTTCTTCTTCCTGTTTGGTTGTCCTATCTGACCTTTGTCTGAAAGCTTTTACCTTTTGTTTTGTTGTGTTTCGATGTTGAATCTTGGAAGCCTGTTCTTTTCTGAATGAAGACAAAATGGGTATGGATAATAAAGAGAAGAGAGGTAAAGGAGAGCTGGATGAGAGGACAAATGGGAAACTGTAGGTGGGATGTCTTGTAAGAGTGAAGAGTGTATTTTCAATTAAAACAAAAGTAATGATTAGTGTACAATGTAATGTTAAGTACTGAGCCATGGGAAAGTGAAGGGAATTAAGCACAGCCATTAATTAGATTTATTATTGCTAACCTTATATAAACAGGGAGAAAGAAAACCATGTGCTACTTTGTACCATACTGGGATTCTGTGAAAAGGAATACAAGATATTTTCCCTTAGTCATAGCTCTGGATATCTATGAGCAAATGAAAATTAGTGAGTGTTTCATACATATATTATTTTGTTTAAATAGAAACCAAGTCATGTTCCTCTTTTCTCCTTAACCTCTTTCATATTTGTCTCCTTATCGATCAAATTTATATATGCTAAATTCTGCCCACAAAATTCAAGAGAATCCCAACCTATTATTCAATACATGTAGAGCATGCATTACAACTGAATAAACATATCCACATAGTAATAAAAATACATGACATTTAATATATTTATACATAATTTAGAATTGTAATGCTTATTTTAAAACTGTCTTCTTGAGTAAATATGAATATATAACTATAATAGAAATGTAAGTAAATGAAAGTTAATTCCAATGCTCACTACACCTCAGGCATTGCACTATGAATTTTATTTCTGTATGATTTATCTTTTGTGTTCTTCATATTAGATACACTTTTGACACTGCTAAATTACATTTTTGTGTGTTTTATATAATAGTCAACATTGCTATATTAATGTTAATGGAATACAATCTTTGTCTTTCACTTAAAAGCTCGCCATTTGAAGAACTAAACTCACACACAAAACCCAAGGTACCTTAGTCCCACATCTTTTCTAGCCTCTAGAATTGTTCAGTCATATACAGCTTAACATAGAAAAAATCTCCCCAATAATAGTGATTTGGGTAACCATTTATATTAAATTCCCTTAGTCCTTGCATTTAACACCTTCATGATATGCCTCATAAAAGAATAATACTAACTATTCAATTCATGTACAATTCCATTGTTTGCAGAAAAACAGAGGTTATGTCCTTCTAAAAAAGAGTTGAGTGCTTTATTTTTTCGTTTTCTAAAGATACTCAAGTGTTGAGAGTTTTATTCTAACTAATCTCTTTTTATTAGTATTCTGTACCTCATAGGCTTAGATTTTGCAAAATTTACTTTTAATAAGGGTTTTCAAATGCTTCAGCCCTCCTTTTATCACACTGTCCAAAGGTAGGGGAAAAGAATGTAAATAGGACAATGGGACCTGTTTAAAAGTAGTTCTTTAGGGGGAATTCCAATGTCTTTTAGGATATCAGCAGTCCAGTTCAGTAGAGTCAGGATACCAAACATGAATTAGCAGTGATCAGCAGGCACGACTAAGAGCAGCCAGAATGCCTTCAGAAGTCCTCTGCTAGTCATCTCTAATAAATCAAGGATCAGTAAAGATGTGAAAATGTGAAACTAGCAAAGTATTGCAAGGCTGCATATGCAAACATATCACTGTCCACCAAGTCCAATTTATATTCTTTCACATCACATGTCCTCCCCCGCAGAACACTACATGTTCTGTGGTGTGATAAAGACATGCATCTTCATCACATGACACTAACAGAAACTTACACTTCAATGTCTTCTATAACAGACTTTAATTTAATTATATAACTTTAAAGATACATGAATCAACTATTTTAGCAAATTTCTCTAATAAAAATTGTGAAAATATTCACATTTTAGTCTCATGTTGGAAATTGTCTGATGGTTTCAAATTAGGGAAAGTGATTATTCATGTCCAGGCAGTCCTTTTTCTATGTTCTAATTAAGCTACCAGAATGTGCTCTACAAAATTATATATGGGCCTGATTAAACTATACTTCATATTAAATTTTAACAATGATAATCAAATTCTGTAATAGTCACAGGAGAGGAAAATAAAAAGTATATTGTGGAGGAGTAATATGAAAAGACAAGAAAGGACAGGAACACTATTGATAACACAAAATGCAGGTTGCCAATTGTTATATACTATAAGACTTATTTATTGAATAAGAACTAGAAACAAATTTGATTCTCTCTGGATAATTTGTACTTTAAGCAATGTCTACAATGGTTACCTAAATTTATAGTGTGTTAATCATTATTGTAATCAGAAATTTTTGAAAATGGAGATACTATGTCAAATTCCTGTCAGTAATATATATAATCATTAATCCCCTCTGCATATAATACAGAATTATAGATCAAGTAAACCTAGGTCTTTTTATTCATAGAAGCAGAAAAATAATCAACAAAGCATCAATTATAACTTTCATCTTTCACATGATTATTATTATTTGTTCTTGGTACTAGCATTAGACACTAATTTAATGAGAAGATTCAAGCCATAAGATAGAAAGATATAATTAGTATATTTAAAATAAAATGAAGTGAATTAAATGAACTAAGATATCCTGTCCGTCAGCTACCATGCTAAACTGTATAAAAAAATTCTAGGTGAACAATAAACTAATTTTTTTAATCTACTTTTTTCTTTCACTAATCATATCACATAATTTTACATAAAGATGCTTTAGAAACAGAACAATTCTCTAAACAAAGAACTTTATATTAAGGCTTCATTTCTTCATGAATACAATCCATCCCCTCAATTATATTTACACAGCATAAATGATATTATCATATTTACTGGACAAATTGCTGATGAAACTTTTTTATTTCCTTACTGTATAGACCAGATAGATGATCCAATCTACACTGAACAACATCAAATTTTATCTCATAGCCTTTGTGAGTGTAAAACACATAGACCACTTAGGAAAAACAGAGGTGACTCTGATTATGTGCTATGACTTAATGAGAATTTAATCCCATGTCTTGCCACCTAAGAGCTTCAAATCCCTTTCTTACTGCAAATGTATTGTGAGCAAGACTATTGCTGCTTCATTTGCATATTCCTTGTTCTTGTACAATACTTCTCACATATCTTTTAGTCTATGTGTATCTGTTGCTAAGCTTTCCTAAAATGCTTTACTGAATATGTGCATTTTCCATAATTTACTTTTATTCATGTTACATAGTAGTATCTGTACTCCTCCCTTCTCTCCTACCAGTCCCATTGTTGGAAATCCCTCTCCCCAGTATCCCATCCTCTTCTTCTCAGAGAAGAGCAGCTCCCATTTGTACCAAACAGCCCTGGGACAGTTAGTCACAGCAGAACTGAGCAAATTATCTCCCCCTGAGGCCCCACAAGGCAGTCCAGTTAAGGAAAAGGAATCCAGTGGCAGGAAATAAAGTCAGAGACAGTCCCTCCACCAGTTGTTTAAGGGCACACATGATGACCAAACTGTACATCTGCTACAAATCTATACATACATACATAGTCTAGATACAGCCCCTGAGTGCTCTTTAGTTGGTGGTTCAGTCTCTGTGAACCCCCATGTACCCAGGTTAGTTCACACTGTGCTGTCTCCCACTCTTTCAAAAGAGTTCCTGAGATTCACCTGATGTTTGGCTGTGGTTCTCTTGCTTTGTTCCTTCCTACTGCTCAATTAATCCTCTCAGGACACAGTTATGCTACATTTCTGCCTGTAAGCATAGCTGAGTATTATGAATAGTGTCAGGGATTATCTCTCTAACATTGGATTGGTTTCAAATTGGGACAGTCATTACTTGGGGGTTCCCACATTCTCTGTTTCATCTAGATGCCTGAAAATCTTGTAGGCAGGTCAAAATATGGATTCAAGGTTTTGTAGATAAATTTCTCACTCCCTCTACTGGAAGTCCCTCCTTGAAACAGGAGGTAGATTGGTCTCCATACCCCTTGCTTATAACAATTTCTGATAGGGTAATATACATGGTGTCCCTGGAGGACCCCATCATGGGTTTCCATGAAGTTACAGAGATGCTCCTCCACCAATTTCTGTTCTCATGTGTAGCATTCTCTTCTCCACTTTACACACTGATCCTCATCCCTGTTCCCTTTCTCATTCCCATTCACATCCAGTTCTTTCTCTCAATCCACATCCAATGTCTATTTTGTTTCCCTTTCTAAGTAAGATCCACACATTCTCACTTGGACACATTTTATTACCCAGTTTTCTTTGGGTCTGTAGATTGTAGCATGAGTTTCTTGCACTTATATGCTAATGTCAGTTTACAAATGAGTACATACAATATCTGCCTTGGTGAGACTTTGTTACCTCACTTGGGATGATATTCTGTAATTCTATCCATTTGCCTGCAAATTTCATGATTGCTTTGTTTCTAATTGCTGAATAATATTCCATTGTGTAGATGTACCACATTTTCTTATTCATCCTAGCTGTTTCCAGTTTCTAGCTTTTACAAATGAACTCCTATGAATATAGTGGGACAAGTGCGGTATAAGACCTTAGGTATATGCTGATGAGTGGTATAGCTAGGTTTTGGGGTAGAACTGTTCTCAATTTTCTGAAGAACTCCCAAATTGATTTATAAAGTTGTTGCACAAGTTTGCTCTCCTACCAGCAGTGGAGGAGGATTTTCCTTGCTCCACATCCTTGCTAGCATGTGATATCACTTGAATTTTTTATATCAGATTGTCTATCAGGTATAAGTTGGAATCTCAGAGTCATTTTAATTCCAATGTGCCTGATGACTAAGGATGCTAAACATATCTTTAAGTGCTCCTCAGTCATTTGAGACTCATCTGTTGACAATTCTGTTTAGTGTTGAACTCCATTTTTATAATGGGTTATTTGGTTTGTACTTGTCCAATTACTTGAGTTCCTTGTATATTTTGGATATTCATCCTCTGTCAGTTGTGAGTTGATAAATTCTTTTTTTTTAAATTTTTTTTTAATTTTCTATATTCTATGTTTATATTCCAAAGGCTTTCCCCTTTCCCAGTTCCCACCCACCATAGTTCCCATAGTTCCTCTCCCCCCCCAACTGTTCCCCAATCATTCCCCCTCCCCCCTCGGTTTCTTTACTAAACTGGATGCAAATTCTAACTGAGTCAGTGAAAGACATGTATGACACGAATTTCAAATATTCAAAGAAAGAAATTAAGGAAGATAACAGAAGATCTCCCATTCTGGTATGATTAATGTAGTGAAATGACCATCTTACCAAAAGCAACCTACAGATTCAATGTTATTTTCATCACAATTCCTACACAATTCTTCTTCTCCTTCTCCTCCTTCTCCTTCCCCTTCTTTTCCTCCTCCTTGTCCTTGTACTCCTTCTCCTTCATTTGGGAGGGGACTGTTTATGTGGCTTATATATCCCCACAAGAGTCTACCATTTAAGGAAGTCAGAATAGGAATAGAGAGAGGTGCAAAAAAATGAAGGAACACTACTCACTGGTTTGCTTCCATGGTTTGCTCAGCTTTCTCTTTTCCTTTTTTTAAATTCACTTTATATCTCACTCATTGTTCCCACTTCCAGTCATCTCCTCATTCAGTTATACCTCATGTCACCTGTCACTTCTCTTCTGTCAGGGGTTGGGGATGTCATATCAAGTCTCACAAGGTTAGGTTTATCCTCTGCCACTGAGGGCAGACAGGGTAGCCCAGCTAGAAGAGCTTATCCCATGAACAGACAACATGTTTTGGGATAGCAACTGCTCCAGGTATTCAGGACCTACATTAGGGCCAAGCTGCATAACTGCTACATATATGCAGGGAGGGCTAGGTCAAGCTCATACATACTCTTTGGTTGGTGGCTCAGTCTCTGAAAGCCCAAAGGACCCTGGTTAGTTGTCTCATTTGATCTTCCTGTGAAGTTTCTATGCCCTTTGGAACTCACAGTCCTTCCCCCACCTCTTTCTAAGGGTGCCCAAGCTCAGTCCCTTATTTCCCTGTGCATTTCTGCAGCTCAGTGAGTCAGCTGCTTCATGGTGACTCTCAGAGGGAAGCCATGCTAGACTCCTGCCTATAAACATAACAGAGTATCATTAATAGTGTCAGAGATGGGCACTTTGCCCATGGAATGGGTCTCAAGTTGTATCATTGCCTACTTAGCTATATGTCCCATTTTTAATTGAGTTATTTGGGCTGTTGGTAACTAGCTTCTTGGGCTCTTTATAAATTTTGGAAATTTTCCCTCTGTAACAGGAAAGGCTAGTGAAGAACTTTTTCCAATCTGTAGGCTGAAATTTTGGCCTATTGACAGTTTCCTTTACTTTAAAGAAGCTTTTCAGTTTCATGAGGCCCCATTTATAAATTGCTGATCTTAGAGCTAGGCCCATTGGTGTTCTATTAAGGAAATTGTTTCCTATACCAATGCATTCAAGAGTATTTGTGATGGTTTGAATATGCTTGCCCCAGCACTATTTGGAGGCGTGGCCTTGGAGTAAGTGTGCCACTGTGTGACTGGGCTTTAATACTTTAGTCCTAGATTCCTGGAAGTCAGTATGCTGCTAGAAGCCTTCAGATGAAGATGTAAATTTCTCAGTTCCTCCTCCACCATGCTCGCCTGGATGCTGCCATATTCCTGCCTTGAGGATGATTGACTGAACCTCTGAACTTGTAAGCCAGACACAAATAAGTGTTGTCCTTATAAGTGTTTCCTTGGTCATGGTATCTGTTCACAGCAGTAAAACCCTAACAAAGATAATATTTCACAGGGTTTCTTCTATGAGATTCTTCTGGTTTTATGTTGAGATCCTTGATCCTCTTGGACTCGATTTTAATTGAAATCATGAGTACAACCTTTGATCCTAAAAGATTCATATAGTTATGGAAAGCTACCAGAAACTATGGGTGGATAGTTTATACAAATCAAAGTAAAATAACAGCCAAGGGCAACCCCAGGTGTGGATTTTCACTGGAAGCCAAGCATGTTGACATTCTGAATATACACTGCAGCTCTACAACTATGAGACCAAAAATATCTGTTACTGAAGCTCCATAGTTATGGTGTTATTTTTATGACATCCCAAGTTAAAGTAAAGTGTGAGACAAGGAAAATATACTTAACATTAAGCAAAACATATATATTAAAACTCTATACATTCTGTGTATGCATGCATAAGAAAGCAAAAGAACATTGTTCAAAACAATAGAAAAATGTGCATGTGCTGGCTATATCTCACAGATACAATGAAAGAAGATGCCAATGAAAGTAAGAAATAATATTAGAATATTGAGCGACCCAGGAGAAATGTCAAGCAGGCTGTCTTGAATAGGTACATTTTAAACAGAAGATATATGGCACTGGCAGAGAAATCAGATCTGTCCAATTGTGAGAGATAAGAAAGAGAAAGAAACATTGTACAGGTTGTCTGATGTTGTCTCTCCCTTCTTTATGTGGGATTGACATTGCTGGCATTCAAACCAGACAAGACATTAAATAGACTTCATGTGAATGTTGCCTCTTATTAAAAGCATGCTAATCCAAAACCCTGAAGTGCATAAAGTGATAAGATGAGAGAGAGAGAGAGAGAGAGAGAGAGAGAGAGAGAGAGAGAGAGAGAGAGAGAGAGAGAGAGAGAGAGAGAGAGAGAGAATTATGTGATTTGGATAAGCACTTCCTGGAAGTAACCAAACTTCTGAGGGGGGGGGGGTGAAGTACCTGAGTGTAATGGAGAATTCTCTCCTTTTGACAAGGCCTGAGGAGTGGGTCCCTGCAAGGACTTGAGGGGTCATTCATACAGAATCACCTGTTCTTTCCTGATGAAATGCTTGGTTTGATTTTCTTGAATTTGCATTCTCAGTATTGTTACTGGAATGTTTTACTGTTACTTTATTGTTGACAGATATTTCCCCAGAATCAGAAAGAAGGCTCGCTGGGCAGTAGTGACGCACACCTTTAATTCCAGCACTTGGGAAGCAAGTGTATTTCTGAGTTCAAGGCCAGCCTGGTCTACAGAGTGAGTTCCCAGACAGCCAGAGCTATACAGAGAAACCTGGTCTCAAAACAAACAAACAAAAAAAAAAACAAAAGAAGAAGAAGAAGAAGAAGAAGAAGAAGAAGAAGAAGAAGAAGAAGAAGAAGAAGAAGAAGAAGAAGAAGAAGAAGAAGAAGAAGAAGAAGAAGAAGAAGAAGAAGAAGAAGAAGAAGAAGAAGAAGAAGAAGAAGAAGACAAAGGTCCAGTTTTGTTTGTCTCTGAGGATCCTGGGAATGAAATAGACCATTATTTCTCTGTCAATAGTGCAGTTGAGTCAAAACAAGGTCTTGATCTGGGTATAATATTTGAATGTTCTTCTCATCTGGGAACTGAATTCTAACAAGAATTTGCCTTCCAACCTGTTTCCAACAGCAGTTAGTTGATTGTCAGAAAGTTAAACAGGTTTTGCTGGCTTGTTGGTTCCATGGCCTCATGTGAACATTCAGGGGCAAGCCAAGAAAGGTCTAGAAACTGTCTCAGTTTACCATTTTGTTGAGATCTTTTGGCATTAGAAGAGTTAGATCTTTTGATTAAGATATGGGGAATGATTGGTGCCAATAATTACATCAAAATGTTCTGGTTATGTAGTCTATCATTACTGTAACTGGAATTGTACCAACCTAGGTCATTTGGTTAAGTACCAATGTACTAGATTAGATACTATTTGCTGAATCTATGTTTCCTCTTATGTGATGCGGTTCTGGTATTAGCAGGAAACCACTGAGATTGAGGAGGAGAAGGAACAGGAAAAGTGTAGTGTGCAAATTATTCTTAAACATAGAACATCCTTAAAAGACACTGTACATGAGAAACTAAAAAAAATGAAAAAAATTAATGCAAAACATTTTCAGCTTGGAACAAAGATATATATATAAATAAAGATGGTCTGAGTTGTCTCAGTGCCAGAATGTGTGAACTGCACCACTTAGTCTTCTTTCACCTGTACTGCACATCCTCCTTCATGTTTAGAGCTCTGCAAGATCTAGAACCCAGTAACCTCCCCACTTCTCTATATACTTCTAAGATCAAGAGCAAGGATTTGGGGCTTTGCATCCTTTACTTAGATAAATCTGACTTTCATCTGAGGGGCTTATACTAAATTGTATATTTTTTTTGTTTTTTTGGGTTTTTTTTTTGTACCTTCCATACTTCGTATCATTCATCCCATGTTATTTTATTCTTAGTCCAAGGAAAAAGAGAAAAAAGAAGCCAGGTGATAGGAGTGTCCTCTTAAGTTCCGGCACCCTGTAGGCAAAGGCAGGTGGATTCCTGAGGTCAATTTAGTCTATAAAGCAAGTTCTGTGACAACCTGAGGTACATAGACAAACCCAGGGGTTTCAAATAAATGAATAGGTGATAGAGAAACAGATAGGTTCATAGATGATAGATAGATAGATAGATAGATAGATAGATAGATAGATAGAAAGAAAGAAGATGGATGGATGGATAGATAGATAGATAGATAGATGGGCAAATAGATAAAAAGAAAGGAAGAAACAAAGAAAAAAGTATGCTATTTCTATTCATTTATGTTTGCTTTGCCATGACAAAATTCCAAAATAACTGACTTAATAAAGGAGGAAGGATTTATGAGGCTCATGGTTTCAGGGGTTTCAAGCTAATCCTGGGCTTTGTTTTATTCTATGTCAATTGTGAACCTGAACATTTTGGCAGTACAAACATTACAAGGGTTACTCACCTATGGTAGCATTCACAGTACAGTGCAAAAACAATAAAAATTTCAGATTTGAGCAAATCTAATAAAGCAAAGACTTTACAAGAAAAGTAGATCATTGTTTTTTGCTACAGTCCACTGCCCTTGGATGAGATGCTTCCAATTGCAGAATTTCTGTGAATACATAAAATGCGTAGGAAACCAGAAACACTCTCATGACTCAGGATGTCCACACACATTATGTTTCACAGTTTGGTGTGTGCTACAGATGACTGGACTTCTGCTGTCCTTGCCTAACACTCTGATACTTTTAAATTGTATATGTAATGCTAAGAATTGTTTTAGAGTTGTATAATATGGTGCTTGCCCACGAATTTTGTGTTATTTTTATTCTAAATGCAGGTGGTTATCTATATTTGTTTAAATAAACAATAGAAAAAGGTTACTAGATTAAAATGGGTATTTTCTCAGTAAGGCCCACATATTTCGCATTTGGTGAACAGAATCTGCTAAGGAATTGTAAGGCATAGGTAATGTTGAAAAGGATATAAAGTTTGAAGACAGAGAATGTCATATTTGCACAGGTTCTTGTTACAATAATTATTTCTATTATTTTTGTTTGTTTGTTTTATATATTTGCTTGCAGCTATTGCAAGAGGCAGACTCACTCAATCTACTTAAAATAGGCCTTAAGTAAAATCAATTTATCGTAATGCTAAAACTGTAACTATGAAACTGACCACTGTCAGGTGCCATTTGTAGAATATTAATCTGTAAAGATTAACAAGAATATGAAGATTCTTCTCTATTTCATTCCCCTTGATAGCCCATCTTTTGACATTTCGATTTCCATACTATGCTTGCAAATGGACCCTGCCTGTTGGAATTGAAGTAGGTTCAATGGTAGATATCAGCAAGTAAAACTCATCAGTAGCTTTTTTTTTTCATCAGTAGCTTTTAAGGAAAGATTACAATCTGAGCAGAACCCTCAAGCCATTAGAGAATCTTACATAATAATGTATAAAATGAATTTGAAATACCGATACCCACTGAGCAAAGTAATTCTGGATAGGCTCCCATTATCAACTTAAAGACGTTTTCAGCCTAAGGTTTTGTAATATGGTCACACTTATAACAAAAAGATGTTGAAATTGTGGTAACTCATAAGTATGGAAGCTAATTTATTGTTAGATGAGTCTTTACAATCTGGAGCATCCCTGCTGTGGTTTACATTGGACCAGGAAGTACTTCCCTTACCATGACAAGAAAGTAGATAGTTTGATATGGTCACAGGAGGATAGTTCAGTAAATGATGCCTCCAAGAAAGGCTACCAACAAAGATGCTTTCCCGCCATCAGTAACAAGGTCAACTTTAGATGCTGGAAGAGACAAGAAAAGTTGTTTCTGGACCAATGTTAGCAGTCACCGTTTTTGATCCTGTCACAAACTATAGTACAGCATCTGTTGGGGAGTCTCTGCTGAGGCCTGCCTGGGAAGATCCAGAGACGATACTTCAAAAGAAATCAAGTAGCAACAAACAGCTTTAGAAGGTACACAACAAGGATTTTCCCAAGAGTGATCTGGGATATGGTGGTAATGGAGAGAATAGAAGCTGCATGGCCTGTGTTCAGAATCCATTGTCCTAACAGACCTCAAGCTAAGTCCCAACTATCTCATTTCCTCCCTCATGTCAGGAAGAGTTTATCCACTTCTTAGAGGCTCTAGTTCTCAGACTTGGGTTTGCAGTAGTTTGGTGTTATCTTCCCAGAATCTCTGCCTGTTTGGGTTACTCATTGCAAAGATCCATGGCAGAAAATGCCAGAAGCATCACTATCAAAAATGAAAATAAAAGAAAATGACACATTGGTCTTCACTCTGACTCCATGTGGCTTGAGACAGTTTAATACACACACACACACACACACACACACACACACACACATATATACACACACACATATACATATATGATCTTTTCTAACTTGCCCCTTTTTCAGGCTTCAAGGAAAAGGTATGTTTTTCAGTTTCTATTTGCTTTTCTTTGCATCCTGATAAAGCAGACCCAAAATTGATTGACGATACAAGTATATGCTTTCTTCATTCCAAAGGAAAGCTTTACAGATTTGAGCATGCTGTTTTGTTTAAGTGTTTCATATATTGTTAGAACAACACCTTTGATTTCTGGAAAGTGAAGTATTTAAGACTTCATTCCCTAACCTATATGTTGTTCTATATTTATTAGCTGTGAGGGAAGCAACATGATTTCTTTCTCTGTCTAGTATGACTGCAGTATATCAGAAAATCACATTGGAGATGAAATAATTGAACCCATTAAAGACACAGGAAAAGTGGCTTCACTGTAAGAAGTCCTCTAAGAACCTGTCTCTTACACAATCCTAGCTTAATTTCCTAACTCTTTTGTATTCATAGCTCTCTATGGATACCATTTAAAGTATTGACCCTAAGTATATAATATTACAAAAGATTGCAAAAAGCAGATTAATACATATATTGGGTATAAAACGAGAAGTCAGTTTACAACTTTATAACCAGGTCAAATTTTTCTAGGTTTTTAATCTTTATATTTGTTTGTTTGTTTGTTTGTTTGTTGCCTTTAAGTCAGGCCACATACTTTTTTTGAAATCAAGGCTTACATTCTTCTTCCATCATTCCATAATAAATTATATCTCTTGAAAACTGAAACTGTTAGAGAGCATTCATGTCATACTTGTTTGCTCAGCTGCAGTTATGTGATGACTATGGTTCACTTAGAGAAAGAACCCAGGGTCATAGGCACACAGAATCTTTATGATGCTCATTTTGATCACTGAAAACTTCCCTGAATAAAGCTCTGACAGAAAATTTCAGGAATCTGTACCTTTTTCTTTGTACCAGTCAGCTGTTCCCAATTATTCTTCCTGTTGTCATTTATAAACTCTGAGCCAGTACAGAAGAAATTTCCAAGGCAGAAACAGGCTGACATCCAACCTTCCTGGCTGCATTCTATTTTCTGACTTTTCTCGGTGACAGTCATGAAAATGCCAGGATCTAAATTGTGAGACTTGGGGATGGTATTTCTCTAGGTCTCAGGAAAAGTTTATGGGCACTTAAACTTTTTTCTGTGGATTATAAAAGTGTTTTGTCACTGGTGTAAAAACAAGTAAAATGCAAATGATTGTCTTAAGTCAAGTTATTTATAATCACCATATGGATATGAGTAAATTAGTTTCATACTGCATATTACATGCATCACAAATAAATAGACACAGAACTTGCTACATAAGTAATGGAGAAAAGTAATTTGGATTTTGTATATTATGTTGAGGTGATATGGTGGTTTGAGTAGGTATGGCACTCATAGATTCAGGTGTGTGATTGTTTGGTCATAGGGAAGGTAACTACTCTGAGGTGGGGCCTTATTGGCAGTTAACTTTGAGAGGTCTCCAAAGCTCAAGCTATGCCCCTCTGTGGGACAAAGATTCCTTCTGCTGCCTTCAGTCCAAGATGTAGAATTCTCAGCTTCTTCATCAGTGCTATATGCTATATGCACACATATATATACACATATATATGTATATACACACACATATATATACTTATATATACGTATATATATATATGTATGTATGTATGTGTGTGTGTGTGTGTGTGTATATATATATATATATATATATATATATATATATTGCCCTGATTCCTACATGATGATAATGAACTCCTCTGAAACTGTAGGCCAGCCCCGATTAAATATTTTTCTGTAGGCCAGCCCCGATTAAATGTTTTTCTGTATAAGAGTTGCCATGGTCATTGTGTTTCTTCACAACAGTATAAGCCCTAATTAAGACAGTTGGTGTTATTTATTAACTATATTTATTATTATTATTATTATTATTATTATATTATGAACATTCTCATATATTTGAATTGGCATTAAACACGTGATTAGGAGGTCATAGACCTGATGAGCTGATGTAGCTGATTAACGTACTTGCTACCAAACCTAATTATCTGACTTCATTCCTGGTACACACAGAGTGTCAAGAAAGGTATTCAAATGCCTCCATTCAAATGCTGTAGCATTTTTATACACAAACACCCAGAAACACATGCACACACAAAGTCATTTTTAGAGGTAAATACGTGTAATACAATCTTTTAAAAGCAGGTGTTTTTTTTTTTTTTTTTTGCCTATTCTCATCCACACCAAAATTTCATGCAATGTTATTTATTCTGTTCTACTTATCTGATGTCTTTCTCATTCTACCTTGTAAGACATACACAGCTTGTGAGAAATTTTATTTTATTGTATTTCCAAGTATTCCTCTTCTCATTGATTGAATAATGATAGTCATAAAGGCTTTGGCCATCTCATCTATTCCCTCCTCTCCTACAATGCTTCCTAATTCAAGTTCAAAATAGAATCTTTATATTTGTGTGCATTGCTTCAACTTTTAATTAGTTTGGTAAAAATTGAAATACCTGTAGTCTTTTTGATACAACAATCAAAAGGAAGTAGAACCTACTCTATGTCAAAATACCATAAAAACCTATAAAAGATAATTCAGAAGGAAGGAGCATATGTTTTGCATATGCATGGCAGGTGGTAAGGGAAGGTCTCAGTGACAAAGAACACTTTATTAGAAGTCTCATGCTGGTAAACCAGTGGCCACTCACATATGTAAAACATGAGGAAATTCTTAGCAAAGACCAAGGAAAAGGGTCTATTTTCTTGAAAAAGAAAATGTCTTTTGTCTTCTTTTAAAGTTATTTTGATATATTTTATATTTTTATTGCTAAGAGAAATGATTTTATATATGCAATTATTTCATAATTAGAGTCATTATTACACTGGCTAGATTACTGCAATTGTATAGAACAGTAATTAATTTGCTTTCTATTTCTGTTCAGCAAGATTGGTATTGAGATGCTATTTAAAATGGATCTGCATGACATGTAAGGGCAAAGAGAGGTCCTGCTGGTCTGGCCAAGCCACAATTTTAATGCCAGAAGTAGAAACTCAGTCAGCTTACTGTTTGTTAGGTAGATGCAAAGAAATTTCTCAATGGCAAATTTTTCAAATTGTCAGTTTTGCATATTCAATGAGGAATCACACAAATACTCCTACTAATCCCTTAATTCACATATGCTGCAGTTTTACCCAATCAATATTGTTTTCAAGCTATTATTATTAATAATTGTTCAGACCCATATAACTTACTTGTGATCCATATAATGTTTTGTGGCTGGCATTCTTTTTCTGTTTGTTGTGATCTTTTAATATCTTTAACCATCATCTGTCCCTTTTTTCTTTATTCCCTGTAATCCGTTCATAAGATTGACAAACCTTAAAATTCTCTTCTCTACTTTCTTTACTTAAAACTTGTAGGTATTGATTCTTTTCCTTTGAAAGTTCTGAGAACACTTAAACTCAATTAGTTTCTTTTTCTCACAATTATCAATTATTTTCTTCTCTATATTTTAAAAATATTTTATATTCTAATATTATTACTACTACTACTACTACTAATTATAATCTATTGGACAAGTACAAATTTGGATTCATAGTTTAGATTCTACATGTTCCATGTGGCAATATGTTAATGTGTCTATCATTTTCTAGAATTCTTCTCCAATTTCTGTAAAATTAATATTTTTTATTTTCTATATTCTTTGTTTACATTCCAAATGCTCTCCCCCATCCCGTTCCCCCTCCCCATAACTCCCATAAGCCTCTTTGCTCTGCTCATCCCCACTCGCCCCCTCCCATTTCTCTGTTCTGGTACTCCTCTACAATACTGGATCAAGCCTTTCCAGGACCAGGATTTTCTCCTTCCTTCTTCTTGGGAATTATTTGATATGTTAATTATGTCTTGAGTATTTAGAGCTTCTGGGCTAATTAATATCCACTTATCAGTGATGGCATTCCATGCATATTCTTTTGTGATGGGGTTACCTCACTCAGGATGATATTTTCCAGTTCCAACCATTTGCCTAAACATTTCATGAATTCATTGTTTTTAATTGCTGATTAGTATTCCATTGTGTAAATATTCCACATTTTCTGTATCCATTCCTCCATTGAGGGACATCTGGGTTCTTTCCAGCTTCTGTCTATTATAGTGGAGCATATTTTTAAGAGTCTAAAACATTTAAATTTTGCAAATACATATTCTTTTCATAGGTATCATCTTTTCTTATTGTAGAGCATTAAAAATGTATATTAATTTTCAATCATTTCTGAACAAGGAGAGAGATTTCCAGAAGTAGTCATAGGCAGCTCTACTGGCACAAAGAGTGACACTGATTACCTTGCCAGTGGAGATCCTGGTTATATCATCTTACATGTCTATTGTAATGTGAGTTGAAATGCCCTTCAGGTGTGGCCATTTTGAGTTCTTGTTTGCTAACTCAGATGATGTCACTACTGTGGAGAATATGAATCTTTGGTAACTAGGTTCTGCCTGGTTAAAATACATTCACTGGGAGTAGCAGTTTAAGGGTTGTATTTCTAGTTCCTGTATTTTTGTCTGCTTCTGGTTCGTTATAATATAAACACTCTCTGTCACATACTTCCAACATCAGAATCTTAACTCTTCTATTATGCCTTCCCTTCTAATGGTGAAAGGAAAGTTTCTGAAACTTTGAGCCCAATTTCATTTTGTGCCTCTTAAGAGGCTTTTACTAAGCATGCCATCCCAGTGGTATAAAAGAACTAGATCAGAACATATGCTTCTTGCTATTTTTCTACAATTCTTAAAACAACTAAAATGACTATAGACTAATCCTTCTGTGCTCCTCTACTTATATATTTTGTTTATTTTTTCCTTCCTTCCTTATTTCCTTCCTCCTTTCTTCTCTTTTTCTTTCTTTCTTTCTTTCTTTCTTTCTTTCTTTCTTTCTTCTTGCTTGCTTGTTTTTTCCCTTTGGCTACAAGCTTCATGTAGCCAGCTCACATCAACCTTTTAAGGTTGATAAAGCTAAGTTAACTCCTGAACCTCTCATACGTCTACCAATCAAATGGTGGGCTTGAAGACATGTGCCACAGCCCTAACCTGTGTCCTCCATAATCTGAATTCCTGCCTTTTTATTCATAATCAAAAAATGTTGGAACAGTGTCTTTTCTTGAAAACATATTTCCCGTAGCTAAGGAGATAGCACAGCTTGTAAAGCGCGTACTATATAGGCATGAGGACCTTCATTTAATCACCACAATCCAGGTCAGAAGGCCTAGTGTTGCAATATTGCATTCTCAACATTGAAGAGATAGAGTTGTTAGATAACAGTGTTTCCAGGCTTGACAGCCAGCCAACCTAGCTTACTCAGCAAGCTCCAGACAATGAAAGACCAGGTGTCTCAAAGCAAACTAGATGACTATGGAAGAATAATACCTGAAATGATTGACCTATACATACGTGAATATGCACCCAGTCACACACACACACACACACAAGTACACAAATGTACACACACATTGAGAAGAAGATAAATGAAAATAACATGCTGTTGTTTGTATTATGATCATTGCTGTGATGACTATATCCAAGAACAACTTAAGAGGAGGAAATATTTATTTTGCCTCAGTGTTCCTACTCTTCCTGGCCCACTCTTTCACTGATTCTTGCTTCGGCGCTTGCTCTAATAAAAACCCTGACTTTTCATTCTACTGTTGAATTCTTTACAAAGCACAAGACCAGAAGCTGCAGTTGAGGCCAGAGGAAACTGTAGACCTCTTTCTTACTTTGATAGTTGTGCAGTATGGAAAGGTAAAGTCTGAGATTTGATAACATACTTCTTCAAAGTGAAATGTCAATTTTAAATAAATATCTCTTTAACATTTGAGGGAGAATGCATGTAATTCTCCATTTTTGTGCCATATATTTGGCATCAATATGGATTTTCTACAAATACAGTGAAAACTTTTTCATTGAGACTTTGTCTCCATTTCGTAGACCTTCATCCAAATAGTTGTTTAAAAGATGACATTGTTTCTACTTAACACTCTAATCTAACTCAATTTTGTACCGTCATGGATAGTCAAAATGAATGCAAATAAACAAGAAAAATTATGTTATTTTTTTCACCATGACACATTATCATTTCAATTTGTCAACCTCCTACCCTAAATTTTAACAGCTAATTAGCACATCCTTTAACTTGTGAAGAAGAAAACACTTATTAGAATGGCAGGTGGCTGGGTCCTAAGTTATTAGAAATGTGTGCCATTTCTTTGGAAGATGAAAGCAACAGATGAAGGAAATGCAAGCGATGCCAGTTTGGAATTCTGTTCCTGGAGTTTTTCAAATATTTTTCAACAAAGTGGACTTATCCAGCCTGATTTTAAAATGATTGCTTAACTCAGGCAATCAAATATTTAGCACAGTCCAGTAATTATTGTAAGGATTGCTTCAAATTTTCTACAGACACCTTGGTCAAAATACGTTACTGATGGGGCTGCTCCATTCTTCCAAGGATCAAAAGAGGACACTTTAATAATCAAAGCCATAATTTGTCGTGTTTTCAGTTTCCTAGTAAGTTTGTTCAGCACAGTGGTTATTATAAAGAAACTATAAAGCAACAGGTACAAAGGTGGAGAAGTATTTTCTTGCCAAGATGAACTTAAACTTACTGACAAAATGAGCAGCTCTATCTTAAAATATACCTGTGCCTGGGAGGATCATGCCAGTAAACTTCTACATTTGAGGAAGCTGCCCTGATTTGCATTGACATTAAATAGCTTTCCCCCCAGGCAAAAAAACCTGAAGACAGTCATCTGTTGATGCCTGTCTATAGGCAGGGGAAGGCCACAGAAGAGCAGTTCTATAAAAGCAATTGTGTCCCTCAATGTACCAAGAAAGGCATTAGAGAACAAAAGAATATCTGCTCAGTTTAAAAAGTTATTTTCAATCCAAATATTTTGAATGTTTATTACTTTTTAATATAATTTAATAGAAGTAAATCACCAGTGTGTCTCTGAGTTCCAGGATAAAACATAAACTTACAAGTAAATATGACTTATCTCTGATATCAAGCATATAGCATTAAACATGCACTGTAGGTAGCTTAGACTAGCTAGTCCATATTTCTATAAACATTTAAGAACAAATTTATGAATTAAGCAGCCTTATATCTCTGACTGTGTCAGATTACATATCTTTAGGAGTTAAGTTTTTATATATAAAATGGAGATATATTATCTAATATCTTGATCAATTGTGAAAATTGAATTTAACAACTCAGTTTAAGGCTTTGTCCAGTTTCCCAGTAAAATTTTAAAGTGAGTACTGGATAAATCGAAGTCCACTACTATAGTTAATCTATTATAAAATATTAAATGTCTACTGTGAAGATCTGGTTATATAGCTATTACTTTGATTCCTGAAAGATGCTTAAATGATTTAAAATTTAAAAAAAAATCTGGGGAAGTAAATTTTTAAGCACTTTTAGCAATAACAACAAATTATAAGTTGGGAGTAAGACTTTGGAACTACTTAAAATATATTCTAGACTCATTTGTCAATGTTCTAGAAACATTAATGAATAACCATGTTGAGAGGCAAAAATTATAAGGTAGAAAGATACCAACAAAATGTTACATTTTGGGGGCCACCCACTATTTTGTTGAGAAGAAAATACTAAAAGTAAAAAAAAAAACAGCAAAATCTAACCTAAATCTTAAATATTTCTGGGCACTGGAGGCTTGTAATTGCAGCTCATATGTTCTGAGTAAGGCAATGCAGGAGATCAAGGTTAGTTGTGCCTCCACAGGGAGTTTACAGGTGACCTCTGCTACTTGGAACTTATTTTGTGCTTCTTTTTTTTTGTACAGGATCTCACATGTAAGTCTCCTGTTCTTAGAATTTAATATGTAGATGAGGCCTGGAACTTACAGAAATCAATCTGTCTCTGCCTCCCAACTACTAGGATTAAGGGAATATGCCATTGAGCCTAGAAAAATCTCTTTTAAAATAATCCTTTTATTTTCACATACATGTGGTAAACTGACATCTTGTACGTGATAAGGAAGCTTGGAAGTGTGACTTAGACTAGTTCAAATGTCCATATAATGACAAAGCAATGAAAATTATGGGCAACAGTGTCCTGTTGATGTACTATTTTAAGTGTTCAATCAGGTCAACCCTATCAGACCAAGAACCATAGGACTATAAAGAGCAAATTTCACAGCTCTATATGCAGAAGTATTTATTTCTCAACAATCCACTGCAGTTGTTCAAGAAATATTGGAAAATGATGTGACTCCCCAAGGTGGGGGCCCAGGTTCACAGTGAACAGAGGAAAAAGGAGGATTTCCCACCAACAGAATCAGAGTGTGCTAATTATATAGTTACAATTGTTTTGAAACACATGACCAAGAAAACGTACAGGAGAAATGGCTTCTAGAGGTCCAAAAGGATGAATACTCATCCCATTCTTGGCAGAGAAGTGCTTCAGCAAGCACTAGACGTGGGGGCCAGCATAGTTGGGAGCCAACTACTCTTCCCAACATAGGAAGCAAAAGGAGATTATTCAAGGTGATGCAAGCAGGGTTGTTTAGATTTGCATTTCCCTGATGACCAAGAATGTTGAACACTTCTTTAGGTGCTTCTCAGCCATTCCAGTTTCCTCACTGGACAATTCTCTCCTTAGCTCTGTTCCTGGATATAGGGTTGGTAAAGATCTTTTCCCAATCGGTTGGTTGCCCTTTTGTCCTATTGACAGTGTCCTTTGCCTTACAGAAGCTTTGCAATTTTATGAGGTCTCATTTGTTGATTCTTGATTTAGAACATAAGCCATTGGCATTCTGCTCAGGAAGTTTGCCCCTGTGTTCGTGTGTTCGAGGATTTTCCTCACTTTCTCTTTTATTAGATTCAGTATAGCTGGTTCTATGAGGAGGTCCTTGATCCACTTGGATGTGAGCTTTTTACAGGGAGATAAGAATGGATCAATTTGCATTCTTATACATGCTGAACACCTGTTGAACCAGCACCATTTGTTGAAAATGTCATCTATTTTCCAAGGATAATTTTAGCTTCTTTGTCAAAGATCAAGTGATCATAGGTATATGGGTACTACTTCACACCAGTGAGAATGGCTAAGATCAAAACTCAGCGGACAGCAGATGCTGGTGAGAGTGTGGAGAAAGAAGAAACTTCCTCCATTGATGTTGAGATGCAAGCTGGTAAAACCACTCTGGAAATCAGTCTTTTTGTTCCTCAGAATATTTGACATAGTTCTACTATATGAGAATCTAGTTATACCATTCCTAATAATATATCAAGAAGATGCTCCAATATGTAATAAGGACACATGCTCCACTATGTTCATAGCAGCCTTATTTAAAATATCTAGAATCTGGAAACAACCCAGA
Source organism: Apodemus agrarius (assembly GCA_964023405.1). Taxonomy (NCBI): domain Eukaryota; kingdom Metazoa; phylum Chordata; class Mammalia; order Rodentia; family Muridae; genus Apodemus; species Apodemus agrarius. The sequence continues at coordinate 33,570,089 of OZ030013.1, read as the reverse complement.
TGTACCTCAACAGAGGAATGTAGGTCAGAAGGAGCTGAAGAAGCTTTACCTGATATCAGTGGAAAGAGGGGCCCTTGGTCCTGTGAAGGCTTGATGCCCCAGTGTAAAGGAATGCCAGGGTGGTGAGGCAGGAGTGGGAAGGTGGGTGGGGGAGCACCCTCACAGAAAAATGATAACGGGACATTAAATAGAGGATTTTCAGAGGGGGAAACTAGGAAAGGGATAACATTTGAAAATAAAATAAAATATAAAAGATGAAGCAAATATTTATGCTCTCAATTTCTGTCCACAGTGGTAATCCTTTGCCTGGAAAGTCAAAACTCCTAGCCATCTCCTCAAAACCACAAACAGAGAACCAAATATTCTAATACATGAGAGACAATGGAGAATATTTATCATTCAAATCATCATTCAGGGATCACTGTGTAACCAGAGATTGTACATTTTAAATGATCTACACTGAATGAAAAGAGGTAGTTTCTAAGACAGTAGTAAGGGGGAAAGATCTTGTTTGTGGTAATAACTGTCATTAGTTTTGAACAGAAGGTCTTGAGTGGAAAAAACAAGTGTTATTTCTGAATGGTAACATTAAAAAGATTCCATGTGTTGTTCCAAGTTTTCCCTCCTTTCTGCCAAAATCTGGTTTTATTCCCTAGTGACAAAGGCACAAAATAGAAATGCAAACAAGAGTCTCAGATTGTCATATTCAAGGAAGTGTCCTGAAATGTTTTCCCAACTTGTTTCAGAATATTCTTGAACGTTCAATCTATATTAAGTTAAAACTGTGAAATTTGGTGATTCATTATTTTGTTAATATACCTATAACTTTTATTATATGAAAAATATAATATTATATAAGGCTACAATTTAAATACAAGGAAGCTTGTATTTAGTACATAGAAAAGGAAATATCATTGATTTAGTTGATATATATTTTTTGGACCATGAAAATATTATAGGAGTTATATTTATAGTAAAGTGACTCTATTGAGGAATAAAATATAAGGGAAATAAACAAATGTATATATCTTATTTTCATTTCAGTTTTAAATATGGTAAGCCAGGGCGAGGAAACCTCAATCTTGTCTCATGTAGACCCATCTTACTTTAACCTGAAATAGACATGAAAAGTCCCATAAGAAGTGACCCAAACAACGACCTGTGTGGTTTGAGGTTCTGTTAAATTGACTTCATGCTTTCCTTCCCCATGCAGCTGTGGATCTTTGTTCATTTGAGGCCAGCCTGATCTAAAGAGCTATTTCTATGACAGCCAAGGTTATCCAAAGAAATTCTCTCTTGACAAACAAAACAAGCTTCCTGTAAAATGCACTTGAAGCTGTTCTGTGAGATGTGATTATTTTTATGAAGTGCCCTGCAGCTTAATAGAGACTCTCAATTTGGACATTGGTTGTGTGACCTTTGGATCTCTACCATGCAACTATATGAGTAAATTATGTTTAACATTTTTGTCTAGATGTACCCTAACACGTGTTAGATTAATAGATGTTTTTCTATAATTACCTAGTTACATAATTTATTACCTGAACCATGACTTCTTTAGATGTAAAAGAGAGCAAAATCAATAATTATGTCAGAAAAATGGATGTAACCTGTGCAGGTTAAGGTATGGTCACTCTGGAAGTTCCTCAGGAAATTGGAAATATATCAATCTAAAGTCCATTTCTCAGCATATACTCAAAGATGTTCCACTATGCCACATGTTCCACTATATTTACATTGGCCTTATCTGTGATAGCCAGAAGCTGGAAACAACCCAGATGTCCCACAACAGAAGAATGATGACAAAAAATGTGGTTTATTTATACAATGGAATACTCACAGCTAACAAGAGCAAAGATATCATGCGTTTTCCAGGCTAATGGATAGAACATCCTCTTCGATCTCCAGAAATAACCAACATTGTACACATATCTTTACATGAACATATCAACACATCAAATGAATTTTTAAAAGAGGAAAAGAAAAGGAAGCACATTTGTTACAAAAGGGAGTTTCTCTACCTTGTATTCTTGCCGAGGCCATTTTACCTTTAACTAGAATTCAATCTCATTTTTGCAGAATCCCATGAACAAACTATTCAATATAATTCTAGGGACCTAAGGTCACGATGCCCCAGAAAACTAGCTTCAGGTAAAGAACTCTTTCCAGCTACTCTTGACTTTTCTTCAAAGAAATTTCCTGCTTATGCAAACTTTTTGCTTTGGGTGCAAAGAACAATATAGAACAATATTAGGATATAGTTTTGCTTTGTACCAGGATATAGTTTTTGCCTTGAGAAGCCCCTTGGTCTAAATGCTTAGGACTATACACAGGACCTGAGTGTGGTCCCATCCAGCTTTGCCTGAGTTGTCATCTCCAGTGGAGGTCCGTAACACTTTCTATTAATAGAATTTGAGGTTACAAAACAAATGCTCTTTGATGAGACTGAGTCCCTCGGGGGAGGAAAACTGATTACAATTTCTCTGAAATAGCATAAGTTGGAAAAGAATACAAAGAAGACCTGGGGGAGATATTTCCATAGACTGAAACAAAGTGTTTTCACTAAGGACTCAAAGCACAAATGACAAACTTCACTTCCTTAGTATTAAAAAGAGCCAGCCTTGCTTGAATATATAGTTCCTAATGCCGAGTTATCATTAACCTTGAAAGATTTCATGGTGCATGGTTTATTGGTCTCATTTTATTTCTTATTTCAAACGGAGCTCTGCTAAAACCCAATATTTTTTTCTGCTTCAATAATTACCTGAAATCTAAACTTTTACACGAAGTTTCCCATGATTCAGCCATTTAAATAAATTAAACCATCTTGAGGAATAATCAGTCAGAGCATTTACCTATTTTAGATGAATCATCTGAATAAGAAATGTCTAAAAGTCGTAGTCAATAGCAGTTGCAGTGTGATTTTTTTCTGTAATTGCCTTACTGTCTCAGCACAATAACTAGGGGTCCACATGCTCCTTTTGTAATGTTCCTATCCAGCTCGCTCTTGTTCATCAGTGTTGCAAATTTATAGTACTTTAAATGCACCAAGGTAGCATACTTTGAATTAATTCTAGACTGAATTTCTGTCAATAGCTAATAAAAATGCCTTAAAAGTTATTAAAGGACTTTGAAGTTTCTTATGGTAAAGTAAACTTAGATTTCTTTATAAACTGCTGTTTTCACGTACATAAAAATCCATTAATTTTATAATTTCAAAGGATAACACCATTAATAAAGATACCCGTTCCCAAATATAGGGTTGATATTAGGAATTAGATGTATCATTTTTAAGATCAACACTTAAGGATATAAGGTGTGATGATATGAATTTTAAATTTTAAATCTTATCTAGAAATTCAATATATCTGTGATGACTATACATGACATATGAACATTGTCTTTTTCTCCCTCTTCCTCTAATGGTCAAACTATTAAAACAATATCTTCTGTGAATTCAGTAAATATATTTGCTTTCCTTTTCCATCTACCTAATTCAAAGACAAGGAAGAATTATTTTCAATAAGTGCCTTTAATCAAACATATTAGAATTCCAATAAATGCTTTTGATAAAAGAAACAAAGTTAGTTATAAAAAGAATGCAGAGGGTATGAAAATATAGTTTAGTGGGTTAACAGCAGGTATCTCTCTTGAATAGGATATAAGTTCAATTCCCAATGCCCAGGTTTGGCAGCTGATATTAGAGGGGACTTTATGTCACTGGTTTCCTTGTACACTTGCAATATATTTACATACATACTTAGTTCCCCCCTACACACACACATATAACTAAAGTAAATATTTTTAAATGGAGTTTTGATTTAGTTTAGTTACACTTCCTATAAAAATTACTTCATTATTTTCTTATCTACAAAAACATTATAGTAATGATAGATTTTTTAACTCAATATTAAAAAATAAAACAGAAATTATTAGACAAGCATATATTAAGATATCAATTCTATAATAAGTATAAAACTTTGGTACAAACAGTCAGTTCACGATAACTTATTGTTGAGGTCTGCTCATTTGCTTTGTGACACTGTAACAAGTTGTAAAGACAAATGTCTTGAAGTATTGTAAACTATTTTTGAAACATAAGTTTCCTTTGCTAAATCTTTACTTTCCTCACCTTCTCTGATATTAATGATTTTTTTTCCTAGATCCACTCTTGTCCAGTATACATGGCCATATGGGATAACCTTGGTGCAAGAACTTCCACATAGACTCTAAGGTATACCATCCCAGTGTCCCTAGGACAGGAAGACTTGTGAACCAGATTCAAATGTAGATCATAGATATTATGAAAAATAAATAAATAAATAAATAAATAAATAAAGCAACGTGGGAAGCAAAAGTGGCGAAATAAATTAGCATAATTAAAATAGTGTACAAGAAAGGTGTAAGGACCAAGTCGCCTCAATTCAGAGCACACAATACTACATGTCCTATTTCTTTCTGTGCCCCATCAGTCTTTCAAACTCATGATGTCCATATAAAAACAAAAGTCATTGAACAGCAGAACGAATAGGCATAAATAGGCACTGGGATAGACTGTTGATGTATTGCAGAGATCCAGGAACAGGGAAAACTTGGATGAAGCAATTCTATAATTAATATCATAAAACATCCCTATAGGATATACCTTATGTCACTGATAGAAAGATATGAATCTTTAATTGGTTAATCATATATTTTGAATTTTTACTGCCTATTGGAACTGCATATTGTCTATTGAATCATGGGATTATATTTTGTATAATAAACATAAACTATGCAGATCTGTAATGTAGCAATGCCATCTAAATAGAAGCCTTCAATCATGAGAAATCCATTAAGGCTTATAGACAAATAAACAAAGCACATCCTTTTTGCAAAAATACTCAAACTTGGGGAATTCTCAGTCCCCACCACTCCTCCGAGGTCACAGAGGCAGCAAAATGTTGATGGTTAAAGAAGACTCTCTGGTTCTCTATGTTTCCTGCAAGTTGTTCAGAGAAGGCTAGATATGGAGAATTTGTAAGACAGCACTGATATGGTTATGCAGCTACAATTGAGGCCTCCATGTTCTTGTAAATAACTCTTCAACTATAAGTTACCTCAATACAATTATTGACTAAGCTATGCTTTATTTATTCAATCACTGGTTGCCTGTTTTGGTATGAGGAGATATTTGTTTGCATCCCTTTAGAACACTTCATACAGCAAAATGATTCAGAAAAGGTTCAGTGCATTTTTTATCCTGTCCATTCCTTTTTGTGGTACATAAAACTTCTATTTATCACCTTCAAACAATACTATAAATTCTGCACGTGTCCAATAAACTCATTTGTTACCAGTTATCTATAATGAAAATGTCTTAAGTAGTTTTGCACATGTTTTACAAATGCCAGCATATTCACCTAAGGTTTTTAAAATAGACTTAAAAGCAAATGCACATGTTAGAAACAAGAGAAAACACACAGGGGACATGGGAGCTTTTGTTTTGAAGATAGTCTCACCATTCAGCCCTTTAGAGTCTGGAACTTAGTATGTCATACATACTGGACTCAAACTCAAAATCACCCTACTTAAGCAACTTTTTTTTTTTTTTAGTTATTTTTATTTTCTATATTCTATGTTTACATTTCAAAGGCTTTCCCCTTTCCCAGTTCCCACCCACCATAGTTCCCATAGTTCTTCTCCCCCCCCAACTATTCCCCAATCATTCCCCCTCCCCCCTCGGTTTCTTTACTAAACTGGATGCTATCTTTACATGCCCAGGGTCCTCTCCTTTCTTCTTCTTGGGAATCATTTGACTTGCTATTTGTGTCTTGAGTATTTAGTGCTTCTGGGCTCATTAATATCCACTTATCAGTGATTGCATTTCATGTGCATTCTTTTGTGATTGGGTTAAGCAACTTAATGGCTTAGTTGTACATCACAATTTCCCAGGCAGGCAGGTTTTTTTTTTTTTTCCTGAAAGGTGTATTTATGGGATAACAATTGTCTCTCGAGACCCCTTATACCAGTCTGGATACTCATTCTCAATGCTGTGTTTCAAACTCTCAGGCAGGTGCTTTTTAATAGTGAAAATATGACTATCTCATCTTCCCTTCCAACTCATGTCCACCTTGGGATGTTGACATATAGCATAATTCTGTTTGCTCCCAGATGCATCCTGATTCCATGAAGATGCAAAACAAAACTGAATCTTTATCCTCAATGCTTTGTGGAGGCAGCTGCACTGTGGGAATGCTGGAAAAATCCAGTAGACTTTTAAAAAATATTTTCCAACCCAATTTCCAACAAATTTAAAGACTTATTTCCACTGTTTAAGGTTCCCATCAAAGCAATTCCAAATGGAATTCAAAGTGGTTTCAAATATATAACACATTAATAAACACAAAAATGTGGAGAAAGTTTTAAAGTCATTATTTTCGATATTTTATCATACATACAACCATGAGAATCACTGGATCATTTTCTGCTTGTTTATTTTTAAGCATATTAACAGTGAAAGAGAAATAGGTATCTTGTTTTGTTTATATACAGTTACATGTGTTTGTATGTTTATTTCCTCATAGAAAGCTATTAATTGCTGTACATTACACTTTGGAGTTATATGTGCACATGTATGTATATATGTATGTATAAATGTATATTTGAATGGAAATGTAATAGCTTGTATAAGTGTAATTCATAAGGAAAATAGCAATAATACAAGTCAATCCCTGCTTATTAATATGCATTACAAATGTCAAAGTCAAGACAGAGGTCTCTTCCTGCTGCTGTAGAACCTTCTGTTATTTCTTTAGTACCATGTCTTCCTGCATGCTACCATGTTCCCTGCCATTATGGTAATGGTCTAAACCTCTATCTGAAACTGTAAGCAAGCCCCAATTAAGTGTTTTCTAGTATAAGAGTTGCTGTTGCCATAGTATCTCTTCAGAGCATCTCCTGACTGAGAACCATTTTATATATGTATGTATTCGTAAGTAACTCTATCTATGTACGTATCTATTTTTAAAGTAGTGTAAAATCACAACAAAATTTATATATGTAATACATACACATGTACTTATATATGCAATACAAAAAGAAAAATTAGTTTATCAGTTTATCTTACATAAATTTAGCTTCTTTGACCTTGAATTCAACACAACACTAGTATATAAATTCTCAATTAGATCAGATATTATTTATATATGTATATTTGAATGGAAATGTAATAGCTTGTATAAGTGTAATTCATAAGGAAAATAGCAATAATACAAGTCAAACAAAGGAATATAATAACACAGTTTAAAATTTATACAAAGGCATAACATAAAATGATCAGCCAAGGTTGTTGCATAGCTTTTTTCACACATAACAGTGTGCAACAGTGATAAGAACTATTGGAATAATTTGTGCTGTCTCCATAAGTAAATGACTGCAAGAGAAAAATGTCATGTTTGCAAGACTAAATGATCTTTCTAAATTCCAATGTGTTCTATGTTTCAGTTTTTAAAATAAAGGCAATTACAAACTGTGTTGGATACAGTAGTTTTTAGTCTAAAACAGTATACTCAGATATACTTGAATAGGACTGTAAAGTTCTATGTTGTCAGTAAATTCACTGATAAAATGAAGTGAAAATTAAATACAGGGAAGAAAATAACAGGAGAGGCACGCTTCAAGCAATGTAGTCAGGAGAAAACAAGAGTTGAGTCAAAGATCAAGGATAAGGTTTTTTTTTTACCTTTTTTATAATATTTATTTTTATTTTTTATTATATTCAACACAATATATATTGTATACCAATCATAAAGATGATTGACATGTTATTAAATGAGCATAAAAATATAAAGTCTATTTGTTTGTTTAGTTTTTAGTATAGCTTAAAATCATGTCTCTCACTCTGGTACAAACCCAAAATAAGAAAAATTTTTAGACATTGGAGTTCATTGTAATAACAAGTCAAATGATTCCCAAGAAGAAGAAAGGAGAGGACCCTGGGCCTATAAAGATTGCATCCAGTTTAGTAAAAAAACCGAGGGGGGAGGGGGAATTATTGGGGAACAGATGGGGGGGGAGAGGAACTATGGGAACTATGGTGGGTGGGAACTGGGAAAGGGGAAAGCCTTTGGAATGTAAACATAGAATATAGAAAATAAAATAAAAAAAATAAAAATAAAAATAAAAAGTATTTGGAAAAAAAGCAGTCATATTAATTGTCTTAATAATATAGTTTTAATTAATAAATTAATTAAATATTAAAAAAATAAGGCAGTACTTCAATGTCCTTCACATCACCAAAGGATTTCACCTTCATAGTAGCTAAACTAAGAGTTGGCAGTCCTGCTGCTCCAAGGAATGAATTGTAGGCACAATTATTTGGATACAGATTTCCTGCTATGATCCTGCTATTTGTCTTGAGTGATTGTCATCATTCTCAGCCCACAGGGAACAGGTTACATTCATTTAAGAAATCATGTGTGTATTAAGATGGTCTATTCATGAAGTCATTCATCAACTGTTTCAATGAACAATGGTTCTGCTTGGAGGGTAGCACAGACAATAGGGGAGGGTAAGAGTCCGGTTCATTGGCTGTGATGATTTTGCGAAGCATTCATCTCAGAAAAAGAGTAACTTATAAGATCATCTTCAAAATTGATACAATAATTATAAATATCAAGCAAAACATTCAGCCTCACTCTCTGCTGTTCTCTTACAAGCCACTTCCCAAATTAATTGTCTACATGCCTTTTGGAAGTAGAAACAATTTGGAAATATGTAAGCTGTTCTGAACTTCATTGTATAGTGTAAAAACATCAAATAAATAATCCTACTTAGAGAGAGGCTGAGATAGGAGAAACATGATTTTCAAGGCACGATTTTGCTTTATGTGTGTGTGTGTATGGGGGTTCCTAGTATTTTTTATTCTTTGTTTAAATGATAAATTGACAGGTGCTATCTCAGTAGTAATTCATCTCATTCTGGGAAAGGTTGTATAAAAGCTATTAGCAAATCCTGTGTAAATTTCCTCTGTATTTGAAACCCTCCATTCTGCAGGAAAGCTGTGAGGTAAACAACCCAAAATAGCTTCCAGAACCCCATAAAACTTAACAATTAGACCAGAACATCTTCCTGGAATCCAGAGAAACAAGAAGAAAGAAGTTGAAGACTTTTGAACGTACCAGGGAAGGATAAAGTCTGATATGTTGATGTGCTTGTAGACTGTGAAGCATATTCCAGGTTCCCAGCCTTGAGAGCTGTCACCAGTGTGGGAGTGGTATTTGGTGATACAGCTGTCTTTGAGTCATTTATGCTCTTGTAAGTAACTCTTCACTCATATTGTTATAAGTAAACCCAAACAAAGTCATCACTTCACATCATTGCTTTGATGGTATCTCTATTTTGAATTGTTTTATGTTCTGTACCTGGGTGCGTAGAAATGTGTACTACTTTGCTTCTCCCCAGGAAAAGTTTTTGTTGCACAACACTCTTGAGCCAAAACTTGCAACTCTATAGCCTTCTTACGACACAAAATGACTATGTAATTACAGACAATCCATTTAAACTCGCCATGTCTCTTTATTTTCCCAGTCTGGAATGCTTAAGTGAGCCGATAAAAAATAGGAATAAAATTGAATCTGCTTAAATAGCTTTCAGTAATTATTAATAATAAAATAGTATTAATTTATTTAATATAGCTCCCTGAAGTCATTCTGTCATATTAGTGGTAAAAAGATAAAAAAAAGTAAATTACTTGATCTTCTAAGAGGTCTGACAAGAAATAATTACCCACAGTTCTCTTGCTAAGCACTCCAAAAATCCCTGATCATTCTAACTAAAAAAATGGAAGAGTAGTCTGGAAGGTAAAAATGAGGCAGACCTGCCAGAGACTTTGATTATGATAAATTCATCAGTGAGGAAGCGCCAGGATTTTCTTTCCATTTTGTCCTCCCAGATTAAATATTAAATGAGTTTACAACCCAGAAATAGCACAAAGACCATGTAAATAAGAAATATCCAAGAATGCTTTTTATTTTTAAACAAAGCATTTTAAAAGGATTAAACTTTAAAGATAGCTCTCTGACTATTTATTCCTACATCGCTAGTCTAAAAAAACCTTACATTTTGTCTTTATCTAGTTGAAAACCATTGCCACTGACAGTCAGTGCACAAGCAGTCACCACATCTGCCATTACAGTGGCCAAAAAAGCTGTATTCCAGATGTCAAGAAGTGCCTTCTTCATAATACACAGTACAATAGGACACCATAAAGCAAGAGGTAACTTTTATTCCTACCCACCAAGAATGTTCCCCTTTCCACATTCACATGAAGCATTTTCTCAGGTTACTCACTATATATTACATGGCGGTATGTGTGTGGATGTGTGTTACAGAGTGACTATTAAAAGGTTCAAGTGGCTAAACAGAGTTCAATGTGTTTCAAAGATGCATAACTGATAGGCATTGCAGCTGTTTGATATTTCAGAATGTAAAAGGAGTCCATTTAAAGAAGATACCCAACCCATGCTGGTTGCTGTGGGAGGAACTGTCGTAGAGTCAGGCTATAGGATGAGGACCGAGCCAAGGCTCACAGAACTGAACTGTCAAAGCCATTGGCAAGATCATGAAAACTACCAAAAAGAAGGGAAGAAGAGGGTCCGAGCAAATAAAAGAGTGGAGGAAAAGACAACAACTTCCAAAAGATGAGAGGAGAGATGAGTGCACAATATTTTCATTAAGCATTTTTAACACTACAAACTGAGCTGTACAAGAGGTTAATTAATAACTCGGTGGATTTTTTTTTGGTCCTTTGATATGCACATATGTAGGTTAGGTGACAAGATCAATAGGCTATCAATATCAGAGTTCTTATTCACTGAAAGTGAGGGTGTTGAAATAAATTCTCATCTGATGTGTTTAATAAGTTCTTGGGTCTATCTTTTCTGATATGATTTTTGGGGATCTGTATTAATATAATTTACTTCTACTTGTTTATTTTTTGAGATATTATTTTAATTACAAGATTTCTTTCTTCCCTTTGTCCCTCTAAACACTCCCTGTTATCCTTCACATTTTTATATACACAGATATGATGAAATATAACCTGTTCATTCCCTGTGATGTTATTTGCATGTGTTAATTGATATACTTACCTAGGAAGGACTACCTCTTCTGTTCCTAGCTTTGTTTAGTTGCATGTGTAGGCCTGAGGTCTCGTAAACTTTTTCCCATCCCATTTTGCTTGTACATTGGTTTCTTCTTTGTTCATTTCATGTCTGGGCAGTCCTATTAATGAGATTTTGTGCATGTAACTTTTGATGATACTAGAGAAAACGATATCGTAGACAGACTGCCTGATCGCTTGGCTCCTGTGGTCTTGTAGCCTTTCTTCTACAGTGTTTTGCAGACATATCCATTGGGATTGGGGCAACACAACTCTGCAAATTGACTGACTTTTTTTTTTGTCTGTTGAGTATTTTTTTGAGTATTTTTCTAGTTGTCTATGATATGATTTTAATAGGACTCTAAGTTTGTAAAATCCAATTTACTGTAATAAATCTATAAAGTAGCATGACTTTTATTATTGGGAATCAGTTATTAATCAGTTTGTGGCTTGTCGGTTAATGTGGGCAAATCCTGACTATTAAAAGGCCCATTGGCTAAACAGAGTGCATTGCTGTTTCAAAGATGCATAACTGATAGGCATTAAAAGCTGTTTATAAAATAAAATCTCTGAACACAAACAAATCATAGTCTAAAGAAAATAACCATTTTTTATATATATAAAAGGTAGGGTATAGCTTGATTTTAACTCTAGATTAAAAAGAAAATGTTAAAGACAATATTATAATATGTTTATCTGAAAAATAGGAAGGAGAAAAGAAAAGACAGAACACCAGGATCCATGGCTCAATAATGAAAATTACTACTCCCAAGAAGGAAGAAAGAAAATATTTAAATAAGCAGTAGCTAAAAAATCCTGAATTTGGAAGTGACATAGAACTAACGATTCAGAATTCTGATTAACCTTCATTCAAGGTAAAACAAACAAAACAAATAATAACATTAAAATATGTTCAAATTTCTGAAGTAAAAAAAAACATAAAATCTGTTATAAAACCATATGGGAGAAGCAGAATGAATAGTACATTTCTCATTAGAAATCATAGAACTGAGAATGAAAGGATATTCTCAAGTACTAAAAAAGGAAATGTCACCTTAAATGTAGTATATGTCCCAGTTGCTGTGATAGACAAAAGAAGAAAGAACAAAAGAAAGGAAGAAAAGTGGGGAGGAAGAAAGGGAGGGAGACATGGAGAAAAGGGATGAGGAAGACAGAAACAAAGGAAGCAAGACAAACTCTGACAAAAACTGTTTAGGGAAGAAGGGTTTATTGATACCCATGGTTCAAGGTACAGGCCAACACTGTAGCCTTGCCAAGGCCGCTAGAGCTTGAAGCAACTGGAAACTGCAATCAAAATAGAGACAGTTTAAACTATATGTGCATAGTTGATGATCTTCTTACCTTAAAATAATACTAAAATAAGGTTACCTTGTGAAAAAGATCATGAAAGTGTTAAGCTAGGAAGCATTTGTGAACCAAAAGACCATCAAAGAGCTGTTTCCCATAAAATATCATTAGTCTTTTTATTACAAGTTTAGGGTTGGGCCTTCTTCAACCCAACCATGACAGCAGCAGGATGGGAAGGCAGAGCAGCCTTGGACACTCAGCAGAACACGTTTTTCTAGGAAATGGAGGGAAGTGAGGGGTATCTATCCTGGCAAGAATCTAACTGAATCCTCTGGGTATATGCCCAGGAGTGGTATGACAGGGTCCTCAGGAAGTGTCATGCCCAGTTTTCTGAGGAACCGCCAAACTGATTTCCAGAGCGGTTGTACCATCTTGCAGTCCCACCAACAGTGTAGGAGTGTTCCTCTTTCTCCACATCCTTGCAAGCACCTGTTGTCTCTTGAGATTTTAATCTTAGCCATTCTGACTGGTGTGAGTTGGAATCTCAGGGTTGTTTTGATTTGCATTTCCCTGATGACTAATGATGTTAAACATCTCTTAAGGTGTTTCTCAGCCATCCGAATTTCTGCTGGTGAAAATTCTTTGTTTAGCTCTGTACCCCATTTTTTATACCACGCCTGGGCATATACCCAGAGGATTCCCCTGCATACAATAAAGACACATGCTCCACTATGTTCATAGCAGCATTATTTATAATAGCCAGAAGTTCGAAGGAGCACAGATGTCCCTCAAAGGAAGAATGGATACAGAAAATGTGGTACATTTATACAATGGAATACTACTCAGCAATTAAAAATAATGGACTCATGCAATTTGTAGGCAAATCATTGGATCTGGAAAATATCATCCTAAGTGAGTTAACCTAATCACAAAAGAATACACATGAAATGCAATCACTGATAAGTGGATATTAATGAGCCCAGAAGCTCTGAATACTCAAGGCACAATTAGCAAGTCAAAAGATTCCCAAGAAGAAGGAAGGAGAGGACCCTGGTCCTGAAAGGACTGGATCCAGTTTTGTAGGAAAGTACCAGAATAGAACAGAGAAATGGTGGGGTGGTGATTGGGGAATAGGCGGGGGGGGGGGGTTTGGGGTGCGGTGGGGTGGAAGAGGACATATGGGACATATGGTGAGGGGGGAATGGGAAAGGGGAAAGCCTTCGGAATGTAAACAAAGAATATAGAAAATAAAAAAAAAATTGTAAAGAAAGAAAAAAAGAATCTAACTGAATGTCTATTGTAAGCTGCCGGGAGAGTGCTCTGAAGTAAGACCATATATAGTCACAATGTGTCTGAAAATCCATGTGAAACAATCAGCCTAATATTTGATTAATTGAAGGTAGGGCGTAACTCTGGTCAAGGCCAAGCTGTGGGGTCCTTGCTGGTACTTAGATGTAGCTTAGATTTGGCTGTGAGTCAAGTTCTCAGGCTTTTATTTTAGTTTTTTCTTTAAAGATGGAGTAGATTGGGCCTCTCCAAAGTAGTGAGGATTCCTGACACATCAGCAAAGAAGAAAATACACAAAGAGATGTATCCATACACAAAATAAAATTTTCTTCTACTTTTTTGTTGTCTTCATTATGTTTAGTAACAGAAAAATATTAAAGAACTGTTCTATTTGATTTTGGGATTAAATACCGGGAACATTAGATGTCAAGAGGACCTTAAGCTGTTCAATACATGTGCTAGGTGAAGAGACTGATGCTGTCTGTTGATATTTCTTCAAATTTTTCAAGTTCATCTATATAAGACTTTTCTGGATTAAACCATTAAATCCTAATAAAACTGGCAAAGCCATCCAACTTTCCTCTGCTTAATTAGTAAACATTGCTTATTGTTATAAGTGCTCTGTCCTGGAATTGTGCCTGGAAGCTATCTTTGAACATGTGGTAAATGAGAAAGCATGATCTTAGAATGAGTAATATGCATGTACCTATATATGAGAGCAAGCCCACCCAAAAGCAATGATTTATTTGTGTGATGTTCCTCCTTCCTGTTCTTATTTGTCTAAACAAAAAACTCTCTCATTCTTTTATCTCTTTTCATTATTATTCAATTTTCATTCAGCAAAGGGCAAAGCTGTTATGTTCAGCTGCATAAACATTTAAGACAGTTAAACCTGAATAGGAGAGAAAGAAAGGTGTGTAAAAGAGTAAGAGTTTCTTCCCCATTTCAGTGGGGGCTCTAGATAAAGAAGTGTTGTGTCATCTTTGTAGCTAATGCTTAATATTGTTACTGTTAATATTGTTTGAAAATAAACTCAGGCTTGCTTTTCTAGGGTTCATCAGAAATGTGAACCGTGAAACAAATAATGATCTTTGCAGTCAGTCCTGTAACATTAAATGATGATAGCACCTGACTCTTCTACCCAGCTAGAAATTCTACTGTTTCTTAAAGTTTTCTATAATATGATTTGTTATGTTAATGAGGAACGTCTTAAAGTGTCTCTGTAGCTATACGTCCAAACTCATGGGTAGTTTTAATCTGAATGATAACTCTTAATAAATTCTACCCAATTAATCAATGACAGAAAAAACAAGGCTGGATTAAGCAAATGGCTTAGTTTATATATTTTTAATACAACCATAAAGAATGGGGTTCAGAAATGCAGAACTCGTGTAAAGTGCTAAGATACTACCAGTGGTAACTTTCTGTAATCTCAAGTCTCGAGAAACAGATGACCGATAACTCCAAAACAGTCTCCCTACACTAAAAGGAGTCAGTAACCTCTGACATCAGCAAAAGATAAAGCCTCAATTAATAAAATGCAAAGTGATCCAAGAGGATATCTACACTTCCAGATATGTGTGTGCATTCATGTGCATAAGTGAAAGCATACCCCACACGTGTATGTACACAATGCAATAAAAAGATTTGTGCTAATTTAAATGTGTGTATACATGTAACTATGCACATATATTGAAAAATATGTATAGCATCACTTGATAAACAGACATTCATTTATCTCAGGCAAACGTTTCATAGTGAAGACACATTCCAATTCTTGAGAAAAGCCAAAATTACAAGTTAGTAGAAGGTCACAAAGAAAGTCAGCAAGGTTTTTTGTAGAAATAACTGTAGACAGAGTAGCTCTAATGGCCACAGAGACTAAAATTGTATGTACTAAGTGCTTGTATTTTAAAAATAAATGTTACTGCAAAAGTAATTTTCAATACATAAAGAAAAAACACCTTTTTATTTCTTTCATCCCTTGTGAATGTGTGTGTGTGTGTGTGTGTGTGTGTGTGTGCATGAGTGTGAACTTCTTTTTTCCTTTATTTCTTTCTAGAATGTGCTCCATGGGACCAATTAGAGAATGGGAACATAATATCAATAACAAAGACATTAATATTTCATCTCATCTCAGTGTAATCACCTAAGTCTACACATCCTACTAATGTCCAGAAAACCAACAGAAACTGACCACAGCTTGGTGAAGACAACTTTATAATGGCTGTTTGTGTACTGTAAACAGTCTTCTCATAGTTGAACTAGAAAGTGGTTTATATAGAATAGACATTTCACTATTATTACAAACACCAATCACCAATTAATTAGTTGTAATAAAAATATTTTCTATATAAAATTTTTGCATCCAAGAAACTTTCTTGTGAATCTGACACTTTCAATAAATCTTTGAAACACTCATAATCTACATAATAAAGAAACAAGCTGAAGAATATGAACCTTATAAGCATAATTGGACACAGAATAAAGTTCTGGAAGATCCAGGTTTGAGAGCAAATAGAACAAGTTCTGTACCAAGAACTCACTGAAAATATTTTGTTAATCTACCTTCCTGAGACACTGTTGTATTGATCCAAAAATTGGAAATTATAACAAATTTCTTCTATTAACTTTCACAAAATTAATTTAATTGCCACCTTGAGTGGGAATCTAAAGTCATACCTGGGTACCTCAGGCATGCCATAACATTATAACAATAAGGTTAAGTGTCTCTTCAAGTACAGAAGTATTACAAAAATACCCATAAACTATCATAGGGGCACTTTGTCTATGTTTATGAGTTTTTATTGTTTCTGTAGTCAGGTGAACTTCCTAACCATCTTCCAGTAGATTAACAACTGTGGGAAATAGAATAAGTTAGTTACTCTCACTGACCACTGAGGACAAAATTAAATATTTAAATAAGTACACTCAAGCCATTCAAAAACTTACATTTCTTTTGTTAAGAGGAAATCATGGCATGCACTCTTGCAGGACATGGCTGAAGTTTCTACTGTTCTTAGTATTTCAAACCCCAAGCATTTACATTTGTTGTAGATGGTTGCTCACTAGGCCTATAGTACTTTATACTACATATGTTTCTGTTTCCTCATGTTACCTTTGTTCCTGTAAATGATAAGCTACATTACATATAAAAAGCAAAATGACTATACTTCGAACATGCATTCAGGGAAATTGGATCTTAAGAGAGAGGTGTTTAGTTCATCTAAAGTAAGCATTTCCTGCCTATTTTTGTACCCTCAACCTCCTTTGTAGTCAGGCAGAACTAATGCTCCTGTAGTTTTGTGTTTACACACAAATTGTAATAAAATGGAAAATTTTGGCAAAAAGTCAGGAGAAACTCTATGATTATGTATCTATATATTCTTTGTGTATATAGCCAAGGCATTAAAGATCACTAAGAAAGATTCATTACCAAATTCCCAGGGATATAATTACAAAGTTGTGTTCTCAGGTGCTAAGAAATGATAGGATCGCTTTTCAATTGAATAGTACATTAATTAGTTGTATAGCAAGAAAAGTTATTTGTTGTAATTAGATGTGTGTGGGACAAGAATTATTTTTGTCATCAAACTGTACTAAAGAAGTTCTAGAAATTCTAATAATTTGTCAATTAATTTTCCTAAAAATTAGCTTCAGAGAATTTTATGATCAACAACCAAATACAGCTAAAAGGTTTTAATTGATATAAGAAAGAGTTGTATGTCAGAGTCTAGAATAAATGAGAACTTAGAATGTATTTCTGATTCAGAGTTTTAAGGCATTCTTTTTTTGGTTGGCATCAGTTTGAGAAAAATTTGCAATATCTAATACAAAGTAGTAAAATATCCTTTAAGTTATTCAAGGAAACTACTTAGTTTGAAATGGCCATTATATCATAAAGCTTTAATAATAGGCGCTGTTGGAAATTGTGGTGCAATACAGTTATCTTAATTTGCTGAAGAGGTTAAAATTAGTTAAATTATTGAACAAAAATACTTTAGGAAACAGTTGATTTCTTCTTTCAGCAACCATTTAAACTAATGATCTACCAGATGTAAAATCTAAATATGACTAGTACTGAATTATAATAGACATTTACAGTAAGTATAGTTATTTTCATGTGAAATTTGGGCATTGTTTGGGAAGTAGTAGGAAATTAAGAAATTTATTGAAGACATTTGGTCTCTGAATATTCCCAATATACCAACTATACTGAGCTATTTTTCCCAGAAGTAAAAGCCATTCTACCTATATTATGTGATTCTTGTCTTGAAAATTGTACAATGACTATGGCAGTAGGTAGTCATCTAAGGAGAAGATGCCAAATTTTTCTCATTTTCAACTTAATATCACTTATTTTGCTTTCAGACTTAGATTCTACCAAGATATATTTTAGAATTTCCTGTGAAATGTATAATATTCTTCTACATTGTACAATAGACCAGATTCACTATGAAATTTTTTGCTAAAGAAGGCTTACTTATACATAGACTCTGGTTTTTATATTTTCACACACACACACACACATACACCCACACATACACACACACACACACACACATACCAAATATGTTTATGTTTTCCTGATCTATGTATAAATAAAATATGCTTAAAGTTTTGGATGCTATGATTACAGACTCGATTTAGAGAATTTTAAAACATCTCATGGTCATTGGCCTAACTTTCTTCTTATGTAGATAAAGATCAGAAATGTCAACATTGAAATAATTTTGTTTCACATTTGTGAAGGTACTTTGATTTTATGGTGGTCGAAAGAGAATTGGTTAAATACCAGAAGACTAGTTGGTAGCAGAGATAGATACTAGGCCTTAGGCTTCTAATGGTAACTAATTAACAATCATCAAATGTTTAGGAATAAGTAATACTTTCTTTTTAAATAAAAAAATATGTACAACCCAATCCCAGGCCTTGCCACATGAGGCCATACTCAAATCCTACTCATGTCCGCCAACTTTTCTCGGCCTAGACTCCATTCTACTACCTGAGGACCACAGAGTCTACCCCAGGTAACATCACTATTGTCATTGTGATACCAACTCCTGTCACTTTGGGTCCACCTCTAAAAGCATTTGAAATATCTCCATAATTCTGAATATCTGAAGCAAGTACCTGATAACTACACAGAATGTTGCTACCTTTGTTCAGGAGTTAGATTGATTGCTATGGAGCATAGAGGTCAAGGAATGGGGTAAGAATTGTGAGGGATATCACCAAAGGATGTCAAAATAGTCTCTATGGAAACCATCTACTATAAAAGCTTCCTAAATATATAGGTGTACACACATAAAATGAGTTTTACATGGAATTATTCAGTTTCCTAAGACAGTACACATTTGTGACCTAATTATGAACTACAGCATTATAATGGCAGAAATATGTGGAAGAGTAGTTACTTACATGATAGGAGGTAAATGATCCTGGAAGAATACTTCAGTCCTTGGATAATGTCTGGCTGTGGGTTTCTAAGTTTGTTCACATCTGTTGCAGGAAGAAGCTTGTCTGATGATGGCTGACCAGGGAATCCCCTCTATGATTTACAGATTTGTAGCCAGGTTGTTATTGATGTAACAGCTAATATTCACATAGAAGTGAATATATACTCTATTTGTCTTTTGGGGTCTAGGATACCAAACTTAGAATGATTTTACTATTTCTGACCATTTGTCTGCAAACTTCATGATGACATTTTTTTAAAGGCTGAAAAATATTTCATTGTATAAATGAACCCCATTTTATTTATTCTCTTTAGAGATATCTAGGCTATTTCCAGTTTCTGTCATAAGAGTATAAAACTAGTGAACATGGTTGTGCAAGTATTTCAGAATGACACATCCTTTGGGTAAATATCCAAGAATAGTACAGATAATTCTTAAGGTAGATATTTTCCTATCTTCCTGAGGAATGATGCCCTTGATTTGATAGTGGCTGTTTAAGTTTCCCATCCCAGCAACAATGTATAAATGTACCTCTTATTCCACATTCTCACCAGCATGAGCTGTCAGTTGTTTTATTTTTCTTATCAATTCTGACTGTTGTACGATGGAATCTCAAATTAGCTTTGGCACTTCCATGATGGTTAAGGATGTGACATGCAGCCATGCAGTTTGACTAGCACCATTTGATGAAGATGAGTTCCTTATCCAGAGTATATTTCTGGAATTTTTTTTATTGATTGTTTGTTTGCTTTACTTTTGCTTTACAAGTTGAATTTGGGAATGGCGAGAGCTCCAGAAGTTCTTGTATTCTTCAGGATTGTTTTAGTCATTCTAACTGTTTGTATTTCTATTTAAAGCTGAAAATTGTTCTTGCAAGTTCTACAAAGAATCATATTGAAATTTGGATCAAGATTACTTTGAATCTATAGATAGGTTTTGGTAGCATGGCATTTTTATACTATGGTAATCCTACGAAGTTATAAACATTGAGGATCTCTCCATCTTCTGCTATGTCCTTCAATTTCTTTCTTCATTAACTTGAACATTTTGCTATACAAGTCATTTGCCTTGATTGGCTGGCTGGAGTAAATGATTCTACTGAGTAAAGTGTTGTATTCTTATTTCTTTCTCATTCCATTGTCATTTGGGTATAGGAAGACTACTGATTTTTGTGTGATATGTTTCAGCTAATTTGCTCAAAATATTTATCTGCAGTAGGAGTTTCCTGGTGGATTTTTTTTTGAGGCAGTCACATATCTATACTATCATATCATAAGCAAATAAAGACAATCTGACTTCTTTCCAATTTTTATCCAGTTGTTCTCCTTAAGTTATCTTATTTCTCTTGTCAAAACTTCATAGGTATATTTGTTTAGAATACCCTTTTCTACACATTCACCCAGATGTGATGTCTGCCATTGATGTTAAGTTGTGTTATTTGCATACAGAAGAATGGATCCTGTTTTCTCATAGTTTGTGTTTTTTATATTGGTGAATAAAGACAATTGATGTTGATAGTTATTAATGACCAATGATCAAGGATTTTTGACTCCTTTTCTTTTTGTCACTTTTTCAGTCATTCTAGTATTGGTGGTTGTAGTGTGTGTGTGTGTGTGTGTGTGTGTGTGTGTGTGTGTGTGTGTTTTCTTCCTTATGAATTTGTTATTCTGGTGTTTTTCTTTTTTTAAATATCTTTGGTTATTTATTTAGTTGTGTGTTTAGAGTGAACCTAAACATTTTGGGTTAGAGTTCAGCTTTTAGCATTTCTGGTAGGTCTGGTTTTGTAGAAAAATATTGTTTAGTTTTAACTTTACTATGACACTTTTATTTCTCCCTCTATAGTAATTGAAATTTCTGCTGAGTAGTTTGTGCTGGCATTTGTGATCTCTTGGAGTCTGAATAACATCTGTTCAAGCACTTCTTGCTTTTAGCAGCTTGATTGAGAAGCAAGGTAATATTATATGCTACTTGCCCTTTTTCCTTTGCAATTTTATATATTTCTTCTTCATTTTGTATGTTTAATGTTTTGATTATTTTATGCTGCATGGAGTTTCTTTGTGGCTCACTTT
Organism: Apodemus agrarius; assembly: GCA_964023405.1. Lineage (NCBI taxonomy): Eukaryota > Metazoa > Chordata > Mammalia > Rodentia > Muridae > Apodemus > Apodemus agrarius. Next base: position 33,548,823 of record OZ030013.1, on the reverse strand, counting down.
ATTTGGTATTCTCTATGCTTTGCATACTTAATAGGCATCTCTTTCTTTAGGCTAGGAAAGTTTTCTTCTATGTTTTTTTTTCTGTGCCTTGATCTATATTTCTTATCCTTCCTCTAATTCTATTATTGTTAGATTTGGTTTTTACATAGTGTTTCAACTTTCCTGGATGTTTTCCGCCAGGAAGACTTAAGTTAAATATTGTGACTTCAATGCATGACACATTCTTTTATCTCTTGTGTTCTATTGTAAACTTGCCTTTCTGGTTCCTGGTTTCATCAGTACTTTTTTTTTTTTTTTAACATCGAGATTTCCCTTAGTTTGGGTTTTCTTTATTGATTTTATTTTCTTCTAGTCTTTGTAACTTCATAGGTTCCTTTTGGGGAATTGTTACTTTTCTCTTTAAAGACCTGTATCATATTCACAAAGGATTCTTAAAGGACTTTTTTCTATGAATCAGCTATATTGGAATATTCAGGGTCTGTCATGTGGTTTCAGGATTTAGAGACATGTTGCCTGACTTTACTGTGTTTTTAAACTTGTATCCTTGCATCTTGTATTGGTTATATTGTAACTCTAGGTACAGGTAACTGTTCTTTTCTTTCAAGGGTGGGTGTTTTGTTCATTTTTCTATTTCTTCTCTTGTTCTTAGGAGAATGTTTTGAATTTGTTACCAAATCTTCTGGGATCCTCGTTGGTTTGAGAACTTGGGGGTTCAATGTGAAATATATTTCTGGTTAGTAGAATCTAAGACTTAGGAATGAGGAAGACCTGGAAGAGGATTAATACTTCACAAAAGTGAAGAAAGCAAGAACTGTTTAGCTCTTTCCCTGAGTAGACAGGCTATGAATGAGGAGAGGTTGCAACAGAAGGTACATTAAAAAGCTGGGAATGATACCGGAGTATTGTCCCTAAAGGAATGGATGCAGAGGTGAATATCTGTAGTTAGCCTTCTTGTGTCCCTCCTAAGAGTAGTGTGTGTATTCCCAGGGAGTACTTGTTGAAACTAATGTCTGGGACAAAACCAGAAGTAGGGGAAAGAATATTGTAGAGTAAGATCTATAATCCACTGGGGATGGATTCAGGACAGGGTGGGGGATTCTGCTACTAAAGAATTGAACTTGGAAGAGGGCAGGAAGAATTGAAAATATACAGTTAGCCTACCTGCTTCTTTGCAGAAGTGGTCTTTGGGTTACCAGAGAGTGTATGCTAGAGCTGGGGGCTGGAATAAAGCAGGGTGTTAGTAGGTAGAAGATCTGTGGGATTACTGGACATGGGGACAAGGATGAAAGGGAGGCTGAAGGACATGTTATGTTGCAGTTCTAGAATGGGACTGTGGCACTAGATTTGGGGGAGTAGAGAAATAGGTGAAGGTATGCAGATAGCCTATCAGCTTCCCTCACTGCAATGGACAGTAAACTCAGGGAGTTTAGGAGAGAGTGTGGGGAAAGAGGTTAGGAGATTTAGATCTATGTAATATACTGGAGATGTAGCTAGAAAGAAGGGGCGGTCTCAGGAGGTATTCTTCTGCAGAGCTAGGATTAAGACCAGAGGAGCTGTCTTGGCATATAGATGAGGAGAGGAGAAGATTATTTATTACCCTCTTTCTCTTATCAAAATGTCTTATGTAGAGAGTTGGGGGGCTGAGATAAAGCAGCATGTAGGAGGAGGGAGCTTAGAAGGGGAAGGCATGTGGCATCCACTAAAGCTAAAGTAGGAGTAGGGTGCTACAGCTGTTCAGCTACAGAGCTAGGAATGAGACTTGAAGAATGGTGGAATACTTAAAGAATTGCAGCTGTCCTGTCATCTTCCCCAGGCAGAAATCAGGAATGTTCTCAGTGTTATTAATCATACTAATAACATTAATTTCAAATAACAATGAAATAACATCTCCAACTTGTTATAAAATCTAATGCCCTTTTCCCAATGTGAAATGTCTTCAGCACTTAAGTTATTGCCATAAAATACAGCTAGAAAATCAAGTACAAAGATAGAAATCTATATTGTTATGTGGTTTTCCAGTAGAACTCTAACAACTCACGGGGATGCTCCCACACCTAAAAATGGTTTTCTTTGTTTGTTTGTTTGTTTGTTTGTTTGTTTGTTTATGAACCTGTCTTTTCTGGGAAGAACCTAATCTCTGTGTATGATAATATCAATTAAACTCCTGTGTATGTGTGTGTGTGTGTTTGTGTGTGTACATCTGTATTTCTGTATTCAATTGGTACATTCACCTGTGTCCTTTCAAAACCTCTTGATGTAAAATATCCCCACACGCATTCTTTTCCACGCTCCCCATATGTCCAAATATTCATTTAAGCCTCTCTTTTCAGCAAATCTTTTGGCCCTTCAAGCCACCAGTTTTCTTTATTTTCCTCTACTTAGATATCTTTTCTTCCTTCCCACACATATCTACCTTTCAGTTTCCTAGATTCTATATAGCTCTAAATTAAACACACAAAACTAAAATGAAATCTTTGTTTGAGATAGAACACAAAATGTTTAGTCTTCTAGTTCTTGATTACCCCACCTACTAGAATGTTTTTTAAGTCTATATCTGGAGGCTAGCATTCATAAAACCTTAAGGTATTATGGAGGCTAAAAGGAGTGACATCATCAAGCTGTGATGGATATGTGTAAGGACTACTAGTTTGGAAATGCAACTGTCCTCTGGCCATGAGGCAATTGCTACACTCATGAATACTCATCAGCTCTGATGTAAAAAAAAAATGAAGTTAATCAAGATTCAGCCTTGAATAGAAAGGTTAGACATTAGTTCTCATTCTTATTTGATGATTGTTGGTCAGTTGATATCTTCTCGGGGAATGAGTTATTTTCTTAAGGGTATAGCCACTGGTAGGTCAGGCATACTCCAAAATATAGTACAAAACTGAGGAGTTTATGGGCAATATGAACTGGACTCAGTAGACCATTTAAAAATAAAAACTTAGTTATTGGTCATAGAGGACCCAATGGAAGCCACATGTGACCTAGGCCATTACCAAGCCTATAAATTGCTCCCCACAAACTAATTCAAACTATATTGAAAAAGATAACACTAATCCAACTTACTGAACATGGAGAAGTGGAGCTGGTGGTTAGGCCTTTACTAATACTGATTAATGCTCATTATTCAGGAAGATACTTGGTGACAAGGAGAAATGTCAATGCCAAGGGAGCTAGAAACCCTGCAATCTGAAATAGTTTTCTGCTTGATAAATAAGATAGCTAAGGCAGCATTCATTTTTGTGGAAAGAATCAATCAATATGTGACTTGATTTGAGGTTCACTCAACAAGGTTGAACTCATACTTTATGATTCTTAAGTGGCCAAGGACTTGAGATTAGGTAGCCCAAGGATCTAAGGCAAAATCAAATATTACTGTTCGGCTAAGGAAACACAAGAAAGTTAATCCTAATGATATTCCATTGCACTCATAGATCAGTGTCTCTTCATCCATCATGATAGAAGCTTCCTCTGTAACACATGGAAACAAATAATTCAGAGACCCACAGCCAGATATTCTGCATAAATAGAGACCTAAGACAAACTGGGATGTTTTCATCAAATACCTCCCCTCAGAGTTCAGGAAACCCCTGGATAAAAGTCAGCAGAAGTGTTAGCATGGAGGAACTCTCAGAGACTAAGTCAGTATACACAGTCCTCAAATGGATATGCACCAGATGGTGCTGTTTCCTCCCCCTTTCCATCTTTGAGGGTGGCGCGGGGCTGGGGGTGGTGGTTCGGATATTGGCAGTAGCCAAGACTCCTCACCTAGAGTGGAGCTCTCAGACCAAGGTGAAGTCCATAGTTTTCCAAAGACCTGCAGTTTCCTGAGAGGAACCAGCCATCTGCTGAGCAACAAAACCAGTTTCCCAGCCTTTGGGGGAAGGGTTTTCACCCCACATTTAAATTTGAAGCTCTAGATTAAACATTGAGTCTGGATCAGAAATACATGGTCTTATTTCTCTCACCAGCCCATTCTATTTCAGCCCCAGCTTTCCTTCCAGGTGACCCTGGTTCCTATAATTGCAGGCACTATAGATCTGAAAGGGGAAGTAGATACAGGTCCCCATCCGGTAGGTAGCTATCTCCAATTGCTAATCACTTGCAAATAATAAATTAGCTTTATCCAAGTAAGTTTGATTACAAACTAACTTAAGAGGAGGCTCTGTGCCCCTGTGCCCTTAGATAGCCAAGAGCAAAGCAACTCAGTAACATCATTGAAGGTTCTTTGTTTCATAATGTCATGCCAGAGCTTAAAATTTAATTTTTACCATCATCATCAACAACCACAACTATTTATTTACTTTACCTAGAATTTTTTCCCATATATAATGTGGCTTCTTGTTTTATGTTTTTACAGGATTCCTGAGAATAAATGAAAGTGGGTCTCTGTGTCTTTATGAGTTTCTTGTGGCACTCTTGGACTCTCTTTCTATTGTTTTTGTCATTACTTTCTCCCTATCCCATTTTTTGTTTTGTTTTACATAATCATATTTTATTATTAACCCTTAGATGCCTGTTTAGTTTTTATTGAGAGACAGCATGTGAGTGAATCGCGAGGATAAGGGAAGTAGGGAGAACCCCAAAGATATTAACAGAGAATAAAGCCCAATTAGATTATATTATATAAGAGTTATTTTTGTTTTTTTTTTCCTTTTACTAATTAAAGTCCTGTTGGTCATGTCACTACTACAATCTTTGTGTTACTGTTCATGCTGTACAATGTTGTGGTTGGTTATTTTCCAAATTTAGAAGCTTACATTGCACATTTTTCTTGAGGGTTTTTATTTTTATTTTATTTTTTTATTTTTATTTTTTCTTTTTTTTCTTCTCTATATACTTTGTTTACATTCCAAAGGCTTTCCCCTTTCCCAGTCCCACCCTCACCATATGTCCCATAAGTCCTCTTCCACCCCAACATATTCCCCAATCACCCCCCCTCCCCACCATTTCTCTGTTCTGGTACTCTCCTACAAAACTTGATCCAGTCTTTTCAGGACCAGGGTCCTCTCCTTCCTTCTTCTTGGGAATCTTTTCACTTGCTAATTTTGCCTTGAGTATTCAGAGCTTCTGGGCTCATTAATATCCACTTATCAGTGATTGCATTACATGTGTATTCTTTTGTGATTGGGTTAACTCACTTAGGATGATATTTTCCAGATCCAACCATTTGCCTACAAATTGCATGAATTCATTATTTTTATTGGCTGAGTAGTATTCCATTGTATAAATATACCACATTCTCTGTATCCATTCCTCCTTTGAGGGACATCTGGGCTCCTTTCAACTTCTGGCTATTATAAATAAGGCTATTATGAACATATTGGAGCATGTGTCTTTATTGTATGGGAATCCTTTGGGTATATGCCCAGGAGTGGTATGACAGGGTTCTCTGGAAGTGTCATGCCCAATTTTCTGAGGAACCGCCAGACTGATTTCCAGAGCAGTTTTACCATCTTGCATTCCCACCAACAGTGTAGGAGTGTTCCTCTTTCTCCACATCCTCACAAGCACCTGTTGTCTCTTCAGTTTTTAATGTTAGCCATTCTGACTGGTGTGAGAAAATATTTCATGCTCTTGGATTGGCAGGATCAATATAGTAAAAATGGCCATCTTGCCAAAAGCAATCTACAGATTCAATGCGATCCCCATCAAAATCACAAATCAATTCTTCATAGATGTAGAAAGAGAAATTCTCAAATTCATCTGGAGCAACAAAAAACCCATGATAGCTAAAACTATTCTCAACAATAAAAGGACTTCTGGGGGAATCAATATCCCTGACCTCAAGCAGTACTACAGAGCAATTGTGTTAAAAACTGCATGCTATTGGTACAGCGACAGGCAAGTAGATCAATGGAAAAGAATTGAAGACCCAGAAAATGAACCCACAGAGTTATGGTCACTTGATCTTTGATAAAGGAGCTACAATCATCCAGTAGAAAAAAGATAGTCTTTTCAACAAATGGTTCTTGTTCAACTAGAGGTCAACATGCAGAAGAATGCGAATTGACCCACTCTTATCTCCTTTTACTAAGATCAACTCCAAGTGGATCAAGGACCTCCACATAAAACCAGACACACTGAAACTAATAGAAAAGAAACTGGGGAAGACCCTGGAGGACATGGGCATAGAGGGAAAGTTCCTGAACAGAATACCAATAGCTTATGCTCTGAGATCAAGAATTGACAAATGGGACCTCATAAAATTACAAAGTTTCTGTAAGGCAAAGGACACTGTCAGAAGGACAAAATGTCAACCAACAAATTGGGAAAAGATCTTCACCAACCCCACATCCTACAGAGGGCTAATATCCAATGTATACAAAAACTAAAGAACTTAGACCCCAAAGAACCAAATAACCCTATTATAAAATGGGGTGCAGAGCTAAACAAAGAATTTTCACCAGAAGAAATTCAGATGACTGAGAAGTACATTAGTCATGAGGGAAATGCAAATCAATACATTGCACATTTTGATCTCTGAAAACTAATCCTATGTGAGAAGGCTTTCAGTTCAGTCCCAGCTCATGAGAGGCTGTGTTGTGTCTCTGTACCTGAAGCTCATGGGGTCTTCACCAATAGTGCTTCCACCATGGGTTATCAGGAAAGGACAATAAGGCTGGCAATATGTTAATAGTCTGACATAGTTTGGAAGTCTATTGGATATTTCTAAACAATAGCTCTAAAGGGATCTACTGATGCCTGGATTGGGGGATTATGTTAGGTGGTCTTGGGCTCCTTACATGGAGGCCTACTGAGCTAGACAGGAAATTTTAACTCACACTTAAAAAAAATAATGCATTTGTTTAAATTTTCTATATTCTTTGTTTACATTCCAAAGGCTTTCCCCTTTTCCAGTTCCCCCCCACCATATGTCCCATAGATCCTCCCCCCCATCTATTCCCCAATCATCCCCCCCTACCATTTCTCTGTTCTGGAGGACCCTGGGCATGGAAAGATTGGATCCAGTTTTGTAGATCATTCACACTTTATAAGTATTTTTATATATTGTCTTATGTGTATTGCAGATATTTAAGTAGCTAATATTACGAGTCCTCATATCTTTTTCAAGCATTCTTATAGTAAATTTAGTGTTCTTTCTCCATCCTCACTATTAATATACCTTCCCTTTACTGAAAACATCCATCACTCCCATTTTGCCCATCATATCAGATTCTTTGTTCCATACTACTCTATTCTCTATTGCTTCCCTACATCCACCCTGGAAACAGCCCCCTTCTAATTCCCTGATTACTGCAGTTACTTTAGGATATGTGCTTACATCTGAAGGTCTGAAACAAGAACCCTCAGATGAGAGATGACATGAAACATTTTTCATCTGGGGTCTGGGTTATAAATAAGTACTCTTTTTTCTAGTTCTATTTATTTTCAATAAAAGGGAAGAAGAAATGCTGTAACTATTTTAATCTCAATAAAAATAATTAAAAATAAATGGTTGGGGGAGAGGAATTATGGGATGTATGGTGGGGGCGAACTGCAAAAGGGGAAAGCCTTTGGAATGTAAACATAGAATATAGAAAATAAAAATTAAAAAAAAAGAGAGAGAAAAAATAAAAAATAAATAAAATAAGAAGATGGGAATGGAGGAGGGATAGACCTGGGAAAAGTTACAGAAGTGAGGATAAATATTATCAAAATGCATTATACAAAATTCTCAAATAATTAATATAGAATAAATATGCCAGTAAATATTTTGAACACATTTTAAAAAAATCTATGTTAATTTAACTATTAGCAAAAGCAGGAAGAAAAAGATGCCCATGAGCACCATTGGTAACAAAATATATTTAATGCAACTATTTAGAAAATTATTAAGGGAATTCCTCCAAAAATATACTTGGGTTAGATACAAAGTTAATGAAATCAGTATTTCAAAAAGATATCTGCATTTTTATTTTCTTCATAATTATGATGTGGATGGAATCAATGAAATGATTATAAACAAATGCATAAAGAAAATATGGATTTCACGTTTCATGAACTTTGTAAATGTATGCAAATTAATGTGATAGTTTAAAGTAGTGATGACTAATATATTTCATAAATTTAAGAGTATATGGCATGCATACTCAGTAAAATAATACTTAGACATTACAAAGAAGGTTCCATTTGTGACATTACAAAGAAGGTTCCATTTGTGGGTCATCCTTGAAGATATTGCATTAAATGAAGTAATTCAGATAATGAAAGAAAATCATGAATTATTTCACTGTATATGGAATTTTACAAAATTTAGCTCATAGGATCAGACAGCTACCTGCTAGATCTAAAAACTTGTGGTACACAGGTAAATATATATATATATATATATATATATATATATGTATATATATATATATACATATATATATTGATTGATTGATTAAGAAAAATTTCAGAATTCCAATATAAAACATAATTATTATGAGATTCATATTAAAATTAGTAATTTATTTTAAGTATTTTTACTATGAAAATTATAGACATTTGAAGAAATTACCAATTCTACAATCTGAAAACTAGTCAAAAATATCACATTTTTATGATAAATCTGCCTGATATTTACTATCCATTTTAATTCACTAGTAAAGATCAAGTAAAGCTAACAATATTTTTATAAATACATATATTTCTATATATATATTTATATGTATATATAGTTAAATGTTTACATATTCCTATTGTACATTCTTATTTATAATTATATTTTACATCACAGATAAAATTTATATTTAATATGTATTTTATACACACACACACACACACACACACACATATATATATATATATATATATATATATATATATATATAAGACATGAATGGAACTCAAAAGACATTTTTAAGTTAGAAATATTGTCTAAGATATCTGACATTTTTCCTAACATTGATACCTTTGTAATTGTTAAGATGCTAAAAAAAAGTTTCAAATTACTTTCTGACAAAAGATACAAATAGCAATGATACTTTGAATTTTCCCCACAATTTAGAATATGCCAACAGAAAAAAAACTATCTTAAGTATGCATATTTTTGGTATCAGGACCTCTGAAACCTGCGCTATCACATAGGCACTACCTGAACACTTGTTGCCAAGGCAACAATGGCCATATTCACAGAATTGATTTGGCTCACCTCCCACCTTTACCTGTGACTATGTCACCATCCACACATCAAGAAAGGCTCCTCTGATCTCTCTCTCTCGTAACCCCTTTGCTTTCCACCACCACCTTTCCTTTCTCTCTCAATAAACCTCATATGGAACTGTTTGGCCTGGTGTAGTCTTTCTGAAGCCATCAGACGATCTCAATATCAGTGCTACAAGGGTTTCTAGTCTTCCCCTGCTGCTCTTTATTTCCATCCAGAACAGTCCTTACATCTGGAGATTCGAGGTTCAAGAAACCCCCACAGATAACAGTCTTTCAAAATAGGGTCAAGAAACTGCTCCATAGCTGGATGTCAGGAACCAATCCAAATTGCTATCATCCCTGTATCTGTTATCCCATCTAAATATTATGATCTCTACACTTGCTTTCTCTTTGACCAGTTAAAAGATTATTTTAGAAAATGGCTAGATGAATATGGGAGCTGCCCATATTGGTCTTAGATACATATGCTAGGATCATGGTCCAATCATTTCTTTTATCCACACTGCAAGACACATATAAGACCCAGGTAGGAGACAGGAATTGTTAGTAAGCTCTACCATAAAAATCAGCCTGGGTCCTCAGTAAGTACCATATCCAGAGAAAATATATCTCAATTGCCCAAACCCTAGATATTTGAAATGTACAGGAGGTAATCAAACACTCCTCAAAGGTATTTACCTCTTTGACATCACCCCTCATAAATGACACTAACATGTCATTTCACCTTTTGCTTCAGACCTTGGCCTCAGTGTACCAACTCCTTAATGTCACCAGGCCTGGTCACTTTAGAGATTCCTTGTTATGCATACCTGCTGGAATTAACTCACAATTACCACTAACAGCCATTTAGCTGATATTGCCAAGTAACTTTACCTCAACTTTTGTCATTTGCCTGATTCTGATGTTGCCATGACTCTATACCTTACCTCTACCCCTCTCTTTGGCATGGCAAATTATTTTAAGACCCCCCTGGGGCACATTCTGTAGGAATGCTGAGCTCCCTAGATGGCAATAGAACCATAAACCTTGATATATCAGCTCTGCCACAATGGCCTGCAGTTCAGAGCATGTCAATTCTTTGTGGCACTCAGGTATATTATTGCCTACCCACCAGCTGGTCAGGAGTTTGCATGTTGTAACTGGGAGTCGTCCAGGGAAACAAGGACCCGCAAATCCAAGTTATAGATTTGATAGTTATCCGACATAAGAGGGCAGTTCGTGTTGTACCACTTTTGGTTGCTACAGGAATAGCCATAGGTGTTGGTACTGGAGTTGCAGGAATGACGACTTCCATGACCCAATATGATACATTTACTTCCCAGTTTAAAAGCGATCGTCAAGAAATGACTGTAACTTGCTTACTATCCAGAAACAGGTTGATTTTTGGCAGGCGTGGTGCTTCAGAACCGATGGTGGCTAGATGTACTGACAGTTAAGGTGGTCTTTGCCTGTTCCTCCAAGAAGAATGGTGTTTCTCAATCCAGGATAGTGAGAAATAAAATCCAAGAACTACAGTCAGACATGAAGAATTTCAGGGAATGTAAAACCTCCAGTTCTGGGATTTTCAAAAAGCCCTATGTGGAAGTGAATACTCCCTTTTGTAAACCTTTTCCTAGTCATCCTCCAGGTATTATTATTTGCTCTCTGCCTCATTAATCTTGTTTCTACATTCCTTCAGTGACAAATACAAAAAAATCTAACCAAACTTTTAATCAGTTCCTGTTACAGGATTACCAGCTTCTGTCCACAGAAGAATCTCTTTCCACAGAGGAACCTGATGCAAAGTTTTACCAAATGTATCCTGATGGTGAATTTCAGCTACCCCCCAAAATTGACAACACCCCTAGACAAGAGGAACAGCTTAAGAGACATAATGCCCTCATTCTCTTTTCACCATCAGCCTCCCCCTCTTCTTATGTTTTCTTCTCTTTACATTAAGAAGAAGGGAGGTATGTTGGTATCAGGACCTCTGAAACCTGTGACATCACATAGGCGCGACCTGCACACCTGTTGCCAAAGCATTAGCCACCATGTTCCCAGAATCCACTTGGCTCACCTCCCACATTTACCTGTGACTATGTCACCATTCATATATAAAGAAAGACCCCTCTGATCTCGCTCTCTCTCTTACCCCCTTCTCTTTCCACCACGCCCTTGCCCTTCTCTCAATAAACCTTACATGGAACTGTTTGGCCCAGTGTGGTCTTTCTGGAGCTGCCTGATGATCACAACACATATAATATTTACTTATTATATTTTCGATGCATACATATTCTATGTTTTAAATTCTATTATATTGCACTACAGTATGTGATGCTCACTTTAGAGCAAGGTCCACAAAACACTGCAGAACCACCTTAATCCTTTTCTCCAGAATGTTTTAGTCACATTTTGATTTGAAACGGATGTTAAAAAAACTAAATTCTCTTTATGAAAATCAGAACACTATATTAATCCCAATACTGTTTGGTTTCCAATAGTTTGAAATAGATTATTTCTTTCATTGAGTTGTTTCAAACCTATTTTGAAACTTATTATAGTATTATTATTATTATTATTATTATTAATTATTATATTATTATTAGTAGTATCTGCTCTCTTGTTCCTTGTATTAATTACAGGTACCCTCTTAGGCAATCATTTTCTTTACTTACAATAATCTCATAAAAATCATAGGCTACAAATTTTATTCACCATTCCAAAAGTGCAACTAAAATGATTTTTAAAGACAACAAATTTTATTGATCATATGCAGCAATGGTGATTGTAACTGGAGAAATTCTGCTTGCATGACATCCAAATCTTCGTGTTTCTATTCTAACCATTGTTCTCTTCTTAATTTCATGATTTGTATCTTTTGTGTGACTCTCCATCCCTAAACATTTGACTCCTTTTATATTATGCTCCATTGCCCCTGGAAACCCCCACGTGACCAAAACCATCTCCTTCAGCATATTATCTTACTTAAGTCACCAGAGAAGAATGAGTATGGATGTTGTCCTAGCCTCCCATACAGGTCTGTTGAGAAGGAATATACTTCAGTTACACACCATCTTAATTCCAAAGGGCACTAAAAAATGTAGTTCCCATGTGTATCTCGGAAGAACCCATTTAACACAGAAGTGATTAAATAGCTATCTATTATGCTTAAAGAATGATCCAAGAACATGCCCGTGGTCGGGAAATGTTCATGCTGTATTGAGCTTTATTTGCTACATTTCTTTATACCATGACAAATGTCAGTGTTTTTGTTCAGTCTGCTCACAGGTGTTGTGACTTTATTAGCATTTACCTCTTCCTATACTTTCAACACTAGCCACTTCCAAAATGCAACTACCTCTCTTTGCAGAGTGACTTAATCTTTATTTTTGTTAAGCCATGTCCCATGTAAGCTGTTTTCATAACCATGTCTTGGTAACTAAACAGAAACATTAATGATTTCTTTATTATTATTATGCAGCAAAAGAGATAACTCTCTTGAGAGAAATTGGGTCTGCGTAGGCCCATAGACAAAGTCCTCTGGGCAAAGACTCTCTCCAAAACTCTATGCCTCCTCTCCATGGAATTAACATCTGTCATCAGCACTAAGAGGTGGTCTGCTAAATAATATGTCATTAGAACAGCAGTACACAATACTTGTCCCTATCATTCAGAAAATTCTTTGCGAATTAAGAGACATTGTATGGGAGCTGTGTCACAGAACACTAGAAAATTCCTTCCCTTTTCTTATCTTATTCAAGTATTTTCTCTTCATTCCAATGCTCCCACCATGTTCTCTTTGAAACACCTTTCAAACGCCATATTATTAGCTTCACTGGTATGCAAGAAATAGATTTGTAGTCTCCGAGGTTTTAAAGACAAGGAAAAGAGTGAAAATACATTAAATATTTCCTATATCTTCATTATTTTCAGGGTGGAAAAAACTTCTTTAAAACACATTTTAGTATTCCCCAAAGAGATTTCCCCCTCTGACTTAGTTTGTGGCTGTTACTCCTGGAATGGTAACAAGCAAGGAAAATATAGTCCCAATGTGACTCATTAGGTAATAAATTACTTCCTGAGATTAATATAATATGCAATGCCTCAGACAGGTGAGAAGCCTAATTGCTTTTCATGTTTGCTTTATACCAATCAGGAAACAAAGAGCCAGGTACGCAATGCAATATGTTTTCTTTCTCAATTATATATTTCCTTTTTTAAAAGCATTTCAAGCAATGAACAATTTTTTTTTTAGCCATATGGCCAATCAACTTACATAAAATAGAGTTTGGACAAGATGACAAATATCTTCCTTTGTGGTCTTTTGTATACTTGTTCAGTGAATATTTCTGAACTAAAACATTTCCAAATTTTACTACAAGGGATATAGATTTGAGTGTAGGCAATGTAATTCTATGGCTTTTCTTGTAACTAGTTCTGACAGCAATCCCCCAGTCTGCACAGGGGGCAGATTCAATTGTGTGCAGGATGTCTCCAGATAACAGAAAATACCTCCTGTCACCTCTCCTAATAGCTTTATAGAGATTTTTCTTATTTTCTCAAAGGATTAACTTTAAAGTTCTATGCAATAATTAAGGAGGCATATTTTATGCTTACCTACACAATAGCAAATTTATAAAAATAATAAAAATGCACAAATGTGCAATCGAACTGGGATATAAGAAACTTAATGTCTCCTAACATGTGAAGCACCTTGCAAATGCAGCCAATAGTTAGAATTACTTTTAAGACAAAATCAATAGTTTAGAGTGTGTGCAATGTGCTGCATTTTATTGGGAGTTTGTGTTGAGAAAGAGATGAAATAGAAGGAGTGACAGCCCCAAAACTGACTACCCTGACCTCCAAGGTGGAGGTATGAAATTCCCTTCCTCTACAATGCAGATGTGTGCCCAGTGTGGCCAGTGTCACAGCCATAGGCAAAAGCAGGTACCCCTCAGGAGGAAATGAGAAACTCATATTTAGAAGATTTGTTCCCAAAGTCCTAAGACTTTAGTACCCTACTTCCACTCTTCTGGTGTTGATCTCCCCAAAAGACCATAGCCCTTCTACTCAGGTCTCTACACTACAGCAGGCTCAAATGGATCAAAACAGAAATAACACCTGGGAAAGAAAATAAAAGCAATAGCTTACACCAAGATAGAACTCAATATATTGACACAAAATCTAAGCTCAGAGAATGAAAATTAACTAACCTCAGAAAAAAGATGATGATATCCTATAACTACAGCAGTTGAAGAAATTGATAGGGGTATTGTTTTATGTATCAAAGGAGAGTTCCAGATCTGGATTTAGACAGGTAAGAAGTTATAAAGTAAAACTGAATGAGCATTTAGTTGATTCAAATAGGATAAAAATAGTTAATATACACAAATGTATATATAAGTATATATGCACCTATGTCTAATAAATCATATGTATATGTGTATAACACATATGTGTGTGTATGTTTGTATATGTTATGTTCTAGAGTAAATACTAAAAACATTAAGTACCTTTTATATCTATATATTTGTACAGGAAAAATATCCAAATCTAACTACCTTCAAACACATTATATCATAAGTAGGTAGAAGCCCAAAAACAAGTCTGAAACATTTTTTAGATTGAAATATCTTAGGAAGAACAACAATGTCAATGAACCAGACCTGTAGAGCTCCCAGAGACTAAACTAGCAAACAAAGAGTTTACATGGAGGGAACCCATGGCTCCAGTTACATATGTAGCAGAGAATTGCCTTATCTGGAATCAATGGGAGGTCCTGTGGTCTGCCCTTGGTCCTGTGGAGGCTTGATGACCCAGCCTACAGGGATGCTAGAGCTGTGAGGCACGAGTGGGTGAGTGAGTGATTGAGCCCCGTCACAGAGGCAAATGTGAGGCAGAAAGGACACGTGGAAGGCATACAACAATTGAAACATAAATAAATAAAATAACCAATGAAAAAAGAATAAGAGACCTCGTGAGGAAATATCAAGATTGGTTCCATCAACCTATGCAGTTAAGTAACCAAATAAAGGTCCTTATTTGCAGACTGTTTTCTAAACTACAGTCCCATTGACCACTTACGCATTGCTCATTCCATGTTTGTCATGTCTCTAAGCCTCAAGATAAGTTACAGCCTGCTCCCTTTCTCAACTAATGTTCTCTAGTCCTTGACTGAAATCAGCTCTCTGAGTTGTTAGCAGGTTCTTTGAAAACCATTTGAAATGAAAACATTATTTTCTAAAAGGTTTCAAAATGTAAAGTCACAAAATTGGTAGCTATGTTTATGTAGCTCTTTAATAGCACCTGGTATAGTACATATTCATCTTCTTTAGCAAATTGAATTTAATAAATTCAATAATACTTTTTTTCCAGTTACTTGAATGGTAGTTACAGAATTCCAATTAAATCAGTGATCACTGATTTCTTTTCCTCTTATTCCTTGGGAGTGTTCACTCTAAGCTTACTCTCATACTCAGCATCAGGAATAGCATCAAAATCCCTGGAACCCTCCATATCTATACCAATGCTCCTTTCAGTATCTTGAAATGCTGACTCGTGACCTCCTCCCATTCAGTTCTTTTGAAGTCCCTTCCTAACCATTCTCCCTATATCTGACTTTGTCACTGCTATAAACTCATCCTATTCACAATCACAGGTTTTTATAAAAAGAACCTTAATGGTTGTATTGCCACTTTCATATCTTTCTATTCATGTCTCAGCTTCAGAAACCTTGAATATTTTTCAATAAACACACCACAATTTTTCAGTCTCTCACTCACCACACAGACTGATTTTTATTTCGCCCTTGTTTAATTGTGTGATTAATAATTTTGCATACATGATACATGTTTGCTTGTTTTGGGGACTGTGTAGCCTAGATTGCCATCAAACTCACTTTAAAACCCAGGGTGGCCATAACCTCAGTTAAATAACTCTCATTAAACTAGCACTGAGGGTAGAGATTAGAACAGCCACATCCATTACTTTCTATATTTTTGCCTTTGCATTGATGAAACATGTAGGGTTTTTGGGTCCTGAATCCACTCCACCAACAGGGCACAGTCACTTGGGGAGGCAGGATGTGGTAGTTGACTGTGCTCACCCCACGCTGTGGTCAGGCAGATGTTGGGCTGTAGGGAAGCTGCCCCAGACACCATTCCAGGGGTGGGAAAGCAAAGTCTGAGGCGCAGGTCACTGGAGCTCTTAGGGACCCCGGGCCTGTGATGAGGCTGGGGCCATCTGGTTCTCAGTCACCTGGACACACAAAAGCAGCTGATGGAAGCCATAAAGGAGCTGAGAACAGTGGGGGAACTGTGGGCTGGATCTGGCCCGGGGCCAGGGGAAATGGGAAAGGGGGAAGTTCTGACTGGTCCCAGGGAGATGAGTCCTTGGGTTTTCATTGACAGCCTTGAGACTGAGCTTGGTAAAGATAATGACTGGGAACACAGAGAGGCCTTCTATGAGAGACTACATTGGGTCTCTATAGGTGAAGCATTCTCCATGGCTCCCCACAGGGGATCCCGATGAAAAGAGCCAGTCTATGGTTTTAAGGCATTTTGTCATGGTGGGAAGTGGATAGGTAAAACCATACCCAACTTGTCAGGTTAAATACCTTTTGCAGGGAAGAATGTCTGGGAAGAAAAGCCCTTTAGGTTTTTTTGAGACCTCACTAAAATGGATAACTGTCTTGAGCCTATATGACCACAGGTCATGTCCTTTACATGTGGAGGGTCTTAGGACATTTCCCTTATGTGTCTGATGGTCACAAACCTATTGGGAATTGCAATTAGTGGCAGGGGCCTGATGTCCAAGTGCAGGCAAAGCTCCTAGTCTCCCTTCAGAGTCTCTGTGGACTTTAGGCTTAAAACTTATAACCAAAGTTGAACAAATCTATGTTTTCTATATTCCATGCTGAATTTGGCTATAAGAAATCTCTGATACTTTGCTTAAATCTCTTTTTAAAATGGGAGTTTGCATGTGGGAAGTGGTGGTGCACACTTTTTATCCTATCACTCTCAGACAAGGCAAGAACTCTTTGAGTTTAAGATTGGCCTAGCCTACATATAAGGACTTCTAGGACAGCTCAAGAGTCAAAGATACATAGATAATCCATGTCTTGGAACAACAAAATCAAAACAACAACACACATAGTTTGTTAAGTTTCTTCAGTTGTCCCTTTGATAAAAGAGTATATGTTTAAACATAATATCAGAGGCAATGGATATTATAATGGAAATTTAGATCAGAGTTTTGGAGAATAAAAGACTGAAGAAACAACACTCTGGGATTTCACTCCATGGTAGAGAAGCAGAATGGTGAGTGTGTCTAGGAGAGGGAGATGATATACAGTAAAACTTCACTTCTTTTTTTTCCTAACAAGTTGGTCTAAAAATAAGGAATCCACTCCATTCACAGTTCCATTGGATAGGCTTCAAATCTGCATACCTTGTTCTTCTTGGGGTACGTTTAATGCTGAGTCTTCATGAATAACCTATTCTAAGATAGTTTTCCATGGTTTCTTCTATTCTCCAAGCTCCAATGTCTTCCGTCATATCCATAGCATATGACAAGAAAATAGGCTTAGATAATGGACTGCACCTTTTTCAGATTTTCTTTTTCTGAGAAGATTCATTACTTTTTTATTGAATTTTTTCTTTCTTTACATTTAAAATGTCCCCTTTCCTGCCTCCCCCCAGAAATCTGCTACACAATCCTCCCTCTCCCTAATTCTACGAGGGTGTTTCCCCACCCACCCACACACTCTCACATCCCCACCCTCAAATTCCCCTACATTGGAGCATCATCCATAGAGCGTTCACAGGACCAAGGGCTTCTCCGCCCATTGATGCCTAACAAGGCCATCCTCTGCTACATATGAAACTGGGGCCATGGGTCCCTCCATGTATATTCCTTTTTTGGTGGCTTAGTCTCAGAGAGCTAAGTCTTTGCTCCTTTGCCAAATATCAAGTGACCATAGGTATATTAAGTTTTGAGCTAATATCCACTTATCAGTGGGTACATACCATACATGTTCTTTTATGATTTGGTTTCTTCATTCAGGATAATATTTTCTAGTTCCATCCATTTTCCCAAGAATTTCGTGAAGTCATTGTTTTTAATAGCCGAGTTAATTTGTAATGTAACAAATTGTATCTATTCCTCTGTTGAAGGACATCTGAGTTCTTTCCAGCTTCTGGCTATTATAAATAAGGGTGCTATGAACATAGAGGAGCATGTGTCCTTGTTGTCTGTGGGAGAATCTTTTGGGTATATGCCCAGAAGTGGTATAGCTGTGTCCTCAAGTAATACTATTTCCAATTTTCTGAGGAACTGTCAGACTGATTTCCAGAGTGCTTTTACCAGCTTGAAATTCTACCAACAATGGAGGAGTGTTCCTCTTACTCCAAATCCCCAGAATCTGCTGTCACCTGAGATTTTTATCTCAACCATTCTGACTGGTGTGAGGTGAAATATTAGGGTTGTTTTTATTTGCATTTCCCTGATGACTAAGGATGTTGCGCATTTTTTTAGGTGCTTCTCAGCCCTTTGAATTTTCTCAGTTGAAAATTATCTGTTTAGCTCTATTCCCCCATTTTTTAAAGGCTTATGTTTTTCTCTGGAGTCAAGTTTTTTGTATATACTGGTTGTTAGCCCTCTATCAAATTTAGGGTTAATAAAGATATTTTCCCATCGTGCTGGTTGCTGTTCTGTCCTATTGACAGTGTCCTTTGCCTTACAGAAGAAGCTTTTCAATTTATGAGGTCCCTTTAGTTAATTCTTGACCTTAAAGCATAAGCTATTTGTGCTCTGTTCAGGAAATTTTCTCCTGTGCCCATGTGTTCGAGGCTCTTCCCCACTTTATCCTCTATGAGTTTCAGTGTATCTGGTTTTATGTGAAGGTCCTTGATCCCCTTGCACTTGAGTTTTGTACATGGAGATAAGAATGTATTAATTTCCTTTCTTCTACATGCGAACTTCAGTTGAACCAGCACCATTTGTCAAAAATTCCATCTTTTTAGCTCCTTTGCCAAATATCAAGTGACCATAGGCATGCGGGTTTATTTCTGGGTCTTCAATCCTTTTACTTTGATCTTTCAGCCTGTCTCTTTAGCAATAACATACCTATTTTATCACTATTGCTCTGTAATACATCTTGAGTTCAGGGATGTTGATTCCCCTAGAAGTTCTTTTATTATTGAGAATAGATTTAGCTGAGTTTTTCTTATTCCAAATGAATTTATAAAAGTATACAAATTGGAAAAGAAGTCAAAATATCACTATTTGCAGATAATATGATAGTAAACTTAAGTGACCCCCCCAAAAAAAAAATTCCACCAGATAACTCCTAATCCTGATAAACAACTTCAGCAGAGTGGCTGGATATAAAATTAATTCAAACTAATTAGTAGCTTTTCTCTACTCAAAGGATAAGCAGACTAAGACAGAAATTAGGGAAATTACACCCTTCACAATAGTGGCAAGTAATATTGCATACCTTGGTGTGACTTTAACCGAGCAAGTGAAAGACCTTTATGACAAGAAATTCAAGTCTCTGAAGAAAGAAATGAAGGGAGATCTCAGAAGATGAAAAGTTCTCCCGTGCTCATCAATTGGCATGATTAATAGAGTAAAAATATCCATCTTTTCAAAAACAATGTACAGATTCAATGCAGTCCCCATCAAAATTCCAGCTCAATTCTTCATAGAGTTAGAGCACTTTGCAGATTCATTTGTTGGATTCATTTCTATTAGTATCTCTGAAAGAGTTATTGATACCTCTAGAAATGTTCATATTCTATTACTCAGATCCTATAAATATAATTTGAATATCTACACATAAATCCTACAGTTAGGAATAATTATGAGTACTCTACATCCAAAACCCAATTTCTTCAACTAGATGGAAATACAGAAAATGCAGATAGCCCTATGATCATGTGCAATAAAAGATAAACATGAGATTGAATAGAAAGAAAGCTGATACATAATTCAAAATATTTTACAACCTGATATGCTTTTAATTCAAGTTTTTCAAAGGAAGTATGAGTTGGCTGTATTTTCTTACAATTATTTTCTGTTTCTTAGACACTTTTAGATTTTGTAGCATATGTAACAGTTCATTTCAAACCTATTTTTACCACTGAGTTTTAAGTTGTTTGTTTATACAATTGATACATACATGCAACGTTGGTGTCTTTGAATAGTGAAATGATTTAGAAATTTTTTAAAGCATTATTAAATTTTAATGAAATTTAGTTTTAAATATTTGCTTTTATAACTTAGACTCTTATAAAACACTTTATCTTACCACAATTTTAATACCATGAAGATTTTATTCTGGAAAATCTAGAGCTTTACACCTTATTTTGAAGTCTATGATGAATTTTGAGTTCAATATTTGGAACACTCTGGTAACTGTTTCTAAACTTGTGTTGGTGCCTAGAGATGGAATTTCCATTATATTTTTCTGGACAGAAGCACTTATTCTAAATATGTTTTCTCCTTTAAAACATCCATAGAATTTATTGGTATATCTATATCTACACTTGTTATATTGTTGTTTTTATCAGCTGGCTAGAAACCATTATACTGCTTGAAAGTTTTTTAACATATTCTAAAATAACATATTATTATGGTGTTTTCAAATGGTTGATAGAGTTCCATAGTAAAAGCTAGTGGGTTTGGTGAATATTTATTCCATGTCAGAGGCAGATATAGAAACTTTTAGTTTGTATCTTTACATACATTACTCCATTTTCTCTAAGATACCCATTGCTTAGATGAAGACTTTATAGTCTTCTACAATTATTATTTTACCTTTTGATGATATGTAATATGGTTAGTTTTTTCTCTGTTTTAATTGGTGGGCTGCATAACATATTTATTGTAATTTTGATATTGGTGAATAGAACCACAGAGAAGAACAAATCATGAAATTCATTAATATTATGATTTTATATAGATTCAGATACAAGTTTCAGATCCTATTTTAGTTAACTGTGTTCTTCAGGAGAACAATCTTCTTTTCTCTATTATTCAATATTCCAAAAATACAAGAAACAATAATAGCAAGAAACAAAGAAAGTTCACAAAAGAATAAACAAATTTAAAACAAAAATGTACAAATTAAATTTATTTAGTTTTTTATTCTGCTATATACTAATTTTAAAACACATATATTTTCTTTGCATTTCTGTTCAATGATTAACTATAAATACGTGTTTAAGTCATTAAGTTTCTTCTGTTTATTCTTCTGCCTCTTCTTTCTGCTCCTCCTCTTACTACTACTCCTCCTTGTCCTGTCTCTTCCTCGTCCTCCCCATCGTTCTTCTTTCTTCTTCTTCTTGGTAGGTCTCCTTGTGTTTGGATTCTCAGACATAATTCTTCTGAAAGAGTCTGCTAGCAGTTATTATTTCCCACAATTCACTGTTATATGTACCTAAGCTCTGTTGTTAGTGACGAGGTATAGAATTAGGGAATAATGAATAATCTTAAAATTTTATGTGAGCCCTTAAAGGATCTGTGTTATATATTTGTGCTATGACTTGGACAATACAGTCAATGTATAAACTCTGTATGGAAAAATTTGCTTAAAAATTAAAAAAAAATGTTGTTTGCATTTTAAGATGTGAGCTGTTTAGATAACTGTACTTAGAGAAGTAACTGTATCTCTTCCTGCTCCAGTTTGATACATAATAAATCCATCTTTGTGCTGTTCTGTGTCATCCTTACCATATTTCAAGTCAAGGAAATATTCAAAGTCTTATTTTGCCCCAAAATGTTAGTTAAATACAATTTTCTTCTCCCTAAATCTAATTCCTTTCAATATTTTATTGAAGTTACAGAAAGCTAACACAAGGTGTAGACACATTTCTCTGCTGGTGTATCTTTTTCCTCCTTGATTACCTTCCCATCTACAAATCTTTCCTGTAGCTACAGCAGTTTATTTGTTTGATTTTTGACCATTGTTGACATCTCCTCTCTTTGGTAAGACAGATACCTAGTTATGTATATCTCTCTGCCAGTCAATAAAGATCAGCAGTTCATTTCTCTGGAGAATAAGCATTTGTTATTAAGATGGTTCAAAATATGTTCTTCAGCATTGCTTATTTTGTACCCTGGTTATAGGACAACAAAAAGAATGAAGAGCACTGGGAGATGATGTGTATAAGAATGTGCCACACCCAGATTGATGTTCAGACTTTATCTTGCTATTACAAATCAAAACTCTTCCTCTCAAATTATTCTCAATAGCCGTTGAGGTGTTCTTATACTTCAGGTAGGCAGTCTTGACTGTGACTCTGAAGTTGCCTTTATTTTTAGATTTCAGATCATCATTATTGGTAACATTAAACAAAAAGTAAGACAAAGACAAATTATTCACTTGAGGTTATAAAAATGGGAACAAAAACCTCCCAACTCTTTTTTGTACAATGTTTCAAAATCAAAAACTTGAATTTGCATAGTTTTGAGGATAATATGTGCTAAATATTTATGTCGATATTTCCTAAGATATATTATTCAGCTGATGGGTATAACAGACACACAAGTTTTTCATTAGAAAACACATTTTCATTAAAGAATTCTCCCTAAATCTAATTCCTTTCAATATTTTATTGAATCATTCTTTTATTAGTTACTATTAAATTACACATAAACTAATATATTTACTTATGGAAATAGAAGTGAAATGCATAGGTCTTTAAAGATAATAAATAAGTAGTTTGTACATATGAAGATGAATTGGGCACAGAAATGCCTTTTTGCTAGTGCAATGGTTTACTTGTAAGATATATTTATTTAGATTTAGAAACAATAAGTAATATTTATCCATTTTTAATTATACTTGTGCTTTCTTTATTTTTTTCTAATTACTGAAAGCAAAGATATGAAAATAGAATAGCTTAAAATTGCAGAATTTATTTGTGATCTTAATGGAACAGATGTTTCCTCTTTTCCCTTTAAAAATTATAGGGATACTTTCATTGCACAACAATTGTGTTTATATTAGAAGATATCTGTAAAGCATCCAAGTCCTTTATATAATTGATAAACTGTAATCAATAATTTCTATATGCTCTTTGAAAGTTCAGCTGACACTTTTTTTCTTAATTCAAAGTTTTTTCCATGACAGAAAGCCACTTGTGTAATTTAAACTTTTGTCTTTATATAAAACACAGTGCCTAAATGTAGGTATACTCTATGTAAACTGAAAACAAGTTTGTTAAACGAGTATATCCTTTCTCATTACTCTTCACAATCTCCACAACACTTTTGTAGATGAGAATTCAAACAGCAAGAAGCTGCAGCTGATTTGTCTGAGATTAAACAGTTAGATTGCTGCTAAACCAGAATTCCAATATGCTTCCATCAGACTGCAATAACCATAGTCTTATAAGCTGTCTAGAATTTCATAAAATACATCTTTCATATATTAATGGTGTCAGTTCTCAGGAAATAGACAGAGAAAGACTGGTCTGCCTGAAACATGATGACATACAATTCTATTTTCTGAAGCTGCATTTCAGGGTTGATGAAAATTCAAAAGCAAATTGGAATAGCATATGTTTTGCATAATAAAATTTTCATAGCCAAGAGAAAAACAAGAAACTGATTGGATTTTCTTGTCACCTACATTTACATAAACAACCAAACAGTATTATTTTCTATAGTACCAGGAGTACAGATGTATAAACACAAACTATTTGTTTCAAAGATTGTGATAGTGGTCATCCTGAATGCCCATCCCTCTTTTGTTCAGAAATGAGACTTGAGATTTGGCTGAGTAAAAGTAAAATGCTTATATATCAAATTTAGGCTAACAAAAATAATAGAAGTATATTTTGAAACATGTTTATCACAATAGTTTTAAAAAGTATACATTTTAGATGCTGAATATATAAAGTAATTTGGTATAACACTACATCTAGATGAAAAATGAAATAATTTGTTTATTTAATTAGGAGTATGTAGAACCATGAATATATAAAACCCCAAATATATATATATATATATATATATATATATGACTATGAAATTAATATTTTTATCGAAATTTTTAGGTTTTCTACATTTATTCAATTCTTATTTTCCTCTAATTGTAAATGCTTTTTGAACTGTGATTTTATTATTTCTTTCACAGACATATCTCTTGAAAAATTACTCTACCACTATTTTAATGACTGTGGACACTTTCTGGAAATATCATAGTTTATGGAAAATAATGAATTTTGTAAGTTGTGAAAATAACTCAGCCAGTAAAATAATTGAAGTAGAAGCATGCAAACCTAATTTCAGATAACTAGAAATTACATAAAAGAAAACAAAAAGTTACAAATGAACAAAAGAACAAAACAACAATAAACCCCTAGAAACTGTGTGATAGGACACATGTACATTCCACACTATGGGGGAACAGAAACAAAAAGGTCTTTTAGATTTGCTTGCTGGACATTGTAGCAAAATTGAAAAAAATGGAGGCCTAGTGAAAATATTATTTCAAATCTATGGATCAAAACTATATAGAAATTGACTAACGAAGTGCTCAAGTATATGCCCTTTGAATAAAGTAGTAGTTATTCTGCCACAAGAACCTTTCTTCTGAAATAAAATATATTCAAATAAAAATTCTCCAACTCCATTTTATGAGTATCATTGGGCATACATTCTACAGTTTGGACAGAATTAAGTCTTTTCCAGTTGTGTGCAGCATACCTTAAGCCTTATAGTTTATGCTTCGTATATGGCATAATAAAGTTGAGTATATTCCACTTAAGATTTATAGAAGCAGTTAAAATATAAATAATACAAATTAGAAAAATTTTCATAATATCATACCCAATTTCTATTTTAAAAAAAATCAAATAAGCTGCATGGTACAATTGAGAGTAATATTGTGAGAACTAGACCCTGATATGAGTAAATCCAAGTTATTTGCTTTGAAATTATGTTAATAATATCTCATTTAATATTTCACCTTTCTTGGGATCAAAGTGGCAATAAAATAGCTATCTTCTCTGGCTATCTAACAAAAATCCTATCTAAAAAACTGCTAATCGCAACTCTGCCTGCCCATAAGCATGGAATTTAATTATATTTTTTTTTATTTAATCTATAAGAAAAATCCTCTGAGATCAACATCTACATTGCTAAGATGACTCCTGATTCTAATGCTTATCAAGCAAGATTTAGAAGAAAGAACTAAGTTCTAGCTGTCCTGGAATAGATTTCCAGGATAAAACACAACTTAGCTATTGAAATTTTCCATACATCTCCCCAAACAGCATGTATGTTCAAATATTCCACTACAATTACCATCACCAGAAAGAGAGACCCAGGCCTGAAAAGTTGGATCATCCACTGTTCCTGTGTAATCTGCCAGGATGAGCTGGCCACAGCCCAAAGAAGGCAGTTGGGAAACTACTGTCTGCACATCCTTGGCTTAGGATGTGGGATGGTAGGAGACAGCTAGCCATTTGCATTACCCAAATTGTATGTTCCCTATGTTTGCCAGCTTTCTTTTGAGCATCAGTTTTTAAAGGAAGGATGAGGATATGAATCTGTAACCTAACCTGTGGGGAATGTTGCTAGAAGACAAACATTATTTATCAGATATTTTGATCTAAGCTCTTAAATATCTTCTGCTAAGTATTGAAACATGTAGGCAAAAGAATCTCAGATATCTCCTAATTTGTCATTATTGTCAAATGGTCTAATTACCTGAAGTATTTTACACATGGTAGATTTCAATTAGAGTTTTTTTTTTTAATAAACTCTTCTTTCTCATAACCTTAAAAACCACCAAAATGAAATATAAAATCATTGCTGTGTTTGAATCATGAGTAATCGATGAGCCTTCTGTAGCCATTAGATTGTGTACAGTGCTAATCAACTGAATTGAAGCAGATTTCTCATCCTTAAGTTATTTGTGATTCTGTTAAAAATTAAAAACGATGACTTCATAAAATTCACAAGCAAATGGATGGAACTTGAAAATATCATCCTGAGTTAGGTAACTCAGTCAGAAAAGAACACACATGGTATGTACTCACTGATAAATGGATATTATTATACCAAAAGTTTGGAATGCTTAAGATTCAATTCACATACCATATGCAGCCTAAGAAGGAAGACCAAACTGTGGATGCTTCAGTGATTCTTATAAGGGAGAACAAAACACTCAGAAGGAAATACAAAGTATGGAGCAAAGAATGAAGGAAAGGCCATTGAGAGACTGCTCTACCTGGGGATCTATCCTATATACAGCCACCAAAACCAAGAAGTTCTTGTGGGTTCCAGGAAGTGCTTGCTGACAAGAGTTTGTTATAGCTGTCTCCTGAGGGGCTGTGAAAGAGCCTGACAAATACAGAGGCAGATGCTCCCAGTCAACAATTGGACTGAGCGAGGGTGTCGCAGATGGAGGAGTTGGAGAAGTTCCTGAGGGAGTTTACAGCCCCATGGAGGGAGCAACAATGTCAACAGGTCAGACGTTCCTGGAGCTCCAAGGGACTAGTCCACCAACCAAAGAACACACAGGGAGGGACCCATGGCTCTGGCCACATATGTGGCAGAGGATGGCCTTGTTGGACACCAGTGAGAGGAGAGGCCCTTGGGACTGAGGGTGTTTGATGACCCAGTGTAGGGGAATGCCAGGGTGGAAAGAGGGGAGTCAGTGGGTGGGAGGGGGAGTAACCTCATAGAAACAGGGGAAGGGGAGATGGGATAGGTTGTTTCCGAAGGGGAGACTTTGAAAGGGCAAAACATTTTGAATGTAAATAAAGAAAAATATCCTATTAAAATGTGGACAATTGTGGTCTTCAGCAGTCTTTTTAATCTACAATATTTAGAAGGCAGGGCATTTAAATAAAAAGACTCAGGGATTGTGTAAACTAGAGAGTATATGCCCAGTGTAAGCTTATTTTTTTTCAACTGAAAAGGTTTTAAGTGCTACTTTGACCAAAGAAATCAAATCTGAAGGACTAAACTGGCCCATTGGTCCCAGTTTAGCAGCTTAACATCTTGCATGACGAAGTTAGAGTGTAAAACAAATAACTTTCCTCTCGATCACACTTTTTTCTCTCCTTTTTTTGGCTCAGGGAAAATGCTTCCATGTGTTATTACTTAGATTACAAAGATGTGTGGCCCTAGAGGTTGAAAAAAAATATTTTCAGATTTCACACTCACAGTGCTTCCAAATCTATATAATAACTTCTGAGGGAACTGTTGTTGGCAGGTGTCTTGAACCTTTTTTTCCCCCTGCAGTGGAAATGAAAAACAAAGCAAATATATAAGGAAATTTTATCTGCACTTGTGCCTTTAAAGAATGTCTTTTCTATTCCATGGAGGTCAATTTTAAATTAAGGAAAAGGCATAGAAAGCAGCAGAAATATCTGCTAGTAATAAGCCTGTGAGGTTAAGTAAGATCACGTTCACGTGGTACTCACATAGCAAAACTGGGTATTTATTAGAAAACAACTTTTGATACCTTTTCATTATAACAAAGTAATTTTTCACTAATCTTTTTTTGAAATAATTTATCTGTAATATATTTAACTTGAAGGCAACTAAGAAAAGGCAACGAAATTTCACATCTTTCCTTAATCTTCCAGTGTGTGCAGCTAAGAATTGTGTGAAACATACTAAAATCTATTCATGTCCTAAGTATGATAGCTCAGAAACATGTTTATATTTCAATAGCCGATTTTTGTAAAACTTTCTATAATACATACAGGGAGAGTAAGGGAGTGACAGGCAGAATTTTAACTGTCAACATCAATTTCCACTCAGTTCTCTCTCTCTCTCTCTCTCTCTCTCTCTCTCTCTCTCTCTCTCTCTCTCCTCTCTCTGAGAGTTGTGTTTAAAATATTGAAAAATGTTAAAATACTTTTCAAAAGCACTTAGAGATTAATCAAATCTCAAAATTGACTCATGATCTCACATTCGAATTTATCTATTTAT
Organism: Apodemus agrarius; assembly: GCA_964023405.1. Classification (NCBI taxonomy): domain Eukaryota; kingdom Metazoa; phylum Chordata; class Mammalia; order Rodentia; family Muridae; genus Apodemus; species Apodemus agrarius. The sequence continues at coordinate 33,520,731 of OZ030013.1, read as the reverse complement.
TTATTTATTTATTTATTATTTATTTATTGATATTTATTCATTTAATCTCACAGGCGAGCATATTTAAAAGCTGTTCAAATCAGCCATTTGTTTGAGAGAACTGCAAGTCATTGAAAAGAATGATCCCAGTCAAAAAGATGATAGCCAGCAAGTGCTAACAGAGCAGGCCCTGCTGGACCTCAGCACAAGGAACCTGATGAAAATCCCCAAGACTTAGGGAAAGAATATCTGGAGGAATATTTTCTATTGACTCAATGAAGCAAAACTAAACAAAACAATTGCCTTCAGTGTCTCTCTTTCTTCACTTTAAACACGAGATGGTTTGGAAGTCTAGGTATTGAGATTCTATAACTGTCTTTAATATTTTTTTACATTTTTTTAATTTTCTATATTTTTTGTTTACATTCCAAAGGCTTTCTACTTTCCCAGTTTCCCCCTCACCATATGTCCCATAAGTCCTCTTCAACCCACTCACCTCCCCCTCCCTGCCTATTCCCAATCAACCCACCACCCTGCAGCCATTTCTCTTTTCTGGTACTCTCCTACAAAACTGGATCCAGTCTTTTCAGGACCAGGGTCCTATTCTTCTTGGGAATCTTTTCACTTGCTAATTTTGCCTTGAGTATTCAGAGCTTCTGGGCTCATTAATATCCTTATCAGTGATTGCCTTTCATGTGCATTCTTTTGTGATTGGGTTAACTCACTTAGGATGATATTTTCCAGATCCAACCATTTGCCTACAAATTGCATGAATTCATTATTTTTAATTGCTGAGTAGTATTCCATTGTATAAATGTACCACATTTTCTGTATCCATTTCTCCTTTGAGGGATATCTGGGCTTCTTCCAACTTCTGGCTATTATAAATAAGGCTGATATGAACATAGTGGAGCATGTCTCTTTATTGTATGGAGGGAATCCTCTGGATATATGCCCAGGAGTGGTATGACAGGGTCCTCTGGAAGTGTCATGCCCAATTTTCTGAGGAACCGCCAGACTGATTTCCAGAGCAGCTTTACCATCTTGCAATACACCAACAGTGTAGGAGTGTTCCTCTTTCTCCACATCCGCGCAAACACCTATTGTCTCTTGAGTTTTTAATCATAGCTATTCTGACTTTGTGAGGTGGAATCTGAGGGTTGTTTTGATTTGCATTTCCCTGATGACTAATGATGTTGAACATCTCTTAAAGTGCTTCTCAGCCATCCGAATTTGTTCTGGTGAAAATTCTTTGTTTAGCTCTGTACCCCATTTTTTGATAGAGTTATTTGGTTCCTTGGGGTCTAACTTCTTGAGTTCTTTGTATATATTGGATATTAGCCCTCTGTCGGATGTGGGGTTGGTGAAGATCTTTTCCCAATTTGTTGATGACTGTTTTGTCTTTCTGACCATGTCCTTTGCCTTACATGAACTTTGTACTTTTATGAGGTCCCATTTGTCAATTCTTGATCTTAGAGCATAAGCTATTGGTGTTCTTTTGAGAAATTTTCCCCCTGTGCCCATGTCCTCCAGGGTCTTCCCAAGTTTCTTTTCTATTAGTTTCAGTGTGTCTGGTTTTATGTGGAGGTCCTTGATCCACTTGGAGTTGATCTTAGTACAAGGAGATAAGAGTGGGTCAATTCGCATTCTTCTGCATGTTGACCTCCAGTTGAATCAGAACCATTTGTTGTAAAGGCTATCTTTTTCCATTGGATGGTTGTAGCTCCTTTATCAAAGATCAAGTGACCATAACTCTGTGGGTTCATTTCTGGGTCTTCAATTCTATTTGTACTTGCCTGTCACTGTACAAATACCATGCAGTTTTTAACACAATTGCTCTGTAGTACTCTTTGAGGTCAGTGATACTGATTCCCCCAGAAGTCCTTTTATTGTTGAAAATAGTTTTAGCTATCCTGGGTTTTTTGTTATTCCAGATGAATTTGAGAATTGCTCTTTCTATATATATGAAGAATTGAATTGGGATTTTGATGGGGATCACATTGAATCTGTAGATTGCTTTTGGCAAGATGGCCATTTTTACTATTTTGATCCTGCCAATCCAAGAGCATGAAATATTTTTCCATTTCCTGAGGTCTTCTTTGATTTCTTTCTTCAATGACTTGCAGTTCCTGTCATACAGATCTTTCACTTATTTGGTTAGAGTCACAACAAGATACTTTATATTGTTTGTGGCTATTGCGAAGGGTGTTATTTCCCTAACTTCTTTCTCAGCCTGCTTGTCTTTTGAGTACAGGAAGGCTACTGATTTGCTTGAGTTGATTTTATCACCAGCCACTTTGCTGAAGTTGTTTATCAGCTGTAGAAGTTCTCTAGTTAAGTTTTTTTGGGTCGCTTAAGTATGCTATCCTATCATCTCCAAATAGTGATAGTTTGACTTCTTCCTTTCCAATTTTTATCCCTTTGATTTCCTTATGGGGTCTAATTGCTCTTGCTAGAACTTCAAGTACTATATTGAAAAGATATGGAGAGAGAGGGCAGCCTTTGTCTAGTCCCTGGTTTTAGAGGGATTGCTTCAAGTTTCTCTCCATTTATTTCGATGTTGGCTACTGGTTTGCTGTATATTGCTTTTACTGTATTTAGGTATGGGCCTTGAATTCCTGTTCATTCCAGGACTTTTAGCAGGAAAGTATGCTGAATTTTGTCAAATGCTTTTTCAGCATCTAATGAGATGCATTACTGTTTTCTTTTTCTATTTTTTGTTTCTATTTTCTTCTTTATTTGTTTGTTTTTTTGTTTTAAACTCCAGAATTTTATTCCCTTCCTGGACTACCCCCAGACTGTTCCACATCTCATAACTCCTCCCCACCCCTGTCTCCATGAGGATATCCTAACCTCCACCCCACACCCCACCAGACCTCTGAACTCCCTAAGGCCTCCAGTCTCTTGAGGGTTATGTGCATCTTCTCTGAATGAACAAAGACCTGGCAGTCCTCTGCTGAATATCAGTTGGGGGCCTCAGGTATGCTGCCTGGTTGATAGTCCACTTTTTAAGAGATCTCCGTGGTTCACAATTCTTAGGAGTAATGACCAACTTACTTCATTCAGTTTAGAACAATAAACCAAGTAAATAATTTTTCATGTGTCCTTTCTTTGAAAGAAATATTGTCTGATCTAAGTGATTCCTAGGCCGGTAGATGCTAGTGAGATTCCCCATCTTTGGCTATCCTTCCAGTTTGTGAAGTGGGATGCTAAGAGTTGTGGGAAACAACAACTGATTTTTTAAAAAATAAAGTTCAAGTTTATAACTATTCTGGTGATAACAAAGCTTATCTTTTAGTTGAGAATAGAGCATCATGGTACTCATTAACAGTTATCATGATCCTATCTTTCTCCTAAGGAGAAGCAGAATTTTCAGTGATTCCTTTATCATTTTCTGTGCTTTACAAAGGCAGGTTCAGATCTCTAGATGTTTGATGGTTTATCATCTAACTGGCAGCATCGGAACACGTAAGCAAATGTGTGAAAGTCTAAAATATACAGGAATATTTCAGCCATGTAGACTGTCTAATTACTTGAGGGAAATAAATGTGATATTTGAGCTTAAATATACATAGCATAGAAAGGAAAACATGGAGCATGGTTTTATATATAAAGACAATGTGATGCCCTAGTTCAGAAAATAATCTATTGATGACTCAGGAAATATTTCACATAGGTTTGGTTTTTTTTATCGATTAAGTTGTTTGGCATAAAGTTTGTATTTATTCGAAAACTACACACTTCTTCAAATCATATCGTAAGAAGTATGGAAAAAACAAAGTTATCATTTTCAGAAGTAATTTGTTATTTATTTATTTATTTATTTATCATGACTAGAAGAGGAAAAAAAGTGGACTTTTTTTCCTATGGAACTCTTTTTATTCAACATTAATCCACTGAAAGAGAGAAAGAGAAAAGAGGTGAAAGTATAAGAAAATAAAACAGGGGGAAAGGAATGTATGCAAGAATGAATGTGAAGAAATAAGTCTGTGCACCTTCTGTGTCGATCCAGTATAGACAGTATGTGTGCTGAGCAAACGAGACAATTCTGAATTTGTTTTCAAGTGAATCTTTGCTCCTTGAGGGACTGTAGTTTCCCACCCCCTTTCATCTGCCAGAGTCCCTGTGCTGCTCTGCGTAGCATGGCCCTGAAAATTATATTTACTCACCAACTAAGTAATCTAGCAGCCTAAGTAGAGGTCTTCTCCCTGGATTGCCTTAAGGTATAAATTAAAATGTAAACGTGTAAAATATCAATAAAGCTGACATAAAACTTTTTGTACCCAAAGATAGAAAGCAAAATGAGTATGGCCTTAGGGTAATACACTATGCCTAACGGCTAACCAAGTCTCCTGCCACATATTATATTGGAGTGTTATTACATTTTGTCTATTAGAAGCATAGTACCCTTGAGATTTTACACAGTTTTGAACATAAATCCTTCAGCAGTTCACATTTTAGTTGATGTGGAAGAATATGCAGTGGCTTGAATGCTTAGGAGTGGGAGGAGGTACCAAAGCATTTCTAGAGATACCTAATGTGAGTGTCAAATTACCAACCACCACCAAGCAAAAGGGAATGCTAATTAAAGGGGTAGGACATGTTCCAGTTGTTCTAATCAAAGAGAGCTTAATCCTTCCGTAAGCTGGCTGGCTTTGTTGAAGGAAATTTTGAACAACCTTGTTACTTTTGATAACTGTAAGCCACTGACTCATGGCCCCTTGACAGCTAGCTGAGCATGTAATAACATTTCTCTGTATTTGGGGACTGGCTTAGCTGGCTTTATAATAGATTATTGTGGATGTTAAAGTGAAATGTTAGTCTTTCTTTAAAGCTCTGTATTCCCCGGTAATTAAGGTTATAAAAAGGGCACTGAGCACAATGCAGTTTCAAGGTCGCCAAACACAGATATAACAGCCTTCAGTTTGTGTAAATAAGGTATTAACCATAGGCTTATTCTGCAATTGTGTCATGAAAATAGGTTTTTCAAGATCAGCTTGGTAGTGAAGTATTTTGAGGTTTGTAACGAATGTGTATGTGTTTTTCTTACTCCGTGTTGCAAAATTAATGTCCAAAGAAAGTGAAATTAAAGAAAGGCAGGGAAAATATTCTTTCAAAATATATAAAAAAAGAAGTTGAATGTTATCAGTTAAGAGAAGAACCAGATTCAGGTGCAGAGCTCAGAGCTTTGTCTAAAAGCAGCTGAAGCTATTGGTTATCAGAACAACCTTGGATAAAGCACAGCCTTTGGCAGGAGAATGCCTGCAGAGACTACACAAACAAGGGTTTCACTCTAACTTTCAAGATCGTGACAGTTATTGGTTGTTTGTGTTTTCAACTCATTGTAATTGGGGGAAAAGTTCCAGGAAAAGTTCACCCAGGAGAGGCATGTAGCTACTTGTTTCAAAGGAAACAATTGATGGAGTTTCACTCAACCTCAGTTCTAGTATTGGATCACTGTTTGAATCGGATCCTTATGTTATCTATTACAATAGGAAAAAATGTTTCACCTTGTGCTTTTTAAGGAATGATCCTTTGTGGTGCTCAACTGCCATACAATTTAAGAAGGAAAAATATTTTCTATTTAAGTATTTTAAAGTTAAAAAAAAAACAACTCTCAATAAAGCAAAAGATCCACACTAACAGTATAGATTTCTATTGCGGATGGTCCCTAGAATCAGAAAAGCATAATTTATAGTGTCGGGAAGGCAATCATATTTTCATTCTACAAGATAAGATCAAGGCAGGTACTCCCCAAGGAGTGAACCTCTTTGCTTCAATTTTGAAATGATGAAATGGAGGTTGTGTGATGCTTTATAGTGCAGACAAAAATGTCACACCAGTAATTGCTATGCAGGGGCTTAAGTACATGCCAAATAAAACCATAAATTATATTTCTCATGCATTAAGAATTAATTGTGTCAGTAGTTAAAAGAACAATTACCACATAATATGTAGCTTTTTTAAAAAAGATGGTAATAATCAAGAAAATCATTCGGATAACCTTTTGTGAAAAGTAAGACTTTTCCTTTCAAGGTATTTTAAATCTCTGTCTCATATATCTTCTATGCTGAAAATCTCATTTTAGTAAAATTCCTTCTATAAAGGTGCTATATATAATATACTGAAGGCTTCCATAATTTGTCAAATAAAACTATAATTTATAATATAATGGAGTCATTCAAAGTTACATGATAGAACAAAATGAAGTTTGTATAATCTCCAAGAAGGCAAAGCCATTCTTAGTAATAACCAACTCTCACCCTCACTACACAAATCTACTCAGCTTGCCTTCTAAAATATGACAGATAACAGCATCCCTGTAAACCTGGTAACATTTGCATTGCTGCTTCTGTTCTCTCTTTCCTAGAGACCAACTCCGACCTGTATTTGTGTGCTCTGACATATTACCCAGGTTGAGTCCTTCAGAACCCTTCTAGGATAATCATAAGACAATAAAGATATAATGTTGGGCTGACCATGCCTGAGATTCCTGTTACTCAAGGATTGACACTGCTGTGGAAAATGAAGGTATAATGAGGAGATAATAAATTGGTGGCATCTTACAATAGTTAACTTTTGGCGATGCCATTCAGTGAATTCATTTCCACTCACTGTTCTTCACATTAATGATTGAAATGTTTATTGCTAATATAGTATTAGAAATTTATCTAGGATACATAGAGCTCAAAGTTCAGCATCATTCATCCATCCCCATTGTTCTAGCCTGCGATATATTGATGTGTCAGTACTTCCCCATAATCATATATGTTTTCCTAGCAAATGTTTTATTTCTCTTGCTGTTGAAATAGAATGGTGTAAAACTCAAAAATTGTAGGTGATATGGTTTAATGTAAGCCTTGACTGCCTGGTGTGTACATATGCATGATGTGTAAATATTCATGTACAAGTTAGCAATACTGTTTTTCTATTGCCTTTTGCCCATTTACAACTCCCAATAATCTGCATGGAATGCTCAGAATTCAGGTTTCACTTATGTCATGGACAGTGTTACACAGGACTGACTGAAAATGTTATTGTCACCATTATCTTGCTAATTCTTTATGACAGCATGTGAGAACACTTCAGTTTGCTGAAAAAAACACTCCATATTTATGAAGTCCAAAGATCCAGGACTCTAAAGGGAAAAGATCAGACTGTCATCTGAGGAAAAGCTGACCTAAAACCAAGGATCTGGGACTGTCTGTCAGAGAGAGAGAGGGAGAGAGAGAAAGAGAGAGAGACAGATATAGAGACACAGAGAGACAGAGAGAGACAGACAGTCAGAGAGACAGTCAGAGAGACAGAGACAGATACAGAGACACAGACACAGAGAGACAGACGCAGAGAGACACAGAGGTAGAGACAGAGACAGAAAGTCAGAGACAGAGACAGTCAGACAGAGAGAGAGAGAGAGAGAGAGAGAGAGAGAGAGAGAGAGAGAGAGAGATGTATTTAAGTGACAGAAGAGGGATGTTCTCAAATCCATGCTGTTACAGAATGGAATTAGATAAGTTTTATGAAGCTGTAAGAGAGAGCGGCAAGCTGTGTGTGGTGGCAAGCATGTCTATAGTCCCAGTTACGGAATAATCTAAAAGTAGCTGGAGAGATAGTTAAGCTTATGGGTTCAAGAACAGCATAGACAGAAGAGGGACAATGGGAGTCAGGGGTATCTAGGAAGAGGGACATAAAAGGAAACCATGAGAATGACAGACTAGGTGAACAGGAGAGGAGTGAGATACATCTCAGTACTAGAGTGTTCCTAGGAAATGGCAGGAGAACCCACTGAGTTAAGATAGAAGCATGAATTCCTAAAACAATAGAATTCTTATCATTGTCCAATGAGATCTATTTGGCAGGGCTATATTTACTAAACTGTTCTTACTCACAGCTACTGGTGAGTAGCTAGGTTTCCACCAGCATTACTGATAGGTCCTGCTAATTAAGTTTGAAGTCTACTAGCTAGCCTTCAGAGCTAGGCACAAAATAGGGTTTTACAAAACCCCACACAAAAGCAAAGCTACTACTTGCATAAACTCATCTGAGGAGCCTGAAACCTTATACTCTCTACCTGTGGAATGCCATGGAGCCTTAGAAGATTGCAGGTTCAGCTTCCTTTCTCTGGATAAGGACCTGTTCCGCAAGCTCTGGACATTCCTCTCCATATGAAGCAGGCATTCCCTGAACTTTAACTCTAGCCAATGATTTTCATTTAATCTGAAAACTCCTCACACTCCAAGGTCCTTATGTCTATGGTTCACGCTAAATAAAGTGTATGTGTACAACCTCACCCTGAATAAGGATATGCACACAAGTTAAGATGTTTCATTGGAGATCATGGAGAAGGCTCTAAAATAGCTGTAATACTAAGATCTCCTAAGATGGTCTTCTGCCCCGACTATATTGCCCCTTATACTCACTCTGGGTCTCTGCTTCATCCTTCCAGCCCAGTGTGCGACAGAGACCAGACACCCTCAGTGAAAAAAAAAAACAGAGGATGCCAAGTCACAGAAGGACCCCCAAATGCATACAACATATTATAGAAGCAAGGAAAATGTCTTGAACTGTGTGTACCCATGGCAGCTGATGGTATCTGGTAAAGACTTTTGGATCCATGCTGAGTTTATGAAACCACTGTACCATATACATTATTTCATTGGCAGATATATCTTGATGCAACACACAGATGTACAATACATGACCTCAATACATGCCTATTATAGCCACACTAGCTTCATAGAAATTTTATGAAGTTTGTTAGTAAATACAGATATGGGTCTTAAGCTACTACCTGCAATAGGAAAAATGTTAAAAACAACAACAATAAGTAGTATTAGATTTTATTCAGATTACATACCTGAGCATTTAGATGGATTATTACCTATAATGATAAAATCAAATTAATAGTATTTTTCCCATTTTAAAGATAAGGAAATAGAAATTTCATTGCCTCAGTATTAAATTAAAGTGCTGTTTTGAAATGTGTCTCTTGTTCTTTCCTTATCAGTTTAACTTTTAATCATCTAAATATGAAGCATGCATAATCATCATTAGTTGTTATAGGCACACTGTCTCTATCCTCCAGGTCATACATTCTGTGAGTATTATAAGTCTATTAAGCTAATTTACTACCAGAATTGTCAACAGTGTATGCTCTCTATACCTTTCCTTCATGTTTTCTCCTTCTGTTCCCCACTTCTAAGATTAAATACTGATGTTACAGCATCAAGGCCATACTAGACATATTTAACCCAAGCCACTCAGTGAATGTTATTTTATTCTTCTACAAATATTCCTATGTAAGAAAAAAGAAAACAGTGTTTGATTTCCACTAATATGTGCTTTTAAAGAAAAAATCAGGATTTTGTGGTAATTTCTTTTTTTCTTTTTGCACTTTTAATATTTTTTTTGTATTTTAAAAATTAGCATATAAGGTAACAAAATTGTAGATGGGACTATTTCATTTATATTTCATTTTGTATTTCATTTGTGTTAATTCTGCTATTCTTCTGACTGTTCTCTAAACCCCCAAAATTCACTAAGGAGCTGATTATGATGTAATCAGTCTAGTGTCTTTATCCAAGCTCCAGCTTGGGCCACACCATCCTCTCTCATGCAACAGTATTTGAGGGTGAAGCCCTGAGATCAGTTTTAGGCAAATATTTATAGAGGTAAGAAAACAAGGAAGTGGGTTTCTAGCCTGGCACACATCTGATTGGGGGGCTATTATGGAATTTTGTTGACTTTTAAATAATTGGCTAGAGCTGGGAACATAAACTTAACTTCTGCTCTCCTCCTGATTGGTGGTTGTTAAGCAGTAAAGTGGCAGGGGCAGGCTTGTTGGGGAGTAACCTGGAAACTAAATAATGAGAGGCACAGGTTTGTTCAGGAGGAACCCAGAAATTCATGCTAGGTGCTGACTTGTTAGTTAACTGGAGTTTAATCTTAGGTCAGGTTCTCTAAGATGGAGTCTGAACACAAGATCTGGTCTCTTACCACCAAATTTCATCCCACATTTCCCTGTCCTTTCCTTCCTGATGAACAAGATGGCTTCTGCCTCAGCAATACACTGTCTTCAGGATGTTTTTTTTTTATTAATTCTTTAAAGCTTTTTTTAAACAGTCTCCAGTATTATATCTTTAAAATAAGTCTTAGATCACTTTAAGATTTAATACAATTTTAATCAAAATATAAGCAGGATTCATAGTAGTAAATTAATCTGCTAACAGGCAATATGTGAAAATACAAGCTAGAATTCCAAAGCAAATTTAAATAATAGGTTGATACTCTTCGTTATTTTATTCAAATAAAACTGTATCATGGTCTTTATAAATCCCTGATCTCTCCAAGGCTTTTACCATAAAGGGATGTTAGATTGTATCAAAGAACTCTATTCCTAGTGGAAGTACAAACTTAAACAGCTACTCCGGAACCCAATATGCCCTTTTCTCAGAAACCTGGGAATCAGTTTACCTGAAAATTCAGCGATTTCCCTCATGGGCATATACTCAAGGTATATTCTGTCCTATTGTAAGGACACTTGCCCATCCGTGTTCTGCGATTACTATTGGTACAAGTGGCAGCCGTCTCTGGGCTGCTTGTGGGAAACTTTTCCTACTTCTGGATTCCCTTACCAATGGTTGACGTGATGGTACGAGCCTTGTCTTATTGTAGCTTGTTGTGCTATGTTTGGTTGATCTTAATGGTAGGACTGCACTTTGAGAGGGAAGGTGGAGGGAGGAGGACATTGGGGGAGGGAAAGTGGAGGGGAAATAGATGGAGTGGAGACAGGAGAAACTGCCATTGGGATGTGATATATGAGAGAGGGATAAAAATGAAAAATAAAAATAGATTGAAAAAATAAAAATAAAAAAGAAACCAATATTCATTCTTACTTAACAGTTTCAGATGGTTTGCAAGCATGTCTTGGCCCCAAGCAAAGGGTAATAAAATAAAATGTCTGAAAAGGAATAATATCAGGTATAATCCTTACAGGTATGTCACCAGGCTTATAGTGTCTTCAAGTATTTTCTAGCTCTTAAAGTTTTGAGAACCTTCTAAATAGAGCAACAACCCAGGGACCAATACATTAACCTATAAGAGACATTTTTATGCTCAAGTCATAACATATACCAAACTAGAAAATACTAAAAAGTAAAGATCATAAGCACTGTAAGGAGTCAAGTGAGGCAGCCTGAATGAATGCCTTAGTTCTTTTGAGTTGCTCTCACAGTATAACAAACACAGGTGCTCACAGCAAGCATACATGTATCTTTCCTTGCTACAGAGCCTGAGAAATCTGAACTGTGTAGATTAAGAGTCATACATCTGGATGTCTACTTTCTGATTCATCATCAGGATATTTTAGTAAATTTGATGGAAAGAATGGCTACATTTCTTTGGCCTCGTTCCCATGAAAACTCTATCCCTCACACATGTGAAAGCCTTCTTATACGTGATGATTTCAAAATACGTGGTGGAAAGCGGGCTTAATAGGCAAGCGTACTTCTTTCTTCTCCAGAGGAACAGAGCTGGGTTCTCAGCACCCATATGAGACGGCAGACAACCATAATCTAAGCTACAATAGATGGTCACAGTTTTCAGGCCTTATTATGCAACTGCACATAAGTGGAATAAACACTTGCACGAATACACATTTATAGACGTACACATAGACACACAAGTAAATAAATAAACATATAAGTAATAAGTATTTGAAAATAAGATTCAAGCCATTAATTTTAGAGATACATAAACATTCAGAATATAGCAATGTTGTTTATTTATAAGTAGTAAGAAAAGAAACCAGCCCTGTAGGGATGACTGTATACCATTTGGCTTATATATTTTCTTTTAATAAATAGATTACTTAAAATAGAGCAAAAAGTATCATAAAGAAGAACTTTCTAAAGTTCAAATTATTACAAGCCTTTGGAGAAGGAATTTACATGTCCTAGTGGAGTTGAAAAGAGCTTGTAGAAGACCTGAAAATCAGCAACACGAATGAATGCTGTTGATTCATTCTGGACTGCAGCTGTAATTGACCATAACTCATTTTGGAGTGAATACATATTGTGCTAAAGTACAGCTAGAAATAATAGGTATAGAGTAAACAAGTCAACCTTTGTGACTTCAAATGATAAAAATGCATTTTCTTACTCTGAAGAAAGCTTTGAGAGATGTCTCAGTGAATACTGCAGATTGAAAGCACTTATAGAAACCTGGGCTCTGTCTACAGCATCCTCTTAGTACCTGGCTGCACTAGGCACTTTGTTGAGGTTTCATGTGACTGTTGAAAATTCAGCTGTCAGAGCCATGACAGTAACTAGAAGAAACCAACACAAGAGGAGGAAACTAAATTGAGTTTGAAGTTGAATGAGTTCCCATGAAGCTATTATCTAATACAAGCCATATCATATCTCCACTTGCATTTCATCACATGGTCATAGTCATTCTGTTCTGAGATACAACATACCAAGTACAAATGGAAATTGATTACTAATTTAAACATGATACAGTAATACATCATATGAACTTCTTTGCTAGAAAGGAAAATAATAATCTCTTTGTGGATAAGGTTCTAATTTTGCAAACCACTGGTGTAAAAGAATAGCATTGATATTGAGTTAAACATATAATTGTCTCTGTAACAAATAATTCACTTCAAAATAATTTTAATATGATCATCTTCTCAAATCTTATTTCATGTATTCTAACTTATATATGTACGCAACTATCCAAAACAAATACATTGAAATATCTATTTTCATTAACAGTTGCACTTCAAAGTGTTTTAAATGAGGATTTGTAAATGCTTTATAACATGGAAAAATCCAAAGTTGTCCCTGAAAACTTCGCTGTTTCCAAGTCCTTTCTGTCAATTAACTTTGACCACTCCAATGTTCACCCTACAGTCTTAGAAAATAGAGGCAATGCAGACTATTTGTGCCATAAAGTCATGATGTCAAAAGATAGGATTTTTCTCATTTTCAGTGTAATTCTCATGTTCATATAAAGCCAGTTCTCTAATGTCATGTTCTGAGTTTTCATCAGAATCAGCTTTAGTGATCTTCTACCAGATTTCAGATCAGCTATAATCTTTTTCAACAAATGCTCCCAAGTTATGCCAGGTGTCCAATTCCAAGGTGACTCAACACGTACAGTTATATTCATAGCAACAACTACCTCTCACTACTAAAGAACTCAAGATCATGTATTTGTATTTGTTTTTATTGCTGTAGTAAAATGTTTGAGGTATGTTAACTGTATAAGGAAAAGAAGTGTGTGTGTATATATATCCTTTTTGTGCTTTTCTTGGAACCATGGCAAAGGCAGAGTCAGTTTTGAACTGTAAAGCTCAAGATAAATATATATACATGTATCTAGAGAGATATAGATATAGATATAGATATAGATATAGATATAGATATAGATATAGATATAGATATAGATATATAAGAAGAGGTTCTTCCAGGAGTTATATCAGTAAAATTAACTTTCTTCAGAATTTAGCACTGTACCCAGGAAGTAACAAATATTTGTTGATTGAATAAGTGATCTGGTGAAAAATAGCTGCCAACAAGCATCTGTTACCTATATGACAGATTGAAAGAAAAATATATACATATAAACATCACTTCCACTTTCCATTTCTTCCCTTCAACCCCTCACATATATATACCTCATCCTCCTTTCTTTGAAATTTATAACCATATTTGCATTTGTGTGTGTGTGTGTGTGTGAGTGTGTGTTCCTAAACACAAATATATCCTGGACCTTCTTAATCAATATGTATTTAAATAACTTCTCAGGAAAAAGGAATAGGTCTCCTAAGGTAGGTTGCTGAACAACAAATTTATGTTTTGATGATAATTTGGTTAATATGTTTATGAATATTTGACTCTTTTTTAATAAATATAAATACTAAAATCTCCACTTTCTTATAAATTATATCATCAAATACTCCAAAGCAAGGATCTACAAAGGAGGCTAAGATGAGTGTTTGGTGTTGTGACTTGTCTCTTTTTTTTTTTTTTGATATAGAGTTTATTTAGAAAATAGGATAAGAGTCAATGGTATAGTAGAGAGAGAGAGAGAGAGAGAGAGAGAGAGAGAGAGAGAGAGAGAGAGAGAGAATAGAGAGAGAGTGAAGGCCGGCCAAGACCACATGGAGAGAGGGGGGAGGGGAGCCCAAGAGGGGCAGAGAGGTGAGAGGATGAGAGGGGAAAGAGAGGGGAAAACAGGTCTCTTTCTTAATATGTTATGAATGCTCTTAAAGGACTGAACCTCATCATTTTTTTTTGTTTTAAACGAAACTTACAACAATTTTCATACCAAATATTAATCATTAAAACTTTCTTCTCCTCTCATCACATGTTTTAATTTTTGATAATGATCAATCCTTATATCATATTTCATGTTAATATGCAATTGATTTTCTCCTTGTTAATGTAGCGATTAGAGGTTCCAATTAATTACGCTGATATATGTAGTCAATTTCTAGAGAAATATTAGAATGAAAAGTGTTTATGCAAGCTCCTTCTTTCTACTTCCTGCCTTCTTCTAAGATGTAATCATGATGAAAGAGGAGTCACACACTGCTATTGTGCCTTAGGAGCACTTAGGAAGCACTCTGAGTATTTCAATAGCACCTTTTATTGAGTAGATACTCATTTAACATTTCTACATGAAGAAGCAATAAGTAAGTACAGAATGGCACCTACATTTAATCCACCAATGTGTGCTCATTTCATTGTGCTCTGTGGGCTTTATTACTACTTAGACTAGGTACACATACTCTGATATCGCTACTTGGATAGTTTCACGGCCTGAATTGCCTTTGAGTGATGTCTCTGCATTTAGAAGTCATCTTGCTTGTGGCAATATAGAAATATACAAGTTATAAAATCAGCTCATAATTGTTACCAGAAATAGAACTTTCCCTTAAAAGCAACATATTTTGCAAAATTTATTAAAACGTCAGCAGATAGAATATTCAACCTCTGGAGCATAAACAGTTTTCATGTATTTGTATTTCATGTATTCATGGCCATTCTTCTATCATTTAGAACAACTAATCTAATAATCCCATACAAACAGAGTTTACTCTGGGACTTAAAATTCCTAACAATCTCTTTAGCTACTAATAAGTTTTTTTTTAAAGATAGATAATCTTAGAAGATTCAGTGTTTGAAAGCTTAAATTCCCTGCAGTGGAGAGATTTCTAGGACTCTGTGACTTTCCACTACACACACACACACACACACACACACACACACACACACACAGGTTAATTACCGATTATAACAACATATATATTATCTGGGAATACCTTCTGCCTACTCTGGCATGAGAGAAGGAAGAATACCTTAGGCTTCTGTTTGGCCAAACTGATCTCTCAAGCCTCCTTCCACACTAAGAAGAAATAATAGGAGAGGGGGAAAAACTGTGTGATCTCTTTATTAATCTTAGTTTTGTAAGCCTGGTCCAATTTTATACATTTACCTCCATATCAACATGTCAGGATCATATTATGACATCTATAATATAGGAATGTATCTTTAAATGCTTCTGGATATTGTCTCTCTGTCTCTCTGTTTCACTCTATTTCTCTCTCTCTCTCTCTCTCTCTCTCTCTCTCTCTCTCTCTCTCTCTCTCTCTCTCTCTCTCTCTTCCTCCTTTCATTTCAGGTAGAAGTTAGTTGGAAGGGATGATCAGCATTTCTGTACTGAAGCTATGAGGTTCAATAAAAGAGAATTTAATGTTCCTCTTTTAATGTAATTCTGTTCCATAAGTCTTTTCAAGTCTCTTTTAAAGACACCTATGTACAGACAAATACTAAAGTTAACAGTAAAGTTTTCTCATTTTCCTCTCTGGGCACCTTCTAACCCACAACTTCTGTTCCTTAGAAATGCCTAAGGCATTGGAACATCAAAAAGGCAATAACTTGGTTCTTTCTCTATAAATATTTATCTAGGGAAATGGAAAAGTGGTAGATGCCGTTGTCACAAAACTCAAGGTTTGACTTTGGTAAAGTATTATGTAAGCACTTTATAGCAATAATGTATTTATTTCTTAAGTAATTTAGCACGTTTTAAAAAGAGAAAATGTATATAAGTTCTCCACAGTTATAAAGGTTCATGTCAGCTATCTAATTTGTCCAGGTTAGTTATTTGATAAGGAAGGATCATTTCATTCTTAAACAAATCTGGCTTTTGATAAATAATTTCCAGGTAATAATTGGTACTTCCAGTGATTTATAAAGACAGTTGGAGTGTAGGGTCAAACTAACTCTTCATTAAATCAAAGCAGTGAACCAGATGCTTAGAATAAAGATGGTAATTAATCCACGGCCTTGGAGGAGAACAAAGGCTCATGTGAAGAAGGCATTTATATGCTGAAGTAATTTCTTTTGTTCTTGTTTTGTTTAGTATCTTGCGGTAATTGAATTCATTAGAGAATTGAGGACTCTGAAGATAGCATTTATTGTTTGGTAGCATTTGTGACCTTCTTCTTGTATGTAAAGGGAACATCAGTTTACTTATATGTTGAGAAGAAGCTTATCCAAAAGGAAATCATATGAAAAGTTGACAACAAACTTCCTGTTGTTTTTGTAGATTTGATTTTTAGAGGTGTTTGTTAATAGACATCTCTTTAGAAAGGTATTGAAGAAAACATTTCAACAAGTTTGGATAAATGCAAGTAGATCAAAACCAAAATTTTGATCAAAATTAATAAACAATTCTAATGCTTATTAAACAATTTTTTGTGTATTGTAATAAAAAAGCCCATATCAAACATATAGTAAATTTTTTCTTAAAAATTTGTTCAATTTTTATGTTTTATTTATATGTTATTATATTGGATGGTATTAAGGAATGTGCACTGACTGCAAGTGCCTACAAAGGCCAGAGGCCTTGAACGCTTTTGAAACTGCTGTTAGTTATGAGGTACCAGACATTGTTTCTGAGAAGAAAACTTAAGTAGAACTTTCCAATTAAGAGAAGTTTATGTACTGTTACTCACCAATAATTAAAGAAAGACACAGTTCTGCTTACACAATTTCACTCTACACACAGACACACACACACACACACACACACACACACACACACAATTACCAGCAGATTAAATCTAAATTATTTAAAGAAAATATGTTATTATTATATATTTAGACTGTCAAAAACAACAAATCCTCACAAAATTATAGGCTTAGGAGAACAAAGTGATGCTTCTAGGATTAAGATCTGTCACTATTCTCTTTTTTTCTTTTTTTTTTCTTTTTTTATTCAATATATTTTTATTTATATTTCAAATGATTTCCTCTTTCCTGACTCCCTGCTCCCCAAAAGTCCCATATGCCCTTTTCCCTCCCCCTGTTCCTCCATCCACCCCTTCCCACTTCCCTTTTCCGGTATTCTCCTACACTGATACACTGAGGCTTTCCAGAAGCAGGGGCCACTCCTTCCTTCCTCTTGGACATCATTTGATATGTGGATTGTGTCTTGGGTATTCCACGATTCTAGGCTAAATATCCACTTATCAGTGAGTGTATACCATAAGTGTTCTTTTGAGACTAGATTACCTCACTTAGTATGATGTTCTCCAGCTTCATCCATTTGTCAAAGAATTTCATGAATTCATTGTCTCTAATGGCTGAATAGTACTCTATTGTGTATATATACCATTTTTTTTTATCCATTCCTCTATTGAGGAACATCTGGGTTCTTTCCAGCTTCTGGATATTACAAATAGGGGTGCTATGAACATAGTGGAGCATGTATCCTTATTGCATGCTGGGGAATCCTCTGGGTATACTCCCAGGAATGGTATAGCAGGGTCCTCTGGAAATGTCATGCCCAGTTTTCTGAGGAACCTCCATACTGATTTCCAGAGTGATTGTACCAGTTTGCAATCCCACAAGCAGTGGAGGAGTGTTCCTCTTTCTCCACATCCTCGCCAACAACTGCTGTCTCCTGAGTTTTTAATCTTAACCATTCTGACTGGTATGAGGTGAAATATCAGGGTTGTTTTGATTTGCATTTCCCTAATGACTAATGACATTGAACATTTCTTAAGCTGCTTTCCAGCCATCAGAAGTTCTTCAGGTGAAAATTCTTTGTTTAGCTCTGTACCCCATTTTTAACAGGGTTATTTGGTTTTCTAGGGTCTAACTTCTTGAGTTCTTTGTATATATTGGATAGTAGCCCTCTGTCAGATGTAGGGTTGGTGAAGATCATTTCCCAATTAGTTGGTTGCTGATTTGTCCTTTTGACAGTGTCTTTTGCCTTACAGAAACTTTGTAATTTCATGAGGTCCCATTTGTCTATTCTTTTTATTTTTTTTATTTTCTATATTCTTTGTTTACATTCCGAAGGCTTTCCCCTTTCCCCCCTCACCATATGTCCCATATGTCCTCTTCCACCCCACCTCACCACCCCCGCCTATTCCCCAATCACCACCCCACCATTTCTCTGCTCTATTCTGGTACTCTCCTACAAAACTGGATCCAGTCCTTTCAGGGCCAGGGTCCTCGCCTTCCTTCTTCTTGGGAATCTTTTGACTTGCTAATTGTGCCTTGAATATTTAGAGTTCCTGGGCTCATTAATATCCACTTATAAGTGATTGCATTTCATGCGTATTCTTTTGTGATTGGGTTAACTCACTTAGGATATTTTCCAGATCCAACCATTTGCCTACAAATTGCATGAGTCCCTCAAAGGAAGAATGGATACAGAAAATGTGGTATATTTATACAATGGAATACTACTCAGCAATTAAAAATAAAGAATCCATTTGTCTATTCTTGATCTTAGAGCATAAGCTATTTGTGTTCTGTTCAGGAAATTTATCCCTGTGCAAATGTCCTCAAGGGTCTTCCACAGTTTCTTTTCTATTAGTTTCAGTGTGTCTGGCTTTAAGTGGAGGTCTTAATCCACTTGGAGTTGAGCTTAGTACAAGGAGATAAGAATGGATTAATTCCCATTTTTCTGCATGCTGATCTCCAATTGAACCAGCAGCATTTGTTGATAAGGCTGTCTTTTTTTCCACTGGATATTTTCAGCTCCTTTGTTGAAGATCAAGTGGCCATAGATGTGTGAGTTCATTTCTGGGTCTTCAATCCTATTCCATTGATCCACCTGCCTGTCACTGTACCAATACCAGGCATTTTTTTACACTACTGCTCTGTATTATTGCTTTAGGTCCAGGATACTGATTCCCCCAGAAGTTCTTTTACTGTTGAGAAAAGTTTTAGCTATCCTGGGTTTTTTGTTATTCCAGATGAATTTGAGTATTGCTCTAACTCTATGAAGATCTGTATTGGGATTTGTATGGGGATTGCATTGAATCTGTAGATTGCTTTTGGCAAGATGGCCATTTTAACTATATTAATCCTGCCAATCCAAAGGCATGGAAGATTTTTTTTTTTATTTTCTGAGGTCTTCTTCCACTTCCTTCTTCAGAGACCTGAAGTTCTTGTCATATAGATCTTTCACCTGTTTGGTTAGAGTCACACCAAGATATTTTATATTATTTTTGGCTATTGTGAAGGGTTTTATTTCCCTAATTTTGTTCTCAGCTTGGTTATCATTTGAGTATATGAAGGCTACTGATTTACTTGAGTTGACTTTATAACCACCCACTTTGTTGAAATAGTTTATTAGTTGTAGAAGTTCTCTGGGGGAGTTTTTGGGTCACTTAAATATACTATCATATCATCTCCAAATGGTGGTAGTTTGACTTCTTCTTTTCCAATTTGTATCCCTTTGACTTCTTTATGTTGTCGAATTGCTCTAGGTAGTACCTCAGGTACTATATTGAAAAGATATGGAGAAAGGGGGCAGCTTTGTCAAGTCCCTGATTTTAGTGGGATTGTTTCAAGTTTCTCTCCATTTACTCTGATGTTGTATATTGCTTTTACTCTGTTTAGTTATGGGCCTTGAATTCCTGTTTTTCTAAGACTTTTAGCTTGAAAGGATGCTGATTTTTTTCAAATGCTGTTTCAGCATCTAATGAAATGACCATGTGGTTTTATTCTTTGAGTTTGTTTATGTAGTAGATTGCATTGATGGGTTTCCATATATTGAACCATCCCTGCATCCCTGCGATGAAGCCTACTTGATCATGGTGATTGATTCTTTTCATGTGTTCTTGGATTTGGTTGGCAAGGATTTTATTGAGTATTTTTGCATTGATGTTCATAAGGGAAATTGGCCTGAAGTTCTCTTTCTTAGTTGGATCTTTGTGTGGTTTTGGTATCACTGTAAATGTGGCTTCATCGAATGAGTTGGGTAGTACTCATTCTGTTTCTATTTTGTGGAACATTTTGAAGAGTACTGGTGTTAGGTCTTCTTTGACAGTCTGATAGAATTCTGCACTAAAACCATCTGGTCCTGTGCTGTTTTGGTTGGAAGACTTTCTACAACCCCTTCTTTTTCTTTAGGGGTTATAGGACTGTTTTGATGATCTATTTGATCCTGATTTAATTTTGGTATTTGGTATCTGTCTAGGAAATTGTCCATTTCCTCCAGATTCTCCAGTTGTGTTGAGTATAGGCTTTTGTAGTAGGATCTGATGATTTTTTGAATTTCCTCAGTTTCTGTTGTTATATTTCTCTTTTCATTTCTAATTTTGTTAATTTGGAAACTATCTCTGTGCCCTTTGGTTAGTCTTATTTATCTATCTTGTTGATTTTCTCAAAGAACCAGCTACTGGTTTTGTTGAATCTTTGTATGGTTCTCTTTGTTTCCACTTGATCAATTTCAGCCCCGAGTTTGATGATTTCCTCTCTTCTACTCCTCCTGGGTGAATTAGATTCTTTTTGTTCCAGAGCTTTGATGTGTTCTGTTAAACTGCTACTGTATGCTCTCTCACATTTTTTTTTGGTGGCACTCAGGGTTATGAGTATTCTTCTTAGCACTGCTTTCATTGTGTCCCATAGGTTTGGGTATGTTGTGCCTTAGTGTTTTAAATTCTAAAAAGTCTTTGATTTCTTTCTTTATTTCTTCTTTGGCCAAGGTAACATTGAGTAGAGTATTGTACACCCTCCATGTGTAAGTGGGTTTTCTGTTGTTTTTGTTGCTATTGAAGACCAGGCTTACTACCTAGTAATCCCATAGGAGGCATGGGATTAGTTCGATCATCTTATATTTGTTGAGGTCTGTCTTGTTATGGTTGATTTTGGAGAAGGTACCATGAGGTGCTGAGAAAAAGGTATATTCTTTTGCTTTAGGATGAAATGTTCTATATATATCTGTTAAATCCAATTGGTCCAAAGCTTCAATTAGTTTCACTGTGTCCCTGTTCAGTTTCTGCTTTCCTGATCAGTACATTGAGGAGAGTGGAGTGTTGAAGTCACCCACAATTATTGTTTTAGGTGCAATGTGTGCTTTGAGCTTTAGTAAAGTTTCTTTTTATGAATGAGGGTGCCTTTGCTTTTGGATCATAGATGTTCAGAATTGAGTGCTCTTCTTGGTTGATTTTTC
Organism: Apodemus agrarius; assembly: GCA_964023405.1. Lineage (NCBI taxonomy): Eukaryota > Metazoa > Chordata > Mammalia > Rodentia > Muridae > Apodemus > Apodemus agrarius. The sequence goes on along the minus strand of OZ030013.1, from coordinate 33,499,266 downwards.
CTTTGACCAGCAAGAAGTGTCCTTCTGTGTCTCTTTTGATGACTTTATGTTGAAAGTCAATTTTATCTGATATTAGAATGGCTGCTCTGGCTTGTTTCCTGAGACCATTTGCTTGTAAATTTGTCTTCCAGCCTTTTACTCTGGCTGTCTTTGTCACTGAGATATGTTTCCTGTATGCAACAAAATGTAGGGTCCTGTTTCCATATCCGGTCTGTTAGTCTATGTCTTTTTTATTGGGGAATTGAGTCCATTGATGTTAAGAGATATTAAGGAATAGTGATTATTACTTACTGTTATTTTTGATGTTATTTTTATATTTGAGTGGTTATCTTCTTTTGGGTTTGATGGAAGAACATTACTATCTTGCTTTTTCCAGGGTGTAGTTTCCCTCCTTGCATTGAAGTTTTCCTCCTATTATAATTTGTAGGGTTGGGTTTGTGGAAAGATATTGTGTAAATTTGGTTTTGTTATGGAATATCTTGGTTTCTCCATCTATGGTGATTGAGAGTTTTGCTGGGTATAGTAGTCTTGGCTGACATTTGTGTTCTCTTAGAGTCTGCATGAGATCTCCCCAGGATCTTCTAGCTTTCATGGTCTCTGATGAGAAGTCTGGTGTAATTCTGATAGGACTTCCTTTATATGTTACTTGGCATTTTTCTCTTACTGCCTGTTATATTCTTTGTTTAGTACATTTTGGGTTTTGATTATTATGTGATGGGAGGCATTTCTGTTCTGGTCCAGTCTGTTTGGAGTTCTATAGGTTCTTGGATATTCATGGGCATCTCTCTCTTTAGGTTAGGGAAATTTTCTTCCATAATTTTTAAGATATTTGCTGGCCCTCTAAGTTGTAAATCTTCACTCTCATCTATAACTTTAATCTTTCGATTTGGTCTTCTCATTGTGTCCTGGGTATCCTGGATATTTTGGATTACAAGCTTTTTGCATTTTGCATTTACTTTGACTCTTAAGTCAATGGTTTCTATGGTATCTTTGGCATCTGAGATTCTTACTTCTATCTCTTGTATTCTGTTGTTGATATTTGCATCTATGTACCCTGATTTCTTCCCAAGGTTTTCTATCTCCAAAGTTGTCTCCCTTTGTGACTTCTTAGTTGTTTCTACTTCTGTTTTTAGATCCTGGATGGTTTTGCTCAGTTCCTTCACTTGTTTGTTTGTGCTTTCCTGTAATTCTTTAAGAGATTTTTCTGTTTCTTCTTTTATGACTTCTGCCTATTGAATCAATTCTCCTGCATTTCTTTAAATGATTTTTGTGTTTCCATTTTAAGGACTTCTAACCTATTCATGGTCCCCTGTATTTATTTAAGAGATTTATTTATGTCCCTTTTGTGTTTCTCTACCAGCATCATGACCAGTGCTTTTAAATCCAAATCTTGTTTTTCTGGTGTGTTGTCGTATCCAGGACTTGCTGTGGTTGAAAAATTGGGTTCAGATGCTGCCATATTGCCTTGATTTCTGGTAATAACGTTCCTATATTTACCTTTTGCAATCTGGTTATCTCTGGAGTTAGTTGGTCTTGTTGTCACTGGCTGGTGTTTGAACCTATGATCCTCGCATTGTCAGATCTCTCTGTTTTCTGGGAGCTATGATGGCAGAGCGCCCCTTTTCAAAGTCAGAAGAGATGGCTCCAAACAGAGGATCTCTGTGCCCCCGATCAGCTCTGGATGCAGGCTGTGCTGGCTTTTTCCTCTTCACATGCTGCTGGGTGTATAGCTGGCTTCCTGCACTGATTGGAGATGGTACTGTGGCTGAGGGTATTCCTGGTCCAGAGGCAGAAACTGGAAGGCCCTTGCTAGAGGCCTCTGGACTGAATCCTCTGCTCTGAAGGCCTGGACTCACCTGTGCAGGCTGCCCCTTCCTAGCTGGCTGCTGGGTGTATAGCTGGCTTCCTGCACTGCTTGGAGATGGCGATTTGTGGCTGAGGGTGTCTCTGTTACTATACTTGCACAGGACCTGAGTTTAGTTCCCAGCATTGACATTTTGGATCAAAATTGTCTGTGTCTCCAGTTACAGAGCAAGTGATGCCCTTTCTATTGTTTGAATGCAAACAGGCACTCATGTAGTACATGGATATGCATGCAAAAATACCTATATACATTAAACAATAACGAATAAATATTTGAATATATGTGTGAATTTTAGCACATGTATTTTCAATTTTCTGAATCATAAAGCATTGATATATCAAATCCAAAAAAACTTTAATCCAAAATGAATGAATATCATATTTATATTATTTAGTTGGCCACCATTGTGTTGTTTCACAAATGTAGCAATAAACATTCTGTACCAAGAAAACTTCTAAAAATGTGAAAATGTTATTTGCAGAATACATATGGTGAGAAGTCCCAGACTAACTTAAAAATAATCAAACAAAGAGGCTAAGGAAGAAAAAAATTGTGCAAAACATGTCTGATGATTTAAAAATACTTCTAGTAGGAAAAAGAAGAGGATATTATCATTTTATTGAGAACAACATAATTTGGGAAGGCTTCCTGCAATAAATTTATAGCGTATATAATTAATGTATTAACAGAGTATATAAAGTATGTAAGTAAGAGTATTCAGAAAACTAAATATAGTGGAAAATCCTTTTTTTGTTATTTTTGTTTTTTGTTTTGTGTATGTATATTTGTGTGTGTGTGTGTGTGTGTGTGTGTGTGTGTGTGTGCTGTGACTACTGGTAAGTATTACATATTTTTATGGGGAATCAATGATAACTGTAAAAATATTTAAATAACTATCATAAAATTGGTTAAGTATCCACTCTTATCTCCTTGCACTAAGCTCATCTCCAAATGGATCAAGGACCTCCACATAAAACCAGACACACTAAAACTAATAGAAAAGAAACTGGGGAAGACACTTGAGGACATTGGCTCAGGGGGAAAATACCTGAACAGAATACCAATTGTTTATACTCTAAGAGCAAGTATAGACAAATGAGACCTCATAAAATTACAAAGTTTCTGTAAGGCAAAAGACACTGTCAAAAGGACAAATCAGCAACCAACAAATTGGGAAAAGATCTTCACCAACCCCACATCTGACAGAGGACTAATATCCAATGTATACAAAGAACTCAAGAAGTTAGACCCCAGAAAACCAAATAACCCTATCCAAAAATGGGGTACAGAGCTAAACAAAAACTTTTCACCTGAAGAAATTCGGATGGCTGAGAAACACCTTAAAAAATGTTCAACATCATTAGTCATTAGAGAAATGCATATCAAAACAACCCTGAGATTTCACCTCACACCAGTCAGAATGGCTAAGATCAAAAACTCAGAAGACATCAAGTATTGGAGAGGATGTGGAGAAAGAGAAACACTCCACTGCTGGTGGGACTGCAAGCTGGTACAACCACTCTGGAAATCAGTCTGATGGTTCCTCAAAAAACTGGACATTATACTTCCGGAGGACCCAGCCATACCACTCGTGGGAAAATACCCAGAAGATTCCCCAGCATGCAATAAGGATACATGTTCCACTATGTTCATCGCAGCCTTATTTATAATAGCCAGAAGCTGGAAAGAACCCAGATGTCCCTCAACGGAAGAATGGATACAAAAAATGTGGTATATATACACATTGGAGTACTATTCAACCATTAGAAACAATGAATTCATGAAATCCTTAGAGAAATGGATGGAGCTGGAGAATATCATACTAAGTGAGGTAACCCAGTCTCAAAAGAATACCCATGGTATACAGTCACTGATAAGTAGATATTAGCCTAGAATATTGGAACACCAAAGACAATTCACATACTAAATGATGTCTGACAAGAAGAAAGGAGTGGACATTGGTGCTGGAAAGGATCAAAGCATCAGTGTAGGAGAATATAAGAACAGGGAAGAGGGAAGGGTTGGAAGAGGGAGCAGGAGGAGAGAAAAGGGCATGTGGGACCTTTGGGGGGTGGGGAACAAGAAAAAGGGAAATGAATTGTAAATATAGAATATATCCAATAAAAAATGAAAAAAAGAATATATTGAATTTAAAAAATTGATTAAGTATGAAAGAATTACTTCTCTTGGAGATTAGAATACATCATTTTGTCGTTAAATAAGGGTAAATATTATAAACTGATGATACATTAACTTACATAGCATTTTGAAGGTGTGTATAGTAGATTAGTGTGTGGACTAAATATGACCTTTTAATTTTTCTGCAATGTGATTAATAAAATAATAAAAAGCTAAAAAGAAAAATATCATGTCAGAAATTTTGATATTATATACAATAAAGATTGAAAAAACAGCATTGTAAGAATAGTAAAAAACAAAACTGCTCAATCATTGTGATATTGAAACACATATAGTGATATGGACTGACAAGGCTCGTGATGTTCTGGTACAAAGATGCAAGCTTAATTGTTAAGGGTTTGCAGGTAATGACATCATGCATTGTAGAATTCTGAAAGCCACTGTAGGTAAACAAAATTGAAAGGTTAATGTACTGAGGAGTGCACACACACACATACACACAATTATAATAATTTTCACTGTGAAATCTACTTCAAATATAATGGCTAACAAAAGAAGTATTAGAAGAAATCAAAGAGATGTAACAGCCAAGAAAAGTGCCTGTAGTAGAAAGTAGCCCAAGAACACTTTCAAACTAGATAAAGAATAATGAGGGAGAAAACATTCTAACATAGAAAGTATGCGGCATCTGGGCTAAGATCCACTTTTTCAGTGAGTACATACCATGTGTACTCTTTTGTTATTCGGTAACCTCACTCAGGATGATACTTTCTAGTTCCATTCATTTGCTTGAGAATTTCATGAATTAATTGTTTTTAGTAGCTGAGTAGTACTCCATTGTGTAAATGTACCAAATGTTCTTTATACTTTCCTCTGTTGAAGAACATCTGGATTCTTTCCAGCTTCTGGCTATTATAAATAAAGATGCTATGGACATAGTGGAGCATGTGTCCTTATTTACATGTTGGAACATCATCTGGGTATAAATCCAGGATTCTCCAGTAGTACAATGTCCAATTTTCTGAGGAACCGGCAAACCGATTTCTAGAGTGGTTTTTCCAGCTTGCAAGCCTATCAGCAATGGAGAAGTGTTCCTTTTTCTCCACCTTCTAGCCAGCATCTGCTATCCCCTGAGGTTTTGATCTTAGCCATTCTTACTGGTGTGATGTGGAATCTCAAGGTTGTTTTGATCTGCATTTCCCTGATGACTAAGGATGTTGAACATTTCTTTAGGCGCTTGTATGCCAACGAAGCTCAGAATGCACATGATAATTATTAACAAACCACATGAAGTTCAAAAAGAAGGAAGACCAAAGTGTGGATACTTTGGACCTCCTTAGAAGGGGGAACAGAGTACCTATGGGAGGAAATACAGAGACAAAGTGTGGAGCAGAGACAGAAGGTAAGGCCATTCAGAGACTGCCCTACCTGGGAATCCATTCCATATGCAGTCACCAAAATCAGACACTATTATGGATGCCAAAAAGTGCCCGCTGACAGGAGACTATTTCACCCGTTTCCTGAGAGGCTCTGCCAGTGCATGAAAAATACAGAGTGCAATGCTCTCAACCAACCATTGGACTGAGCACAGGGTCCCCAATGGAGGAGCTAGAGGAAGGACCCACAGAGCTAAAGGGGTTTGTAGCCCCATAGGAGGAACACCTATATGAACCAACCAGTACCCCAAGAGCTCCCAGGGACTTAATAACCAACCAAAGAGTACATACACATGGAGGGCCAAATGAGTCCTGCTATGCGTGTAGCAGAGGATGGCCTTATTGGACATCAAAGAGAGGAGAGGTCCTTGGACCTGTGAAGGCTTGTTTCCCTAGTGTAGAAGAATGTGAGGACAGGGAAGTGGGAATGGGTGGGTTTAGTGTTGCAGAGGAAGGGGGATGGTAGAGGGGGTTTTTGGAAGGGATTCAAGTAAAGGGGATAACATTTGAAATGTAAATAAAATATCTAAAAAAAAGTCAAAAAAAAAGAAAAGAAAAAAGAATGTGTGTGGCATTTACCATCTGAAAATCTTGTATTCAGATCCTACTCTACCTGTTCCCTCGCTTATCAGAACCTTTGTTTAATCAAAACTTGTAAAATTGGATCCATTTAGTGTATTCATAAGACTACTGATCCCTGCTAAGAAAGGAGTTAAATATTAAAATGGCTATATCTCCTACTAATGCTTATGTGCAGCATGAAATCATGTTCATGTAAAATAAAATGTACAAAGTAATATATATATATATGTATATATATATATATATATATTGTTATGTCTCAATATGTTTCATTTCCAACACCCAGAAGGAACTCTATTTCCTAAAGAGTAAAAAATAATTAACTGTGTTTCTTATTATTTGTTTAAAAAGATTCCTCAAATTTATTTAAAACACATCAAAATATTTTCATCTTTGAATAAAATCATCTTATTCTCTTGAATTTGGCAGAAACATGATTAACTCCTCTTTTGGACCATAACATGCCTTAGGATTCTATTTAATTAAGATAGGCATGCGCAAAGGCTTTGCATGACTGCCACATCTTTATACCTTTCTTAATGAAACATGAATAGAATTCCTGACTTGTGACTCTTTATAAAATGAGTATATAGTTTTCCTCTTCTAAATGTCATCTTAATAAATATAATTTTTTATGATTATAATTTAAAACTTGTATTTGCAACTCTTTGCAAAGATTCCTCATTCAGAAGGTTGACTATGTGGAAAAGATTATGAAAAGAGTAGTTATCTTTGAAATTTGAAATATTTCATATGAAAGGAATTGTGGGGTTTTTTGTTTGTTTATTGAAAGTGAAAAAAATGTAAATGATTTCATTATTCATTTTCAAATGTTATCTTTCCTACTTTGCTGCTTAAAAATGGCTAATTTCTTGCACATCCAGCAGTACATTGTAATGTAAGCCTAACAGAGTTCTTTCTCTTGAGTGGACAAATGACCTTTTGAGGAAAAATGGGCAAGAATAATTTAGGAAGGAAATATACCTATATCTAAAATAATTTACTTTATTTTTATTACCCACAAAGCAATCTCCCATGTTTCACCTGTGACAAAATACTGTAAGGATCCCAAACTTACAGATAGCCATATGACTGGAGTCTAGCTGACCACTGTGTGGCAGTCCAGTATCAGAAGCAATTGTTGGATACCTTAAAATGTAGCCTTCACTCCTGCAGCACAGGCAGGTCAAGGATTGTAATCACTTCTTTTCTTCTTTTAAACAGTCAGTGAGTTTAAACGATTCCTTCCATCCATATAAAAACATCTATTTTCTCAATGTAAAGACTATGCAGACAGAATAATAGAATGCCCGACTCTTAGTATGTTCTCCTCAATTATTCTCAATTTTCCTTTCTACTTCATCCACTTTAGTGCTTACAGAGAGTTAGAAATTCAAACTGTGGATTAACCTTTGTAATTTCATTGAGGAATGCTGGCAATTTAACACTGAGACTCATAATACTCTTTCTTTTCACAAAGAGCTTGGTTTTAAACCTCACATCAATCTACAAAATATAACAGCAGGATTATACAAAGACGCGCATGCAGAACATTTTCATCCTCATAGATGAGGGCTCTCTGAGTAGACAAGAACTCAAAAGGCATCATCAACTGTGCTCTGCACACACAATTTCAGATTTCACTGCTCCCTGGCATGAGAGCCCTTCTCTCCCCCTGAATGAATAACACTTGTCCTTTCTGAGCGCTGTATCAAAATATTATTAAAAATTAATGAACCTACCAATTCATGTGCACTCTGTGCAAATTTTACATACTTTTAATGTTCTATTTGAGGTATCATTGCCACAAAGCTTCCTTGATCCTCCTGACAGCAATCTGGAATGTTCCTTAAGATTTTTCCCCATAACCTACTTATTTATTTTTTCCATCTCTTCTTTTTTTTATTGGATATATTCTTTATTTACATTTCATTACCCTTTTCCTGGTTCCCCACCCCCCGAAAGGTCCCACATGCCCTTTTCCCTCCACCTGTTCCCCCATCCATCTTTTCCCATTTCCCTGTTCTGGTATTCCCCTACACTGATGCATTGAGCCTTTCCAGAACCAGGATCCACTCCTTCCTTCTTGTCGGACATCCTTTGGTATGTGGATTGTGTCTTTAGTGTTCCAAGATTCTAGGCTAATATACACTTATCAGTGAGTGCATACCATGGGTATTCTTTTGAGATTGAGTTACCTCACTTAGAATGATGTTCTCCAGCTCCATCCATTTGACTAAGAATTTCATGAATCCATTGTTTCTAATGGCTGAATAGTACTCCATTGTGTATATATACCACATTTTTTGTATCCATTCCTCCGTTATGGGACATCTGGGTTCTTTCCAGATTCTAGCTATTATAAATAAGGCTGCTATGAACATAGTAGAGCATTTATCTTTATTGCATGCTGAGGAATCTTCTGGGTATATGCCCAGGAGTGGTATGGCAGGGTCCTCCGGAAGTATTGAGTCTAGTTTTCTGAGGAACCACCAGACTGATTTCCAAAGTGGTTGTACCAGCTTGCAATCCCACCAGCAGTATAGGACTGTTCCTCTTTCTCCACATCCTCACCAACACCTGCTCTTTCCTAAGTTTTTAATCTTAGCCATCCTGACTGGTGTGAGGGGAAATCTTAGGGTTGTTTTGATTTGCATTTCCCTAATAACTAATGATCTTGAACATTTTTTAAGGTGATTCTCAGCCATCTGAATTTCTTCAGATCAAAAGTCTTTGTTTAGTTCTGTACCCTATTTTTTGATAGTGTTATTTGGTTTTCTGGGGTCTAACATCTTGACTTCTTTGTATACATTGGACATTAGCCCTCCCAACTCAGTTCTTCATAGTTAGAAAGAGCAATTCCCAAATTCATCTGGAGTAACAGAAAACCCAGGATAGCTAAATCTATTATCAACAGTAAAAGAACTTCTGGGGGAATCAGTATTCTGGACCTAAAGCAATACTACAGAGCAGTAGTGTTAATAACTGCATGGTATTGGTAGAGTGACAGGGAGGTAGATCAATGGAATAGGATTGAAGACCCAGAATTGAGCCCACACATCTATGGCCAGTTCATCTTCGACAAAGGAGCTGAAAACATCCAGTTGAAAAAAAGATAACCTTTTCAACAAATGGTGCTGACTCAACTGGAGTTCAACATGCAGAATAATGAGAATTGGTCCACTCTTATCTCCTTGTACTAAGCTCAACTCCAAATGGATCAAGGACCTCCACATAAAACCAGACACACTAAAACTAATAGAAAAGAAACTTGGGAAGACCCTTGAAGACATTGGCTCAGGGGGAAAGTTCCTGAACAGAACACCAATAACTTATGCTCTAAGATCAAGAATAGACCAATGGGACCTCATAAAATTACAAAGTTTCTGTAAGGCAAAAGGCACTGTCAAAAGGACAAATCGGCAGCCAACAAATTGGGAAAAGGTCTTCACCAACCCTATATCTGTCAGAGGGCTACTTATTTACTTTAAAGGGAGCAGGTTCTGTTGTAAATCTAAGGAATACCCTCAGCCTGCCATTGAACTGAGCAGAGGGTCCCCAATGGGGGAGCTAGAGAAAGGACCCAAGTAGCTGAAGGTGTTTGCAGAGCCAAAGGAGGAACAAGAATATGAGTCACTCAGTACCCCCAGAGCTTCCAGGGACAAAACCGTGAACCAAAGAGTGGACATGGAGTTACCCATGGCTCTAGACACATACCCAGCAGAGGATGGCCTTGTTAGACACCAAAGGAAGTAGAGGCCCTTGGTCCTGGAAAGGCTTGATGCCACAGTGTAGAGGAATACCAGGCCTGGGAAGTGGGAGAGGGTTTATTGGGGAACAGAGGGAGAGGAGATGGGTTATTGGACTTTCAGGATATGTATATATGGGAGAACCAAGAAAGGGAACATTTGAAATGCAAATAAAGAATATATCTAATTAAAACAAAGAAAAGAAAAAGAAAAAGAAACTGACTCCTACCTCATTGATGAACACCACCAAACACTGCCTCAGTTCGGATAGCATTCTGGAAATTCTAGTTCTCATTATCAACTACTGGAATAGAAATCACTCAAGGAAGCATCTGCCTGTCTATAATTACCATGCCAGAGCAAGATGGTCTAAACTCTCAGAATACAAGTTTGGAGTATTACCTGTATAAGTTCTTGAATTTTCATAATCAAATTGTTGTTCTGTAAGTGGCATATTTTTGTTTTTGTTTGTTAGGCTATAGAATTTGAGAAAGTCTTTTTTCTAAAGAGCAGTGACCAGGATCATAGCATTTGCTTTCTGGCTATAGGGGACAGAAAAAAATACTACAATAAAGTAAACAGTCTTTTTACTCTGTTTGTTCTGATAAATCGAAACTGTTAGTTCGATTTCCACAACTATGCTATATCTCACAAAGGAAAACATGAACAGGCTTTTCTCATCTAGAGAAAGAATAGGACCAAGCTGAGAAGCAGTTTCAGAAAGTCAAAGTTATATTCAACACCAAAGGCTAGAGAAATTCGTTATTTAATAAATGATTTGGGCGGTCCTCTCTACATGACGAAATGAATTGTTTTTCTCCATCTTTCTTCATGAATACAGTAGTCAGGAAGCTGACAAAAATAGGACTCACAGGGTGTCTGTATCATATTCCAACTTCTTTATTTTAAAACAGTGTTATTTTTCAATCCTCTACATGCCCCATGGATTTCACCTACACATCTCTCCTCCAACTTATTCATTGAAACTCCACCCACTTCTCTATGTCCTCTTTTTTCTTTTCCTTCTATAACACACTGAGTCATATTCGTTCAGCCCATGTGTTCCTGGGTGCCAGGCTATCCCTTGGAGAGTGGTAAATTTAACATGAAGCACAGTCTTAAGGAAAACTGATGCATCCTTCCTCAGAAGTCACCAAATGTCAATAGTTTTGCAATGTGGGTTGATGTCCTACTCTTCCACCCATGACAGAATGTAATGTTGCCTGATGGTTTGTGGGGCTTGTGCATGCAACCACAGCTGTTCCAGGTTCTTAAATAAAGTAAAATTTTCACATCTACAAACTAACTCAAAATTCCCCTGACCTCTAGTTGTAAAAATTTGTCTACTAGTTTCATAAATAATCACAATATCAATACATAAAAAAAACTTTTAGTAATTTCTGTGTTTATTTTGAAATAAATAATTATTTTATTTAAATTTTACTTATTTATTATTTTTCACTCCATATTTTAATCTTCTCCCGTTCACCCTCTGACTGCTCCACATCCCATACCTCCTCCCATTCCCCTTTCCCCTCATGGATGTCCCCACCCCCACCCCACATATCCTCTAAACTCCCAGGGGCTTCCAGTCTCTTGACTGTTTGATGAATCATCTCTGAATAAACACAGACCCAGCAGTACTCTACTATATGTATTTTGGGGGTCTCATATGAGCTGGTGAATGCTTCCTATTTGGTGATCCAATATTTGGGAGATATCTGGGTTCCAAATAAATTGAGACTGGTCAAAATAAATAATTTATCCACTAAGAAAAGTATTGTAGAAAGGAGCATATTATAATTAACACATTCACACACATATATGCAAGCAATGAAGCTTAATTAATAATTTTAACCATGTTTTTGACATTATTTACCTGCTTTGCCACTTTTCTTATAATATTTCATATGATATGAACATAGTTTAAACACATCAAATAATAAAAGTTTCCAGTGAAAAAGTATATTTTTATTTCATATGAAGTCATATAGTAAATTAAATATCCTGTTTTTAATGCTTTTAATTATATATTAAATTTTAGAGGTCAATAAAATATTTCAAAAGTTATTAATTTTTAGATAAATGAAGATTCAACCTTTAGAACTCAGAGAGGAAAAACATTTAATTTCTAATATTGCCCCCAAAACTATCTCATCTCCTTTTGACAATAATATTATCATTATGCTGTCATATAATTTTATGTTGTCTGCTTTTGCAATGAAACAATCTTAAAAGAAGCTTTTGTTTCATATGCAATTTGTTCAATTATTTTAATTAAAGATCCCTGTGCTATGCTAAGACTACCTATCATTTTCTTAATGGATAAATCATCTTTCAGCATTTGTTACATGCTATTTTGGGCAAATTAGATTCAGTACAGAGCAAAATGGAAACAAATCAATAAAACTGATCTGTGCTTAAAGTGCTTACTTTCTCATTTGCTCAGTAGCTACAAATTTAAATTTCCTGAAAATTTGGCATTTCAATGACATTTCTAATTAACAATTCAAAATATAATCTCTACATATTCTGTGTCAATTGCTTACAAATGTGCAGCTTGACAATTTATTCAAAATAAATCCTTTTCTTCAACCTTTGTATTTGTAGAATTGTCAAATTATTTTTAGAATTAATATAAATGTAATATGCTGTAGGTGTACATTTTATTCATTATCTAATAATCATATTGTATATGCAGTGGAATGACTCAGCAACTCAGTACCTAGTTTTCCTTTTTTATTTTTTTCTCTGTGTTTTTGTTTGTTTGTTTTTGTGTTTGTTCATGTATGAGACAAAGACTTGCGTAGTCTTTAGTGGCCTTCAACTACTTTTGTATTAGAACATGACATTGAACTCCTGGTCCTTCTCTTCCCCCTATATAATGCCTGGAAGTACAGAAATAGATGACCACACCCAATTTTTGCCATGTTCTGATCAAACACAGGCCTTAGTTCATAATAAGCATGCAGTGTATCTATCAAGTTATATTTTAAACCATCTGCTCTTTTGTTTATTCATTATCCTTTTCCATGAATTAAGCTCTTTCTTTTTATGATATTTTTATCTTTCTTTTAAAAAATGTAATCAACATACTAGGTGTTTTTTTTTTCTGTAAATGACTATTAGGCTAATAGTTATCTGTATTTAAATTTTAAATCAGGGACATTGTTTAGCTATATTAATGTACATCCTTAGTAATCAGTTTTCCTCATTTTTAAAATTAGGTAGAAAATTCTGCATAATATACTGTGGTCATAATCACGCTTCTGACCATTTCTTTAAGATCCAATTTCTTTCCCTATGTATCTAACTTAGAATCCGATGTTTATTTTATTTTATTATTATTTTATTTTATTTTATTTTATCTTTTGCTTGTTTGTTTGTATTTCCTACATACTCTAGAATATGTGGGCTTCAGCAGAGAATGCTAATGTCTTATCTGTCATATCTTTAAAGAAACCCTACTTTTCTTCTCCTAACACCTGTCTTCTGCTAAAATAGCTACCAATCTATAGGTGAAATTTCATGCTCACCACAATTTTTTTTAACATTAAAGACATTTACAAAATTTATGTAGAAAACTACTAATGTAGAAACTATCTAAAAATATATACATACACATATATAAAAAGGTTAAAAATAATTTATATTGGATGCAACTAGATATGCAATATATGCATACATAGTATATAGTTTATATATATATGATGTATACAGATACATACTACTAATATAAAAGAGTAGTTCCCAGGGAGGCAGTGAAGAGAGTAGGGCAATGTTAATGTTAAAGGAAATAAAGTTTTACATACAAAATTGAAACTGTTGTTGGGAATCTCATATAAATCATTGTTAGTTACTTGATAGAAATACTAATTAAAGAGAAGAGACTTTGAACTTTGGACTTTTAACGTTGTTTAGATTGTGATAGACTATATGTACTTTTGAAGTTGGACTAAATGAATTTTGCATTATGCTATGGCTAGGTATAATAGCCATAGACTCATGTGTTTGAAGAAGCCTATGGAGGGCCGGGGAATGGGATGAGGTTGATTGAATGTGCTTGGCCCAGAGAATGGCACTCTTAGGAGTTATGGTCTTGTTGGAGTGGGTATGGCTTTGTTTTAGAAAATGTATCACTGTGGTTGGACACAGAGACCTTCCTCCTGTATGCCTCTAATCCAGTTTTCTCCTGACCGCCTTGGGATAAAGATGTAGAAATCATGGCTCTTTCTCCAACACCCTATCTACCTGGATGCTGTCATGCTTCTGTCTCAATGATAATGGTCTAAAACTCTTTAACCTATTAAATGTTGTGCTTATAAGAGTTGATATCGTGATGTGTCTCTTCTCAACAATGGAAACCATAACTAGGATGGCACACAAGCAAACACATAAAACTCTTAATAACTTTTTGAAAAAAATATCACATGAAATCAAAACCTAAAAGACTAATTCATGCACATGCATTTCTCCCAAGTCTCATATAAGTCTGTGGAGAACAATGTTGAAGCAGAAGACAGCCTACCCCTACCTCTCACTGTAGCAAATTCAGACAAAGATAGTTTTCTAAAATTCCAGAGTTATTTATAGATAAGTTCATTTTCAAACCCTTCATAGAGCTGATGGAATATGGTCTTAGGAGACATCTAGCTTCAAATATGTATAAAATTTATTCTCTTTACTTATTTTTAAAGGATCCCCCACAAATTAAATAATCTCGAGGCAGCTCCTCACCAGATATAGCTTCAGATTGTCCATTTTCTGTATTTCATTCAGTGTATGTGGCAAAACCCCAAATGACCTGAGAGAGTGTCTTTCAATGAATAATGAGAAAGTTTTGCTTCTACCTGTCTAATCTTTGTTGAAATAAAACCTTGAGCAAAAGGCAATTCAGGCCCTATTAAAGAATGGCTAACATACTGGCCAGGAGTATTTCTCAAAGTTTATTCCAGTGTGTGTGAAATTCAAAGGAAAGAAAATAAATGGTTTAAGTAGTGTGGGAAGAAATTACTGATTAGAAACTAGGAGCTCTGTAAATGAAAATGGAAGGTTTAATGATTTTTGCCTTAGTGTCTAAACCCCTTCTAATGCATGCTATTAGAAAATGATTTAAATATCTGTTGAAGAGTCACAAGGGGGCTAATTCCAAAGGTGGTTTTGGACCCTTATTAAAAATGCAGCGAAATTCAACTCTACATTACAACAGTAATTAACTGTGGTTAACGGCCTCCCAGTGAGGTGCAATTACCTTTAAATTAATTCTCAAGTTTAAGATGTATATCTAATGCATTAATTTATCAGTTAATTGATAATTCCGAAGTTATATTAATGTAAAAGTACCAAGTATATGACAGTGCAAACATTTTTCATTCATTCCAGGATATTTTATTGCTAATTCTTGCAAATAATACTTACCATCTTCCACATTATAGCAAAATCTAATATTCTTTAAAAAGTGGGTAAGAATAAGGAGAGGACTGGAGGGCTTGTTCATTTATAGAGTCATTTAAATTTACAAGAGTTCACAAGGGCAATAATAAGTCTCTTTGAAACAAAATAATTATTTTCACATTTTTAAAGTAAATTGACCCTGGTTGTTTTATAATGGGTCGGAAATGCAAGAAATATAAATTTATAACAAACACTCAACATAGTTATATTTCTAAATGGCTTACCCCAAACTCTATTAACAGATTAGAAACATTTCATGATTGCTTAATGGAGGGTGGATTGCTATTAATCAAATCTTGCTTTATACCAATTCCTGTCATTAGAAGGAAAGACCTATTCTGTTAAAAGTAAAAATTGCCACTAGAAAAGTTAAATGATTAAAATTAGGGGAAGAAAAATTTAAATGTTCACTGGAGACAGAATGATAATTATACAGATATTTAAAAATCTAATAGCGAAACCATTTAGAAAATAAAACTGAGGGAATGGATATGTAGGAAGGATATTTGAATTACTTATAGTAGGGTAACTTATCAGTGATTTGAAAATTGTAGAGCATGTAACCACTAACATTTAATTGACTTGGCTCAGTCCTTCACTAACCTTGAATCTTCTTATTACTTCTATGTAGGTTGAATGGTAATATAGCTGTTTTATTTGTCTTACTGTCACTTGACCTTACAAACTTCTTTTGCAGTACTTCAAATTAGTAATATTTGTAGAGCTTGTCACGGGAATGTTGGATATAAAAAGTGACCATGAATACTTTGATTACTAAACAATGGGGAGGAAGTTGATGATCTGTGTTAGGCTGAATCACAGAGCAGCACTGAGATCTTTAACTGATTAGAGTATAAAGCATTTAAGATTGTGGAAAAACCCTATAATTTCTCCAAGTAAAGCAACAATCATATAAGACAAAAGCTTTACTCATTCTCTTATTGTTTATAAAATTTAAAAAGGAAAAGGACTCTCTAAACATCTGTAGATGAACTAGAAAGAACTCTAGCTTACAATTCGTATTTAGCCAAGTATCTGCAACTTTCAAGATACAGTTTTACAAATAATTATTTTCTATATGTCATGAAAAATATTGATTGCATCCTAGGGAAAGAGGATTAAGCCCAAAACTCCCAGTGACTAAACCACCAACCAAAAGCACAATGCATCCACGGTTCCAGTTTTATTTATAGCAGATTATTGCCTTATCTGACAGCAATGCGAAAGGAGATCTTTGGTGCTGTGGTTGCTCATTGCCCCAGCTTAGGGGAATGGCAAAGGGGTGAGGCTGGAGTGGATGGGTGAGTGGAGGATCCCCCTCTTAGAGAAAAAGGGGAGGGGACTTGGGAAGGAGATTTGTGGAGGGGAGACCAGGAAGGGGAACAACATTTGAAATGTAAATAAACAAAGTAATCACTAAAAAATATTAAGTCAAAATATACACCTATACACACTAGATGCAATGACCTATGCAAAACTCCAATATAAAATCACAAATCATGATATATAAGGGCACTCACTACAAAGCAAAGTTTAAAAATATTGTTCAAAAAATTATTAGATAAAGTTTAGATTATATGAATGATAAGATAATACTGGATCATAAAAGGAAATAAAAATTTATCATTTGTAAAAGTATGGAAGAATACAGAGATCACAGCTAATTAAAATAAAGCTGAGATAAGAGAGCAAATAGCATATGATCTTACAAACCTGTAAAATTTAAACATGCCCATTAATCGATACTGACTAAAGCTTCACAATAGCCAGAAATTTTGTAGAAAAGCTTTTTGGAAGAGAAAGTCTGTCAATGAAAAAGTATTAGATTAGATGAAAGGTGATAAGTTTTACTTTTTTGATGTACTAGACAGTGAATATAATCAGCAATTATGCACAATAAATAAAATATTTGTTTGCATAACATTAAAATGATACATGTTTAAGATGACAAATATGCTAATTGCCTTTATTTTATCATTATACTACATACACATGAACTAAAAATTGACATTTTGACATGTAATAATTTTGAGTTAATCAAGTGATTTTTATTTGTATGATTTATATGTATATTGGAATGTTCTAGAGTCAAAATTTATTATAGAAAATAAGATAAATTTTACACTATAGCATAATTGATATATTAAAATCTACTTAAAGCTATTATAGTCACTAATACAGTATGACCAGCTGTCAGGCTCTCAGGATCCCTTTCCTTCCTGTGGTTACAGTAGTCTATATACCCCTTCTTCATACCTTTTCAAGGTCTTCGGTTGATATCTTGCCATAGTTATGAAACATGTTAAGAATACATTAACCAATTGAATTAGAGATTCAATGGAATCCCTATCAAATATTAATAGCATTCTTCAAAAAATAGTATGTACCAATCATAAAATTCATATGAAGCACAAAAACTACTCAAATATCCTCAATAATTCTGGGAGCTAAGGATAAAGCTGGAAGCATCACAATATGCAATGGAAATAGTTATTAATTAACAGAAGTGATGTCTTAGACCCGAGGCTTTTTCTATAGCTATTGTTTTGGGGTCTTATTTCCTTTATATCTGAAAATCTTTGCTTCATAATATTGTATTTTCACATTGGCATCTAATGTGCTTATATTTCCTTCTTGACTTGATAATTTAGTCTTTATAATGACCTGGATCTCTTTCTGTAATCTTTAATTTAAAGCCTGCAATATCAAATATAAACATGTTCTATTTGCTTTTGGTTTCAATGTATAGTCAACCTTTCTTCATCTTTTTCTGTATATTTAAGAACAAAAGGAGCCTGGAATCAGTGGCCTACATCTTTGTTCCCAACACTAGTGAGACACAGACAAGTGGATCTCTTGAGAAATTGAGGTTAACCTGGTCTACAGATGTAGTTCCAGGACAGCTTAGATTTCACGAATGTCTCACAGAAAATAGAAACAAAAACAAAAAGAGTATAATGAGTTCATCATAGCACATTGCAAGCCATTCCCCTAATAAGTACCTCTTAGGGTGTCACAGGTGTGTATGCAGCATGATGGGAGGAATTTCATCAAATATCTTTCACACAAATAAGGGATACTATGCTCAACATTGCAACAGTGGCATGCTATGCTAGGTTAAAAATACATTGTCTCTTTTTTTAAAAAAAAATTATTTATTTATTATATGTGAGTACATTGTAGCTGTCTTCAAACACTCCAGAAGAGGGCATCAGATCTCATTAAGGATGGTTGTGAGCCGCCCTGTGGTTGCTGGGATTTGAACTCAGGACCATCAGAAGAGCAGTCAGTACTCTTAACCACTGAGCCATTTGGAATGTAAACAAAGAATATAGAAAAAAATCCTATGTCTGACTGGATTTAAGTCCTACTCTAGGAGGTAATTTATGCCTAGTATTTAAACTTATGGCTGTAGATGCCATCAACCCTCGAAACCAACCTATAAACACTATTTCTCTAAATACACATGGGAGTTGAATGCCTTATAAATATTTTTTTTCTTTATAACCACAGCTGAGTGAAGTTCTTGTATCTCATCACAGAAGCTTTATTTGCTTCTGTGTAGAGAGATGTTATTACAGTTACTTATCAACTGTGCTCAAAGGGCAAAGAGCAATTGACTATGGTGTAACCTTCCCCAAAGGAGACAATTAGACTGTAATGCCTTCACACAAGGCTCAAAGAACTATGGGAAAGGAAGTGGAAAGATTGTAAGAGCCAGAGAGATGAAGTGACTGCTTTGAAATAGTGTCTTCTAGAGATGGCAGGAATTTGGTACCACCCATGAGCTCTCAACAAGAAAGGATGTCTGTGTAAGTCTTATACAAACCGATACAACCATACATCAGCATGGGTTGAGGAATGGCTCACAAGGTCCTATCCATATTGAATCAAATCTAGAATCCAAGGGCTTTTGAGGAAAAATAAAAAATTATTCCTTATAAACTCTTGATATATTTTTATTTTTATGCTTTTATTTACTAAGGTAATCTAAATATTTGATTAGGGGGATTTATATTCAAGATTTCTGTGGTTTGTATCCTTTCACCAGACATATTTCTTCCTTATATAATGGCTATTTTGAATGGCCTTTGTAGTGCCCCCAACTTTGTTGTTTATCTCTGATCATAATCTGCATTAGTGAGATTTATTCCCTTTCAACGTCTCACATGTTGAGTTTTCCTTCTAGAGAGTAATCTTTCATCTGGTTTTATCTAGGTGTCACTTTTTCTTTTGCCTTTAGATGAAGGATTCCCTTTACCTTCTTTTGTAAGGTTGACTTGACACATTGGGATCTAATCCCATGATTAGATCCATTCTATACTAATCCCTGGTACTGTAAAACTTGCCAAAGCCCCATGGTTTGGGAAGTCATAGATCCTATGCTAGAATCAAATGCTATTATTTTGCTAAATTTGTACGTATTAAAATCCATTCTACATGTTTTTCTTAATACCAACAGATTAGTATGGCTCCCAACTCACATCAGGGGAGCTATAGTACAGAAGATATAAATAATTTGAGTTTTTTCTACATAAGATGATCTAGGGTCTCAAATGTTCTAGACTGTCTTGTGATATTGCATATTCATAGGACATTACAATCCAAGTTGCCAAATATTACCTGAATATCAACCACTTATCATCTGTTTTTTTCTTATGTCAATATTTTTTGTTGGAAAGTATCACAAACATTGCCTAGAATGCACTTTCTATCTAGAACTCTGGTATTTCCCAGTGATTATTTACTTTTTCGAGATGTTCCACAAAGTACACAGATGCCTTTAATTTTTATCTCTATTTACCTTTTCACTTGGGGTCTGAAGTGTAAAATTTAGTACATTTGCTTACTGTTCCAAAGTCCTCAAATCCTGAGGCTCTTTAAAGGTAGAATGTAGGTCTTTCCTATATTATATTCTGAGTATGGATGCAGTACATAAAAATGGCACATAGATTTGTTTTTAAAATTATATAAAATTTAAAAGTTTTTTATGTTTTTTTTTTTGAGTCAGGGTTTCTCTGTATAGCCCCTGCTGTCCTGGAACTCACTCTGTAGACTAGGCTGGCCTCAAACACAGAAATCTGCCTGCCTCTGTCTCCAAAGTACTGGGATTAAAGGCATATGCCACCACTGCCCGGCTTTTTTTATGTTCTAAGGTAACTATTTTGAAACTCATATTTCAGAATGTTGCACAAGAAAAACATGAAATGCATAATATAGATTAGTAAGTCATGCTTTATATAGATAAAAGGAATAATTTTAAAAATATTTAAAATGGCTTGTGTGACTACTTAAAACTTCTAAATATCGCCTATATGCAAAATAAGCCTTATATTAATTTATTTTAATAGCTAATATGTTTAGTAACATTATAATTCAGATTCCAAACATTCTGAAAATCATTCCAATTTCACGTGTATACATCTAACATCTATCACTAGATTCTTAGTGTCATACTGTCAAATTCAGAAAGGCAGTCCTAGAATTAAATACTACAGTTCAAGCTTTAACACAGAAATGAAAGTTGATCTAACTTGACAGTTCCCTAGAAATAATCATTCTTATGTGTCAAAGATGGGACATGACTAGATCTCTACATTATTCAAAACTGATGGCATCTAGGGAAAGGAAAAGAAGTGACAGCCATACACCACACGAATTAAACACAAGACTAGAAAATGGTCTAACTCATGGGGCAAAGTATTGGCAAGAGGGTAAGAATACAACAATGTATATCATTGCATCTCTTCAAACTTGTTCCCAATTCTTCTCCATCATCACTGAATTCTTCAAGTACAAAAAAGAAAATTCAAAAATACATCTAAGCCAAATTTCTGAAATTTGACGTCTATAGCAAGTTAGACATAAAAATGTAATTCTAGTGTTTGAAAAGTAATCAAGTGTATACACACACTACAAAATAGTAATCACCTAATACCTAAAGGTTTTAATTAATGGATCCATTCTGTAATAATATCTTTTAAAGTATGACAAGAGTTCTGCAATAAATACTAACCTGTGCCATTGCTAATATTTTCCCCTCATTTTACCTATTTGTCACAGCACAGTGATGGTCAAAACTGATTTAATGCTTTAAAAATATCACCTCAAATATTTCCATTCTATCCATGAATGAAATGAATATTGTTTCCTATGATGCCACCTGAATGAGGACTCAGAGGGAAAGGATAACTTCCAGACTTACATGGAAGCTCCAAAACCTTTGCCCTGTTAACCTATGATGTCAGAGATTAGTCCCGAACAGCACTCCATAGAGTTAGCTATTGATACCAAAGTGGCAAGGCTTAGTCAACTGTGTCATTTCCTGCTCCCTGACCACAGGGAAGAGCTAGAAGTGTGAGATAAGTCCATTAACTCTGCTTGACTAATGCTCACTTGGGGAACATGAATTTGGGAAGTGAGAAAAGCAATATTTGTGAGATAAATTGCTGAGCTGTTGATTCATTTTTTACTTGTCACAAGAAAAATATTTGAGGTGATTTTATAATAACTAGAGAAAATAAAGATAATATTTATACCATGGAATATCTTCAATTTTAATTAGCACATCTCAATTTACACTGTCAAAATATTTTCTCAAAGTTATTTACAGATATCAAAGAAATCATTAACATCCAATTTCTTAATTCAAATATAAAATAAAAATGTTAAGTACAATGAGAGTTCTTGTGATGTCAGAATTTTTTATCCTTAATTTACATAATATATTGTAATGGTAAAATGCTAATGTAAGCTATTTTATAGATTAGAGGTTATATATAACTATCATACAGTATTATGATTATTTCTTAGTGCATTTTATTAAACAGCAACATTACTATTGTTTTTGTAGTTCAAATTGACAAATTAAAATTTGTTGGTTAAATAAACTAATTTCCAAAATATTTCATGAATACTTTATTATACATCAACTGTTTATAATTTAGCTTTTGCTTAATTAATCTTTCAAAAGTTATTTCTTAACACTTTTTTGAGATTAGAATACAATTACATTTTTCTCCTTTCCTTCCTGCCCAAACTCTTTTGTATACCTTTCCTTGACCTCTTTTAAATTTATATTTTATTAAATGTTCATTATGAAAGTTGTACTCTAATGTTGAGGTCTTACCTCAGCTTGAGACAGGGTCCTGAGGAAGGGGTGAATGGGAACAGTGGAAAATGACTTGGAGTCAGTGATGAATGCAATCTAATCGCTCTGTAATCTGCTTGGCATAGCTCTGTCTTGAAGAACAAAGTCCAATCTAATTATTTGTATCTACCTCAATATATTATTTAATCTTTGGATTTTTGTTTTTTAATCTCTGCACCTCCAAGGCTTATTAATTAAAAGTATTAAACAATCCTAGATTTCTGAGGAACTTCCAGACTAATTTCCAGAGTGGTTGTAGCAGCTTGCAATCCCACCAGCAGTGGAGGAGTGTTCCTCTTTCTCCACATCCTGGCCAACACATGAAGTATCCTGAGTTTTTAATCTTAGCCATTCTCATTGGTGTGAGATGAAATCTCAGGGTTGTTTTGATTTACATTTCCCTAATGACTAATGTGATGTCAAGCATTTCTTAAGGTGCTTCTTAGCCACTCGAAGTTCTTCAGGTGAAATTCTTTGTTTAGCTCTGTGCCCCATTTTTAATAGGGTTATTTGGCTCCTTGGATTGTAACTTTTTGAGTTCTTTGTATATATTGGATATTAGCCCTCTGTCAGATGTAAGGTTGGTGAAGATCTTTTCCCAATTTGTTAGTTGCTGTTTGTCCTTTTGACGTCTGTTGCTTTATAGAAACTTTGTAATTTTATGAGGTCTCATTTGTCAATTCTTGATCTTAGAGCATAAGTTATTGGTGTTCTGTTCAGGGACTTTTCCCCTGTACCCATGTCCTCAAGGGTCTTCCCCACTTTCTTTTCTATTAGTTTCAGTGTGTCTGGTTTTATGTGGAGGTCCTTGATCCATTTGGAGTTGAGCTTAATACAAGGAGATAAGAATGGATTGATTTGCATTCTTCTGCATGCTGACATCCAGTTGGGCATGACACTTCCGGAGGACTCTGCTATACAACTCCTGGGTGTATACCCAGAGGATTCCCTGGCATGCAATAAGGACATATGCTCCACTATGTTCATAGCAGCCTTATTTATAATAGCCAGAAGCTGGAAAGAATCCACATGTCCTTCAGCGGATTACAGAAAATGTGGTATATTTACACAATGGAATACTACTCAGCAATTAAAAACAATGAATTCATGAAATTCATAGGCAAATGGTTGGGACTGGAAAATATCATCCTAAGTGAGGTAACCCATTCAGAAAAGAACACACATGGAATGCAGTCACTGATAAGTGGATTAACCCAGAAGCTCTGAATACCCAAAGCACAATTCATATAGCAAATCATTCCCAAGAAGAAGGAGGGAGAAAGCCCTGGTCCTGGCAAGGCTTGATGCAGCATTGTAGGGGATTACCAGGACAGAGAAGTGGGAGAGTTTTGATTTTTTTAATACGGCTATTTGGTTCTCTGCAGTCTAACTTCTTGAGATCTTTGTATATATTGGTTATTAGCCCTCTGTTAGATGGAGGGTTGTTAAAGATCTTTTTCTAATTTGTTAGTTTCCATTTTGTCCTATTGACAGTATCCATTGTCTTACAGAAACTTTTTTTAACAGTAAAAGAACTTCTGAGCCAATCAGTGTCCCAGACCTCAAACAGTACTACAGAGCAATAGTGTTAAAAACCGCATGGTATTGGTACAGTGACAAGCAGGTAGATCAATCGAATAAAATTAAGACCTAGAAATGAATCCACACATCTATGGTTACTTGATCTTTGACAAAGGAGCTATATCCACCTTTTGGAAAAATGATAGCCTTTTCTTTTTTTTTTTTATACTTTTTTTATTTTATTTTCTATATTCTATGTTTACATTCCAAAGGCTTTCCCCTTTCCCAGTTCCCACCCACCATAGTTCCCATAGTTCCTCTCCCCCCATCTGTTCCCCCAATAATTCCCCCTCCCCCCTCGGTTTCTTTACTAAACTGGATGCAATCTTTACAGGCCCAGGGTCCTCTCCTTTCTTCTTCTTGGGAATCATTTGACTTGCTATTTGTGTCTTGAGTATTTAGGGCTTCTGGGCTCATTAATATCCACTTATCAGTGATTGCATTTCATGTGCATTCTTTTGTGATTGGGTTAATTCACTCAGGATGATATTTTCCAGGTCTAACCATTTACCTACAAATTGCATGAATTCATTATTTTTAATTGCTGAGTAGTATTCCATTGTATAAATATACCACATTTTCTGTATCCATTCCCTGCATGCAATAAGGACACATGCTCCACTATGTTTATAGTAGCCTTGTTTATAATCGCCAGAAATTGGAAGGAGCCCAAATGATAGCCTTTTCAACAAATGGTGCTGGCTCAAGTGGCAGCTAGCATGCAGAAGAATGGGAATCGATCCATTCTTATCTTCTTGTCCTAAACTCAATTCAAGTGGATCAAGGACCTCCACATAAAACCAGACACATTGAAACTAATAGAAAAGAGACTGGGGAAGAGCCTTGAACACATAGGCACAGTGGAAATTTTTTTGAACAGAACACCAATAGCCTATGCTCTAAGATCAAGAATTGACATATGGGACCTCAAAAATTAAGAAGTTAAAGAATAGGACAGATGGGAACTATTGGCAGATTAATTATAGAACATTAATAATATGGAGGGCATTTGTGGGATCCAGAGATGCATGTAATCTTGTATAAACTACCTTTATTATAGGTTATTTATTATTTGATGGAAATTATAAGCAAAAGCAGCGAAAGGAATAAATGAAAATTAACTCTTAAATTTCTATGTTTTTAAATCAAAAATAATGTTTTTGTTAGTTTCAGACAATATATTCTCTTCACAATATTTCCACCTCATCTCCTTCCATATTCTCTGCACTCCACTATATGGTATAAGATGTACAGTGCTCTACTCATTAATAAGAAATTAACTTAAAAATAACCATTTGTCAAATGATTAGGAAAAAGATTAAGCTGAAAAATGAAGGTATCAGTTGAATAAACTTTCTCAAAGGTGTTTAAACAATAACTTTTCATCAGTGTGTCCCATGGTTATAGATAGAAATGAATAAGAAGCTATACCATGCTATTGCCATATTACATATATGTGTACAGAAAAAGGTACTTAGTACTTCAAATATAGAAAAACATCATTTTAAAATTTTGAAAATAAACATTGGAGGGGACAGACTTGGAGGAAGAAAAATCAAAAGAAATAATGAAGTAATTATACCTCAATTTAAAATAATAAAATATAATGTGGAACAGATGGTTCAATGATTAAGATCACTGGTTCTTCATCCAGAAGACCAGTGGTCTATTTCCAGAACTACATAACGGTTTACAATCCTCGATATTCCCATTCCAGATGATCCCTTGGATGCCTTCTTCTGGCCTCTGAATACTCTGCATACATGTTTTATACAGACACCCCTTCCAACATAATATCCCTACACCTTAAAAAAATCCTTCTTTCCCCAAAGTCAAAATATACTTATTAATTATGGGATTTTTAAACTGGGAAAGGTTTTAGCATATGAAATGTAAATGAGGAATATATTCAATAAAAATCACATACATTTTTTAAACAATATAATAAATACTGATGGCTAGTCAAGAAAATAAAATACATATTAACTATTATAATTATTTTGTTAACATGGAATAAATTATACTAAATAATCATAAGATAGAAAATTAAATATTGTATCATGTTACTAGGAAACTCTCTTTGTAAAATATTTTACTTTTACTTTTCTGTCATATTTTAGGTCATAAAAATGATTGATAAATGCTGAATACTCTTCAGCGGTCAAATAATATGAACAGAAAGCTTATTCAAGGTGTTGCCATAATTGGTACATTTTAATCAATGAATAAGTATATTTAAATGGTGGGAAAACTGAAGAAGAGGCAAACCTGAATTCTCTAAATGGAATAAGAATTCAGCAAGAACATGAGGTTCACTAGAAAGAGAAAGAGATGGATGCAAGTAACAGGAATAGATCAGCCTTCTGAAATTAGAGGTATGTGTAGGCCCTTGGTTTTTTTCTATAGGCAGAGGTAACACAACAGATGTGGTCTTAAACAAGGTGTTTTAAACAGGACTAGGAAAATTACAGCACTCTTCTATAACATTAAATTTATTTGTTGTGCCACAGAAATTCTTAGATTGCAATTAGATAGAGAATATATTAGTTCTCAAAGCAAGGTAGAGGAAACATAGCAGAGATACGTGCTGATACAGCCTTTAAAAAACATTGAGCAGAAGGTTGTAGGAGCAACGCAAAGGACAGTAAAATTGATTAGAATTAATGAAAGTTCCATGAAAATGGGTTATGAGCTGAGTTTGGAAAGGCAAATGGAAGCTTATCAAATAGGAGAAAAGAAACAGAAAGAGTTATAGCCTAGCAAGTTTCTCCAAAGAGGAAATGAGATTAAGTTCAAGAAGAAAAAATCAGTTGGGAAGAGCTATATGCCTTGATGGTTCTTTCAGCAAGCTCTCATCTGAGGCATGAAAGTGGATTGTGTGCTTTTGTGTGAGATTCCCTGACAGTAGTTACCCTTTATGCCTCCTAACAAAAGATTAAAAATTGGCTGAGAAAATTGTATTTCTTGCTTATTGGGTAACTTTTATTTGGCATTTGAAGAGAAATTAACTCAATTCCTTGAATAAAAGAGTTCATAAGAGAATGTGTTTACTCAGAGTAAAATGTGTTTGTTCTTTTCTATTATGTCTAGATGTTCATACTTTACCATCATGTTTATCATATAAGATGGCTGCTAGTGTTAAAGCTTCCAATTTATTTTAGCAATATTCTTAATTGTGTTAGAAAATTGATATTAATTCCTAAAGTGAATGCCACTAATAATCACCTAATAGTCTCATATTTAATATTCAATATAGGATTAATTACTGTGTTACAATTCATTCTTTTGCTATTAAGCTTAATGTTGATATGTCAATTTGTATTATCATGCTTATCATTCTCTGGGCTTTTTAATATATCTACAATGTGTTTCTGTGCCTTTTCATGGCATATATTATATAAAGATTTAAATAAATGATTTTTGAATAACATAATTCAATCCCATCATTTTTCATAGAATTAGAGTGTGGTTGTTTTGTATATTTACAAATATGTATCATGTTGACATTTTGTGTGTTCAAACACTGAATTGCATAATGGCATGCAGTCGGCAATGGCATTAGCACTCTATCAAACTTAGATACAAGACTAATATTGTAATGAAGCTCTTTCTATTAACAGCTGTAATACCATTTAGATTACCAAAATGAGATAAATCTCCTAGAAGCTTGGGGCATGATCATATTTTCTTTTCATTTTTAAGTGAACTTGGGTTTGCTTTTTAGTTATATTTCTTTAATCTGTTAGTGTGTCTTATTTAAATACATCTTCATGTAGTACATAGAAGGTAAAAGTGACATACAATGTGCTTTCATTATTTTTTAAGACAGTATCCCTGTCTTGCCTGGAACTTACTTTGTTGAATAGGCTGACCTCATACCTCCCGATAGCTCCTAGCCTCTGCCTAGAAATAGCTTGGATTACAGCTTGTGCTACCATGCCCAGCTCAAAAAACATGTTTTAGATACAGTTTTTTCCTTTCTCCTTGTTCAGTACTCTGTGTCCAGTAAATAAAGCATAGCTTGGCTCAAAATAGATGCTTCATGAATATTTATTATTAAATGCATAATTTGTCAATGATTTTAATTATCTCAAGACATATTTCATATTATTCATTCTAAATAATTTTATGTTCTGTCCCTGATAATACTGCTTGTTGGACAGGTTGTTTTCATGATATTTTTTTAAGGTCCAAAAGCAACTTTAATTTTTGAATAATATGCAAACATTATTACATATTTTAAGTGGAACATTTGTCTATACATAAGGGACTACATAATTAATGTTGAGCTAAATCATAAGAACACATATTATTTATATAATTTTTAAAGTTAGTGACTAACTTGTTGATTATTTATCTTCAAAAAAACACTTATTTCTCAAGACATTGACATCCTTTCAGAAAATAACATGACCTTTTAAATGATGTGGTCTTACACACACACACACACACATACACACACACACACACACACACACACACACACACTATTAGGCATTATATATATGAAAGGAAGAGAGAAGGCTGAAAGAGACCAAAGGTGTAGATACAGGACAGAAGAATTTTTTCTGCAAGGAAATCTAATTCTGAAAATTGTCAGAGAACTTTTCTTCCTCAGTTTCCATTGGCTCTATTGTCATAAGATTCCATAGTAACCATTTTATATATCAGCCTATCACCCTGGTTGGATTTTGGCAGACTACACATGTGCATACACTGTATTGGAAAGTCTATAAAAGAGATTACAGTATTTAATTTTTTGGGACTGGATGGATATCATGACCTCTACAGAGATATCTTGCATGTTCTATGATGGTTCTTGGTTCTCTTACTTGAGCCTAACTGCTTAATTATTGTTGCTCATGAGTTTGCAGCTTATAAAACCATGCCATAGAATTCATACATTACATATCCCACAAAGCATATGGATGTTTCCTCAATCTCTTCTCTCTCTCCCTCCAGCTCGTCACTATCACACCATGTGAAAAACCAAGTTTAGAAAATTCAGCATGGGTATTTTCTTTATCTAGGAACACTTGTCAGATAATTAACACTCAAATTCATACAGAAACTGCAATGTAATTTTACTCTGGACACATGCCTTTTACCCTTCGTTATTAACCACACAACAAGAAATGGAACCCTTAAAGACCATAGAGATAGCTGGGCAGTGGTGGCACATGTCTTTAATCTCAGCACTTAGGAGGGAGAGGCAGGTGGATTTCTGAGTTTGAGGCCAGCCTGGTCTAAAGAGTGAGTTCTAGGACGTCCTACAAAGAGAAACCCTGTCTTGAAAAAGAAACAAAACAAACACACACAAAAAACAAAACAGAAAAGACCACAGATATGAATTTCATAATTTTTTTTTGTATTTTTTTATACTTTTTTATTTTTATTTTCTATATTCTATGTTCACATTCCTAAGGCTTTCCCCTTTCCCAGTTCCCACCCACCATAGTTCCCATAGTTCCTCTCCCCCCCAACTATTCCCCAATCATTCCCCCTCCCCCCTCGGTTTCTTTACTAAACTGGATGCAATCTTTACAGGCCCAGGGTCCTCTCCTTTCTTCTTCTTGGGAATCATTTGACTTGCTATTTGTGTCTTGAGTATTTAGGGCTTCTGGGCTCATTAATATCCACTTATCAGTGATTGCATTTCATGTGCATTCTTTTGTGATTGGGTTAATTCACTCAGGATGATATTTTCCAGGTCTAACCATTTACCTACAAATTGCATGAATTCATTATTTTTAATTGCTGAGTAGTATTCCATTGTATAAATATACCACATTTTCTGTATCCATTCCTCCTTTGAGGGATATTTGGGCTCCTTCCAATTTCTGGCTATTATAAGCAAGGCTGCTATAAACATAGTGGAGCATGTGTCTTTATTGCATGCAGGGGAATCCTCTTGGTATATGCCCAGGAGTGGTATGCCAGGGTCCTCTGGAAGTGACATGCCCAATTTTCTGAGGAACCGCCAAACTGATTTCCAGAGTGGTTTTACCATTTTGCAATCCCACCAACAGTGGAGGAGTATTCCTATTTCTCCACATCCTCGCCAGCACTTGTTGTCTCTTTAGTTTTTAATCTTAGCCATTCTGACTGGTGAGAGGTGGAATCTCAGGGTTGTTTTGATTTGCATTTCCCTGATGACTAATGATGTTGAACATATTTTAAGGTGTTTCTCGGCCATCCGAATTTCTTCTGGTGAAAATTCTTTGTTTAGCTCTGTGCCCCATTTTTTGATAGGGTTATTTGGTTCTTTGGGGTCTAACTTCTTGAGTTCTTTGTATATATTGGATATTAGCCCTCTGTCGGATGTGGGGTTGGTGATGATCTTTTCCTACTTTGTTGGTTGCCGTTTTGTCCTTCTGACAGTGTCCTTTGCTTTGCAGAAACTTTGTAATTTTATGAGGTCCCATTTGTTGATTCTTGATCTTAGAGCATAAGCTATTGGTGTTCTGTTCAGGAACTTTTCCCCTGTGCCCAAGTCCTCCAGGGTCTTCTTAAGTTTCTTTTCTAATAGTTTCAGTGTGTCTGGTTTTATGTGGAGGTCCTTGATCCACTTGGAGTTGATCTTAGTGCAAAGAGATAAGAGTGGGTCAATTCGCATTCTTCTGCATGTTGACCGCCAGTTGAACCAGCACCATTTGTTGAAAAGGCTATCTTTATTCCATCGGATGGTTGTGGCTCCTTTATCAAAGATCAAGTGACCATAAGTCTGTGGGTTCATTTCTGGGTCTTCAATCCTGTTCCATTGATCTGCTTGCCTGTTGCTATACCAATGCCATGCAGTTTTTAACACAATTGCTCTGTAGTACTGCTTGAGGTCAGGGATATTGATTCCCCCAGAAGTCCTTTTATTGTTGAAAATAGTTTTAGCTATCCTGGGTTTTTTGTTGCTCCAGATGAATTTGAGAATTGCTGTTTCTAGATCTATGAAGAATTGAGTTTGGATTTTGATGGGGATTGCATTGAATCTGTATATTGCTTTTGGCAAGATGGCCATTTTTACTATATTGATCCTGCCAATCCAGGAGCAAGAAATATTTTTCCATCTTCTGAGGTCTTCTTCGATTTCTTTCTTCAAGGACTTGAAGTTCCTGTTGTACCGATCTTTTGCTTGTTTGGTTAGAGTTACGTCAAGATACTTTATGTTGTTTGTGGCTGTTGTGAAGGGTGTTATTTCCCTAATTTCTTTCTCAGCCTGCTTGTCCTTTGAGTACAAGAAGGCCACTGACTTGCTTGAGTTAATTTTATAACATGCCACTTTGCTGAAGTTGTTTATCAGCTGTAGAAGTTCTCTGGAGGAGTTTTTTGGGTCGCTTAGGTAAACTATCATATCGTCTGCAAATAATGATAGTTTCACTTCTTCCTTTCCAATTTGTATCCCTTTGACTTCCTTATGTTGTCTAATTGCTCTTGCTAGAACTTCAAGTACTATATTGAAAAGATATGGAGAAAGAGGGCAGCCTTGTCTAGTCCCTGATTTTAGTGGGAATGCTTCAAGTTTCTCTCCATTTATTTTGATGTTGGCTACTTGTTTGCTGTAGATTGCTTTTACTATGTTTAGGTATGGGCCTTGAATTCCTGCTCTTTCCAAGACTTTTAGCATGAAAGGATGCTGAATTTTTTCGAATGCTTTTTCAGCATCTAATGAGATGACCATGTGATTTTTTGAATTTTATAATTTTATCTTTTAAAAAAGTGTCTTACTTACCTGATACCTATTACACTTAGAGGAAAAAAAAATATGAGGAACAAACTGGAGATGTTAATGTTGGTTTCTGATACTAGAGCTTTAAAATTAAGGCAGGAGTTTTGTGAGTTTGAGGCAATCCTTGAACACACAGAGTTTAAGATCATCCTGTTATATTTAGCAAAACTTTGTCTCAACAAAAGCAAGCCTCATAACAAACAGAAAATAATGGATTCAAGGGACCGAAATACATTTTTAAGAATACACCATTGTATTTTAAAGGCTTGATTGCTGAGTGTTTAGTATACAGGCAATTTATATTTAAGGTACAATTATAGGAGCTTCTAGTAAGGAATCTTACAGAGTATGTGTTTTATCTACTAAAAAAAAACCATAGTTATTCACAAAAATTTGATCTAAAAATTTGGGACACTTATTAGTTCAAAGTGTTGGAAAAGTTACAGAATAAAGATGGGTTTTAGTTTTAACCATGTTAGATGGGTCCCAATACCAATAACCCCTATGGTTATTGAGGAATATCTGACTCAAAGTTGGAGATGTAGTTACTGAATTGGAACATCTAATACAAAGTTATTAAATGAATATTAGAGTGACAGAGGCCAAATCTTTGACATTAATTACCAATGACAAGGCAGTCATGATCGTACAATGAATATGGCAATCAATGTTACACTCAAAATAAATTCACTTATACAATTGTGTTTTCCTAGTTGAGTTTACTTTGAAAATGAAGTAAATAAAATTCTTTCCTAAATTTTCAATCTATACCATAAAATTTTTAACTCAAACTGTAAAAATAGTGTACCAATGTCCTCAGTCAGTTCAAATATATGTCAATTTTCATATCCATTTGACTTGAATAAAGATTCTGTGTCTCCTTAAAAAAGGACATTGGTACATTACCCAAATTGTATAACATTCATGTTTTTTTCCAACTTCTTCAAAGACCTGTTGCCTTCTTCTAGAGTAAATGAGAATTCAGGAAAATAAAACAATTTTAATTTTCAGCAACTAGATTTTACTTTGAAGTTATCCTAAATTCTATTTTGCAAGTGTTTAAAATCACTTTCCTAGATCAAGAATGGCTGCAGACTAGGACTTCAGGAGTTCACTGTTCCAGTAGAGTCATCAATCTCAAGGTGGGTCCAGAGTATCCGTGCGGTAACTTCCTTAATTCTAAAATGCATAACTGGAAGAACCATACTGACCTGGTATTGAAATCCACTTTGTATCACTGCTATATGGGGCTATTGTGGGGAAAAGTATCAGGAAGAATCTTATACCAGTTAGGATAGCCTAGGAAAAGTAGAATGCCTAAGTGAATTGCTGGAGGGCCAGTATCTTAGTGTTTCATGATTTTGAAGAGGCAACTCTCATAAAGGCAAACATTTAATTGAGGATGTCTTACAGTTTCAGCTTCAGTCCACTATCCTCATGGTTAGAAACATTAGCATTGTGCAGGCTGACTTGGTGATGGAAGAGGCAAGAGTTCTACATTTCGTTGGAAGGCATTCAGAAGGAAACTACTTCCACATTGGGTGGTACTTGAGCATAGAAAATCTCATAGTCCACCCCTACAGTGATACTGTTCCTGGCATAGGGACACATTTTCTAAATCTCCTATTAGTGCCATTCCTGTTAACATCAAAACATAGGAGCATATGGGGGCCTATTTAAACCACCACAGAGAGGAAACTTCAATGCCACCATCAAAGACATGAAACAAGTAAGTGTACTGATTATTACAACATCCTCATTTAACTAGTCTACATTCTAAGTAGAAATCAGAGGGATCTTGGAGAATCCAATGACTTATCACAAGTTTTAAACAGTGGTGACTTCATTGTACTGGCAGCACCTCACAGAATGGCTAAAATCAAAATCTCAAGTGACAGCCTATGTTAGCCAGGATGTGAAGGAAAAGAAACACTTCTCCACTGCTGGTACAACCACTCTGTAATTCAATTTGGTTTTTCCTCAGGAAATTGGAAATGGTTCTATTTGAAGACCTAGTTATACCACTGTTGGGCATATACAAAAATGCCCCATCATACTATAGGGTCACACATTGCAAGATGTTCAGCCTTATTTGTAATAGCCAGAAGCTGGAAACAACCCGAAGGTTACACAATGGAAGAGTGGATACAGATAATCTATCGATTTACACAATTGGATACTATTCGAATATTAAAAACAAGAAAATCATGAATTTTGCAGGCAAATGAATGGGACTAGAAAATATCATC
The DNA here is from genome assembly GCA_964023405.1 of Apodemus agrarius. NCBI lineage: Eukaryota > Metazoa > Chordata > Mammalia > Rodentia > Muridae > Apodemus > Apodemus agrarius. Next base: position 33,465,342 of record OZ030013.1, on the reverse strand, counting down.
CTGAGTGAGGTATCCCAGAGCCAAAAGGACATTCATGATATGTACTCACTAAAGGGGAATACCAGGACAGGGAAGCAGGAGGGGATTGATTGGGGAAGAGGGGGTGGGGAGATGGCTTATGGAATTTTTGGGGGAGGGGAACCAGGAAAGTGGACATTTGAAATGTAAATAAAGAATATATCAAATAAATAAATAGATAGATAGATAAATAGATAAATAAATAAATAAATAAATAAATAAATAAGTAGATATTAGCCAAAAAGCACCGAATACCTAGGATACAACCCACACAATTTAAAAACTTTAACAAGCAGAAAGGGCAAGTGAAGATGATTCAATTTCACTTAGTTGGAGGAATAAAATAATCAAAGGAGGCAGAAAGAGAGAGGGATTTGGGCAAGAGAGGGGACATAGGGAAAGGGGGATAGCATCAGTTATGGAGGGGTCTGGACAGAATCCCAGAATGCCCAGAGAATGAATGAAAATATGTAGCCTTCACAGGTGGGAGGTAGGGATATTCTCTGTAAAATATCAGAGACCTGGAAGGTAAAAGACACTTAGGAATCAATGGGAGTGACCTAAGTTGAAGAGTCCAACAGTGGGCAGAGGGAACTCGGAGAGTCCACCTCCTATAAATAGACAAGGCATCAATGGAAGTATGGGGTTGCCATGCCACTGACAAAAATTCTGACTCAGAAGTGTTGCTGTCTAAGAAAAGCTGCAATGACAAAAATGGAGAAGAAAATGGAGGAAAGGTGGTCCAATGACTGCCCCAACTAGGGATCCATCTCAAGGGGAAACTCCACGGCCTGACCCTATTACTTGTGCTATGATATGCTTGCAGCGAGGAGCCTAGCGTGGTTGTCCTCTGAGAGGCCCAACCAGCAGTTGACTGATACAGTTGTGGATACTTCCTCCCAACCATTGAACTGAAGTTGGGGATCCCTATGGTTGAATTAGGGAAAGGAGGGAAGAAGCAGAAAAGTAGGACCACTCCGTAGGAATAACAGTAATCTCAACTAACCTGTATCTCTGGGAACTCCTGACACTTAGCCAACAACTAGACAGCATACACTAGCTAGTCTGAGGCCACAACATATATATCAGAGAATTGCCTGGTCTGGCCTCAGTGGAAGAAGATGCTTGGAATCCTTGAGAGACTTGAAGCCCTATGGAGCTGGGAGGCTTCATGGTGGGTGTCTTAGTCAGGGTTTCTATTCCTGCACAAACATCATGACCAAGAAGCAAGTTGGGGAGGAAAGGGTTTATTGAGCTTACACTTCCAGCTGTTCATTACCAAAGGAAGTCAGGACTGGAACTCAAGCAGGTCAGGAAGCAGGAGCTGATGCAGAGGCCATGGAGGGATGTTACTTACTGGCTTGCTTCCCCTGGCTTGCTCAGCCTGCTCTCTTATAGAACCCAAGAATACCAGCCCAGAGATGGCACCGCCCACAAGGGGCCCTCCTTCACTTGATCACTAATTGAGAAAATGCCCCACAGCTGGATCTCATAGAGGCACTTCCCCAAGTGAAGCTCCTTTTCCTATGATAACTCCAGCCTGTGTCAAGTTGACACACAAAACTAGCCAGTACAATTGACCCCTTGTCAACTTGACACACCAACATATCACTATTAAGCCTCAACCCTTACTTTCTTATTCATCCCCAAGATCTCAATAATGTAAAAGGTCCCACAGTCTTTACATATTAAAAATTCAATCCCTTTAAAATGTCCAATATCTTAAAATTCAAAGTCTTTTAAAAATTCAAGTCTCTGAACTGTGAGCTCCACTAAAATACCTTCTTTCAAGAGGGAAAAATATCAGGGCACAGTCACAATCAAAGGCAAAACTCAAACTCCAAAGTCTGGGATCCAACTCACGATCTTCTGGGCTCCTCCAAGGGCTTGGGTCACTTCTCCAGCTCTTCCCGTTGTAGCACACACCTTGTCTTCTAGGCTCCAGCTGCTTGTACTCCACTGCTGCTGCTGTCCTTGGTGGTCATCACATAGTACTGGCATCTCCAAGCCTCAACTCTTTTGCATGACCCCTTCAGTCCTGGGCCATCAATTACAACTGAGGGTACACTTTCACCAATGGCCTTCCATGGCCTCTCACTGTACCAAGCCTCAGCTGTTCTTCATGATGCCTTCATGCCTTCAAAAGCAGTACCACCTGGGTGACTCTTACACAGTACCAAGTCCTGCTACAGCACGAGGCACAACCTTGGCTATCTGGAACACATCCTCTGTGCTCTCAGAAAACACTTCGCAGAAGATTTCACCTCAGTGATGCTGGTCTCTTCTTACTCACCGCTAATTTCTTAGCTCCAGCTAACCAGCATCAATAGTCCCAGTAACACAACGACTCACTTTAGTGGTTCTGGTATCTTGTTACTCACAGCTGATTCTTCAGCCCCAGCTAACCAGAACCTCAGAGTCTTCATGGCCCTGATAAGAGTCTTTAATTTTCCCTCTGAAATTTTACAAGCCAGGCCTCCATCTTCTGCACTGTTCTCAACACAATCTTCCAAGCTCCTCCACAACATCTCACAGAGGTCTCATCACTGAATGGACCATCTAGCCCAAAGTTCCAAAGTCCTTCCACAGTCCTCCCCAAAACATGGTCAGGTTGTCACAGGAATACCCCACTACGCTGGTACCAATTTGTCTTAGTCAGGGTTTCTATTCCTGCACAAACATCATGACCAAGAAGCAAGTTGGGGAGGAAAGGGTTTATTGAGCTTACACTTCCAGCTGTTCATTACCAAAGGAAGTCAGGACTGGAACTCAAGCAGGTCAGGAAGCAGGAGCTGATGCAGAGGCCATGGAGGGATGTTACTTACTGGCTTGCTTCCCCTGGCTTGCTCAGCCTGCTCTCTTATAGAACCCAAGAATACCAGCCCAGAGATGGCACCGCCCACAAGGGGCCCTCCTTCACTTGATCACTAATTGAGAAAATGCCCCACAGCTGGATCTCATAGAGGCACTTCCCCAAGTGAAGCTCCTTTTCCTATGATAACTCCAGCCTGTGTCAAGTTGACACACCAAACTAGCCAGTACAGTGGGGGAGCATTCTCTCACTGACATGTGAGGAGGAATGGGATGAGGAACTGTGAGAGGGGGAGGGGAACAACAGCTGGACTGTAAATAAATAAAATAAATAGGGGATAAAGAGATAAAGGGGGAATTCTCAATGGAGAAATCTCTAACGACTTAGCAACACTTAAAGAAATGTTCAGTGTCCTTCGTCATAAGGGAAATGCAAATCAAATTAACTCTCCAGTATACAACTATTGACATTTTTTCAAGAAAATAAACCATTATGTCTTTCTTTAGTTGATTCATTTTATAAGACAAAATTACAAGATTTGTACACAAAAAGAGAAGCAAGTAAGCAAATGTCACTTTAAAGCAGTAAAGATTCTGATTTTAATGCTCTTCAGAGATAGAAATCACATTTTGTAGGTTTAGTTTCACTATACAATCATTAAGCATACAATAGCATAAGAAAGATATAATTGCTTGGGATCTTAAATAACAGTATGATAAATCAGATAACAACAATTTATAAAAATTCATGTTTTATATATCTACTACAACTTGTTTCAGTTTCGTGAGGAAAATGTAGTCACATTTAATAATAAAATACTCCTTTTCTCATTCCCTATCACCTGTTGTATTAGTAGCAAATATGCATTTTTATCCCTGCTCTATTACTAAAACATGAAAAATAATTGAGTGAGATATTGAATCTGAAATTAAGGCCCCTTCTGCTCTTCCACAACAAGATGAGCATTTGCTGACTGACAAATTCAGTTCACCAGTTCATTTTCCATCACTCATAATAGGGCTTTCAATCTAGAGTAGTCTTCTGGGTCAGTGACCAGTATACCCAGAGGATTGCTAGCCTCCTCAGAGTAGAATTATTAGAATGAAGCCAGCTGATAAGAATCCTACTGGTGTCCTTGGGATGTTGGACTCTTAAAAGTCTTGGGTTAGGAATTGGGGTGCTGAAAGCTTAGGGTCACACAAGACTCCCACTGAAACCACTGTCCTTCAAGTTCAGAAGTCAGGGAGAAGAGCTGAGGAGTTCAGCTGAAATCCCATTCCATTTGTCCCAGTGCCACTCAGTTTCTGTTAAGTACTCTTGTTTGGCTTTCTGGAAAAGAAGATAATCCTTTCAAGAAAAAGAGACAATGAGAAAACATAAACATTCCTGGCATCTCTATACTGTAGCAAAACCAAGGCGGGATGTGTCTCCTTTTCAGCGACTGGTGGAAAACTGCACACATTGAGGAGTTCATTACTCAACCCCAAAGCTACTTTCCCACTGCTGTTCTCAACACACTATATTAAGGTCTCTTCAGTGCTTCCTCACATGCAATTGCTTTTTCTTAATGCCAACATCCTCCCTACAAGGATAGGAGGTCTAGAAAATATTCCCACATTTGCTTGTGTATTGTATAAGTCTTTCCTAAAATTAATTACACTATTTTAAATCTGTGTCACCAATCTATCTTATGTCTAATAAAATATTTCACTGAATTTTTTTATTCTTTGCTGTCACTTGATTTTGAGGAAAATCCTATGGGTCAAAGTTTCTCTAATTTTGAACAAAAGAATGTTTGCTGATTCTGTACAGTACTTTCCATATGATTCTGACTTTGTAAAAAAAAAAAAAAAACAACAACTCTAGCCTTTTTGCAAAACATTCTAAAGCGGTCCAACTTTTTATGGGTTTATTTGATTCATTTCCTAATATACCTTCATGTATCTTAAAGAAAACATTCCTGGCTAATTAGTTCATATATTTTAATAATTTATATGAAATTAACAATAGCATATATACAAATGTCTTAAAGCAGATAATATGGAAATGGTAAAAGTATTCTTTAATAACGAAATATTGAATTAATGGTAAGCTCTCTCATTTGAGATATGTAAAAGTTGAGGAACCTAAAGAAGACACATTACAGGTACGTCTTGGCTATTCCCACAGTAATTTTATGTTTGTGACCTTGAATTAAAAATGTCTTTGCAAAACGTCATTAGCAGATTGCTGAGGTAGACAGGACATGCATGTGACATTCACTGAGAATAGTATTAATTCAGAAAATCTTCCAATGAATCTCTGGATAGACACTTTATCTATATGTCTACAGATTTGTGTTAGAGCATTTATCCTTCCTAAATATACTTAGTGGATCCCAAGTAGAGTCTTCAATATCAGGTATATAAGAGAGTTTACATTTAAATTGTGACACATATATTCATTTCTAACTTTTTCCCCAAAGGGGGAATCCCTTTTTTTAACTAACAGTTGTTGGGTAAAGGATTTTTTTAAAAAATTTGCACTAGTATAAATACAATTTAGTAACACTCAAGTGTGTATACTTTATAATGATAGGAAACAATATACACATATATGCACATATACACACACATGCTAACACACACACACACACACACACACACACACATGCAAAAACACATCCACACACAGAGAAGACACTCATTTAAAATTTTGAATAGATGTACTTCTTCAAAACCAACACCACATAAAGAACTATGTTTGAAGTCTGAAATAAGTTCCTGTGTCTCTTATTAAATAGGTAAGATATAATTCTATTGAAGAATTACTTAGGATATTAGGCATACCTGGAGATATCAAAATGAAATGTGTATCTCAGGGATTGTTGTTAACTTGATGATTGTTTACAAAAAGATTTATTGAGAAAGTAAAAATGCAATTGTTTCTGGTAGTTTATCTATTTCATTACAACTACAATTTTCTTATTTAGACAATAGTTCTACGTCTCCTAGTTGGGCAACACACTCATTGTTGCTGCCAAAAAGACAGAACATCTGAATTCTGTTTTTAAGCAGTGTCATTCTTTCAAAGTAATAGGCAAAACAAGAAGAAAGGAAACATCTGCTATCTGCAGGGTTTTTCTTTTTTTTTCTTCCCACTCTTCTCTAAACATCAATCTCCCAAGTTTTTGGCAAGTAGATTCCTGCACTCTAAGTCAAAGAAATGTCAAAGGAGAGTGGAAATGAGAGTGGATACCTCCTGAAATGTCACTTTGAAAGTAAATAAAATAAATTGAAAAACGGCCATCGAAACCCACGGAACTTCAGAGGCCATGAGCCGCATGGTCCTCATAGAAAAGGCTCCACACAGAGGGTATTATCCTTCTCTCCCTAAATTAAGTTTTTGTTGCTATTGACTGCAAAGTAGTTAAAGACAAAAGTCATAAATGCATACGTAAAATTCAGATGCTTTTATCTTGAAATAATACTATTTTATATATAATAGAATAATACTATTTTTTGCTGGGTACAAATCAGATTTTAATGGAAATATTGGTTATATCTGAACAATGGGTATGTCTGTCTGTTTATTAAATTGCTTTTGTGCAATACAATAATAACTGTGAACAATGTTGCACAATAATTACATTTAGAACATCTGAGTTCCATATTTAATTCTGCCACTTAGCCAAATACTTAATATGTGAATTTTGGGTAACACAAATAGACAGCTGAATTTCTATTTACTTTTTATAAGCATTTTTTAGAATAAAATATAATTGCATCATATTTCCCCTCCAATTATTCAAAACTAATCAAGCACTTAGAAGAACTCTGAAGGATAATAGAAACTACTCAATATTTTACTCCTTTGATTATTAGTGAAAACATCCTCAGAAACTGATTGATACCCATTTACCTATATGCTTAAGCATGTATTCTTAGATAATTTCTACCTTTGACAGCATTGGTTTTTATTACCACAGGTTTCAATTTCTGAGTAATGATATTATATATACATCCTATGCATAAGTTATTCAGTGACTCTATTAAGTTGAAAATTATTAAAAAAGAAGATTCCCAGAGAGCTAATTGGAAGCTACAATATCGAAGATTTAATACTTATACAACTATATTCGTCATAGTCCAAAGAAGGGTGATTGGAAAAAAAAACATTATTGGTTATGATTTTTAATTGATGTTCATTTGTATAAAACTAGATATGAAAAAGGAATCATGTAGCTTTTACTCTTACTTTAGATTCACTTGAAACTGACCTTCTTTTGTAAAGTGTTCAATTACCTATTTTTATTAATGAACACTTGTACATATTGATAGAATTTAAGAAAACAGATTATGTCAGAGCACTCTACTAAGGAATACAGGGATGAATGTCCTCTGTGTTTAATTAAAATATTCAGTGGTTACCTTTTACCCTTTTATCTGGTCCACATTTTTTCCTACTGCTTTTGTTTCCTTGAATTTCTGAATTTGTAGAGATAGTTATTGATTCAGATCATCTACAGATGGAAGAAAGGTCCAGATCTTTCTCCATTTTTACCTGTCTCAGTTCTCCACCATCTCATCATTTACCTACATGGAAAATGAAATAGAATCTGGATAATGGAGCTACATTTATCAGTACAGGCAGTCTTCCCATTACTCATATGGCATTTAATTGGTATTTCAGTAAAATACTCTTTAGAAAACCTCTTTAGAAAACTTGGGCACATTATTTTGACCTTGATGAATCCTCTTTTTGTTAGCTTAGCACTAATATAGTGCAGAAAAATTTTAAGGCGTAAATAAGAAATGTGTTTCTATTGCCAAAGATTACTATGGTAGGCTGATGAGATGGTTCTGATGGGAAAGTCCCTGCTGCTAAAGGAAAGACCTGAGTTTGAGCCTTAGCATCTCTATGGTAGACTTAAAGAGTATGGACTCCTGTGAGTTTTCCCCTGTCATGAAATGGTATCCCCTCTCTATCTCTACCTTTCTCTCTAATTAAATAAATTGTGATAATTATTTGTGAATGAAGATATTCTTATAATTAAAGTTCTACCATTCAATTCTGCTTGAGAAATCTAATAATTTATCACATAAAGAGCTCAATTCTTTTTCTGTTATTATATTCCTATTTTTGTAAGATAGCATCCAGCATAGAAAATTATTAAGATAAGTTTCTATTCTATTTCTTTACAATATTTAAACCCAAGCAGACTTTTAAAATAAAATGTTTCATCTGTATTTTCATTCACTATTATCCTTTTTCTCTTCCTTCATTTCACCCCTCGTTCCCTTTCCACTTCCCCATGCCATACTTTCCACCTTCTCCTCCTCCTCTTTCTTCTTCTCTTGCTTTCCCTTTCACTTCCTATTCTACCAACGCTATTGCTTAAATATGGAGTCTAAATGAGTCTTTCACTTCAATCTCCAGATATGTTCCACCAAACGTGTCTTTTAGCAGTGCCCACATTTTATTTACTTTTCATACAAGCTATGCCAGTACCAAAACGTCACATCAACAATGTCAACTTATATGATTGCTTTCGTTCAATAATCCCAAGAAAGTCTATGCTCTATATCGTAACAGATTCAAGAATTTCTGTAAAGAAATAACATTGGTTTGTTTAAAATTTTACTTGTAAATTAGTTTAATATTGGCTTTAAGCATATAGGTTTCACAAACTTTATTTAACATTTTATATAATATTCCTATCAAGAAGTGTTTGAGAGAATTAAAAGTTTATTTTTATATATCACTGTTTTAGCACTAACGTATTTGACTGAAGGAAATACTACTATCTAGAATAAAGCTAAGAGTATATTCTCGGCTCTGTGCTGCTCTATAAAGAACTCTGGAGCAATAGAAAGAGAACTTCAATTCCAACCTCCTATCTAGAAAAATTATTCTGACTGGTGACTACAATATTTTCTCTTACTTTCCTTCTTTTTTTCACACAGCATTTTTTTCACACACACTATTTAATCCATTCATGCTGTAGTCTTCTTTGAATCTTAATGTGAATGCAAGTCTTAATTCATTGTTGAAGCTATAATGGTCATTGAAAGGTGTGACCTCTTCCAGCCCATTGTTCTCAAAGAGTAGCAGCCAGCCAGACACCTGACAGCCAGTCTCCTGCAGAACAAGCAGAACCAGTTTCCAGCCTTCAGGGGACAGGCTTGGCCTGCCTTTTTATTTTGGGAGAGACTGCTAAAAGACACGTTTGGTGGAACAGTTCTGGAGATTGAAGTGAAAGACTCATTTAGATTCCATATTTAAGCAATGGCATTGGTAGAATAGGAAGAGAAAGGGAAAGCGAGAGAAGAAGAAAGAGGAGGAGGAGAAGGTGGAAAGTATGGCATGGGGAAGTGGAAAGGGAACGAGGGGTGAAATGAAGGAAGAGAAAAAGGATTAAAGGTTGAGACTTGAGCAAGAAGTCATGCCTGTCTCCATGTGTTTTCTCTTGCCACCTTGTTCCTCTCCCATCTCTCCTTCCAGAGAACCCGCCGTTAGTATGTAGCTGCTGGACAGTACAGAAAGTACTGCTTTTTTTTTAATCATGTATCTTACATGATAATTGTAACTTTTCTCTAAATCAATTTACATCAAAGTATTTCTACACTCTACCCACACCAGATTGATAATCATTTCATGAATATTCTACCTTATGCTCTTCTGCCTCCCCATTTGCACAGATTTGAAGTGCAATATTATAGTTCTTTGGAAAGTTAGCTACATCAACTGATGTTTTCCTGGGGCATACAGGTGAAGGATGTTTTGCTAAATCAAACACGTGACAAGCTGTTTTCATGAAGCAGACACAGGTGGAAAGATGTTTTGACATAGCAAACACGTTAAAAGACACTTGTTGAAGGAGTAGAAATATGAACCCACAGACAGTGGGGGTGAAGCTCTGAGCATCGGCTTGGTTTGCTCCGCTTTGCTATTCTTCCTTAAGACACACATGTATTGGTTTGCCTTCCACAGCATTGTTGAGTGCAACTTGTGAAAACTTCAACATGGAAAGAAAGTTGCCCATGAACTGCTCATGAGTTTCTGGTGTCTGCTTGCTGAAAGGACTGGACTGTAGCTGTTGGTTCCTGCCTGGGATCTCCCTGCCTAGAGGAATGATCTGCAGCTGCTTAATCATATTTGGTGTTTGCTATGGGAATGAACTGTTGTCAAAGAAGATCAAGTTTGTCCCCAAAGAACTATTGCTGATCAGGTCCACCTCCCCATATCCTAATAACTTTTCTCTTGGACTGCCTCTGCTGGATGGTAGGTTAGAGGAAAGGTTGAACCGGTATTAAAAGGATGTATGGTGGGGGGAACTGGGAAAGGGGAAAGCCTTTGGAATCTAAACATAGAATATAGAAAATAAAAATTAAAAAAAAAGAAAAAAAAAGAAAAAGAATAAAAAGTAGGTTGCACTAAAACCATCTGGTCCCATACTTTTTTTGGTTGGGAGACTTTCTATAACCCCTTCTATTTCTCTAGGGGTTATGGGACTGTTTAGCTGATTTAATTTTGGTACTTGGTATCTGTCTAGGAAATTGTCCATTTCCTCCAGATTCTCCAGCTGTGTTGAGTATAGACTTTTGTAGTAGGATCTGATGATCTTTTGAATTTCCTCAGTCTCTGTTGTTATATCCCCCTTTTCACTTCTAATTTTGTTAATTTGAATACTGTCTCTGTGCCCTTTGGTTAGTCTGGCTAAGGGTTTATCGATCTTGTTGATTTTCTCAAAGAACCAGCTCTTGGTTTTGTTGATTCTTTGTATGGTTCTCCTCGTTTCTACTTGATTGTTTATTTTGTTACATCATAAAACTAGACTACAATTGAAGTGGCATTGTGATTATCTGCCTTTAAAAATAAGTATATAAATGATGTGTGGCATTGAAACTATTTCCAAAGCATTTTTATCACTTTATTATTATTAACTCTTTTAATGAGAAAAGGCTATGTCATTATATTACCAACATTCCTCTCCCATCAATGAGGACATTTCTATAGTGAAACTGAAAAGTTTAACTCTTTTTATAAAATTTTCTTCTTATAAAAGCAATTTTAGAATTTAAAGTCATTTAGCAAATAATTAATTGTTATTTTCCATTCTTGCAATATGTTACCAGAGAAAAACTCTATTAAATGTTGTACAATTAAATATTACAGCTTATATGTCAGATATAAAATTCAAATATTTGTGATGCTAAGTTAAAATGGAAATAGAAGTTAGAAAATATTTGAAAATGAAAATATATTAAATAAGTCTAAAAACTTGTGAACTCATATTAATAGAAACCTTACCATAAATAGGGTTGAGAAAATTAAGGCATGTTTTTAAAATCAAACCTGCTGCTCTTTATAAACAAGAAATATGATAATTTTTTGAAAGTGTTTTAAAGGCTTTAAAAATATCACACTTTTTCACATAATCTGTATGTGGTTTGTATCATTTAAAATATTCACTATCTGTCTATTTGTAGAAAATGCTTGATAGTTCCTGGCTTTTAGAGCCTATATTTGACAAGAATAATAATGACATGAAGAAAGCATACTTCCTAAGAAAGTAATAAAGAACAGAAAGAAAACTTAAAGAAATTAGAGGGAAACTGTCAAGATAAGGGTAGAAAGTAATAAAATGCCAATCAAGTACATGGTTCCTAGCATCCAAGCAAGTGTTGTTTCTTTCAATGTCTAATAAAAAAGACAAGCTGCTGGTGAGACAGATCAAGGGAAAGAGTGAATAGACACAAATAAACAATGTGATGAATGAAAAAAAAGATGAAGCTATAGATCCTCCTCTCCGTTAAAGGTAACTAAGGGCTACAGCAAACTCAAGAGATCAGGTCAGGTGCCACAGAATGTTAGGGGTTCATGCCGTGGTAGAGAACATTCTGTCACATGTCTGAAGACTCTCATGACCGTGGTTGTAAATGTGTATAAATATAACATATCTCTTTAATCTATACATGCATACATGATTTATAATATTCTTATGTAATACAAATTATAGATAATATATTATATAATTATAAATATAAATTATATGGAAATATAAATATATATTGTATATGTGTGTACACACATACACAAAAATAACCCCTTATAATTCTAAAAATAAAATTCAGAATTTTTTTCTTTTTTTTAAATTAAGCATAGCTTTTTAGAGATTTCCTTTAAAAAAATTGCTCATTTTTCTGTGTGTGTGCATGTCTGTGTGCACATGAGCTGTTAATTCTTTTTCTTAGTATCCATATAGAACTCATCAATTTTGGGCTTTAAAACAAATAAACAAACATAACTAGAACTTCAAATCCTACTGAAATTAATGCATTCTTTCAGGGAGCAGAAACTCCACATGATCTAGATCCTTATTTTTTTCCTTAAAGAACAGATGTGTCAAAGATCTCTAAAATAAAACTGATTTTCTCTTCCAAAATATCCTGTTTCTCAATATTTCCAATGCTGTAATGAACATGGACACTGAAGGAACACTCAATTTTTTCAGTTTGTGGAATTTGAGTAAGTGGTGCTCAGAGTTGACTGTTGTAATTTCTGGAGTACCTACGATATAATGTATATCATAACATAATATACTGCAAACAAACTATCATTTTCAAATAAGAGAATCAAACTCAGATTCTCTTCAATGGCAGGAAAATGCCCTACTCAGTCCAACTTTTTAATATGATTGAGTGAATAGCATTACCCTAGCTAAGATTGGTGTAATTAGGTTTATTTCTACACAGATGTGAAAAGATCAAACATAAACAGAAAATGATAAAATGATGGATGCCTAGAAGAGAAAAAGATACTATGCTCCTGGCTTTGATGATGGAAAAGTTTGGCAACAGTCCAGAAATATAGGCATTAATTAGAAGATGGAAGGGCAAAGAAACAGATTCTTCAAGAAATCCCTATTGAAAGAATTCAGACTACAGAACTTGCGTAGCCTTGAATTTCTAAAACTAAAACACAAATTTGTGTTGCTTTGTGCTACAAACTACCTGTAAGTTAATTATAGCATCATTATTAAGAGATTTTAATCATTTGAAGAGCTTCTAATAGATTCCAGTGATCTCAGCAAAGTTAATATTGAGTATAGCATAGGAGTTGGAGAAATGTTATAAATATATAGTTTATGTTGATAGTTGATGGAAATAAAGATATTAAATTACTATTGATATCTTAAAAGGAATTGAAAGACATGGAGTAGAAAATACATATTGTCTGGAAAAATATCCAAAGATTTAAATGCAGAGTTTTGACAGAAATATGATATTGAACATGTGTTTGTATATGAAAAAAAAAGATGTACATTGAAGAAGTCTTTTTTTTTAATTTTACTATATTTGGGGTATTTTTTGAGATTATAATATTATTACATCATTCATTCTCTCAGTCAGCATACATAGTCAGCAAAATTGAAAATGTTAAGATGGACAGGGAAACCCCAAAATGCCTCAACTCTATGCAGAGAAATATGATTAAATAAATGCTGAGTGCAAAAAATAATCTTTAGGGAAGAGCAAACCAACAGTTTAGCTCTAATATCAAGGGATCAACCCTGAAGGCATACATACAAGGGATATTATACAACTGGGAATGTAGCAATTTCCTTATTTAAATTACTTTTTTCATCACAAACAATAAAGTAGGAGTCACTTTGATGGGTCAGTAGGTAAATACCTTTGCTGTAGTTAATGTTTCCCATTGCTGTGAAGAGACACTGTGATTGACTCAACTCTTATAAAGAACAGTGTTTGACTGGGGCTGGCTTACAGTTTCAGAGGCTTAGTCCATTATCATCATGGTGGGAAGCATGGCAGCATGTAGGCAGACATGGAACTGAAGGAACCTTACACATTACATCTTTTGTTTTTGTTGTTGTTGTAGGTTAGTATAATTTATTTTCATGATTACATAACTACAAATACAGTGTATTCTTAAAACTCCCTTCCCCTCTCCTCCCAACTTATCCCACCTGAAGAGTACAAATTACTAGGGCACTGTAGGCAATATTGGCAATTAGAACTCAGGCTAGGCAGAGAATCTTTGACATGGTTGTTTATGGGAGATTTCACATCCTCTTTCAAATCCATTTCTCTAGAAGCTAGATTTGCCTTTTCTGGGCTGCTAGAGAATGGGGGGGCGGAGTGACAAAATGTCAAACCACACCTCAAAAGAATCTCTGTCTATAAAATGTCCATGGGCCCAACTTGAGACCCATCTGTAGGAAAGAGCCAAACTCTGACAATATTAATGATATTCTGCTCTGCTGGCAGACAGGAGCCTAGCATAATTGTCTTTTGAGAGACTTCATACAGCAGTTGATGGAAATAGATGCAGAGACCCACAGACAAACATTAGACAGAGCTCAGAGAGTCTTGCAGAGACTTACATCTTAATCCAAAGGGAGCAGAAAGAGCATATGTACCACACTGAATATAGATTGAGGATAGGAGATCTCAAAGCCTTCCCCCACAATGATTCCGTTCCTCTAACAAGGTCACACTTACTTCAACAAGGCCACACCTTTTAATCATGCCACTTCCTCTGGGTGAATCATTCACACACATGAGTCTAAGGGGGGAATACCTATTCAAACAACCACATTCTTCTCCATGGCCCCTATCAGTTTGCAGCCATATAACATAATGCAAATTTCATTTGGTCTACATCATAGTCTCATCAATGTCTAAAAGTCCAATGTTAAAAGTCTCTTCTGAGATTCATGCATTCTTTTACTGTAATCCCATATAAAATCAAAATCAAAACACAGTTCAGACACTTCCAACATATACCCCTGCCTTAGGGTTTTACTGCTGCGAGTAGGCACCATGACCAAGGCAACTCTTATAAGGAAAACATTTAATTGGAGTTTGCTTATTTGTTCAGAGTTTCAGTCCATTGTCAAGACAGGAACATGTCAGCATCCAGGCAGGCATAGTTCAAGAAAAGCTGAGAGTTCTACATCTATAACTGAAGATTGCTTGAAGAATATTGGCTTCCAGGCAGCTAGGATGTGGATCTTAAAGCCCACACCCATAGTACTACTCCAACAATGCCACACATACTCCAACAGGGCCACACCTTCTAAAAGTGCCACACCCTGGGCTAAGCATCTACAAACCATAATACCATCGCATTCCAAACTGTAGCAAGTGAGCACAGTGACAAAATAAAGAACAAAAGCAAGGCCTGAAAACAACTGGCCATACTCCAAACTACATTTCCTCGTTTAATATGCTCTTCAGATGTCCAACCCCTTCCAGCTCTGTTGACTGAAACACAATTCTTTTTCATGTACTTCTTGAACTCTCAGCAGCTTTCCTTGGCAGGTATACCACAGCTCTAGCATGCAAAATATCTTATTGTTTCCCAGGCAATCTAGGCTTCACCTTCATGGGTTCATACAGTGACCTCAGTGGGCCTTCATGAAAGGACACTCCTGCTAAAAACCTGACTTCAGTAACAGAGGGAGATTCTTTAACCCCTTTCTTCTATTCTTGATTCTAAAACCAGAATAATGTGGCCAAGGCTTATAAGTTCTGCTACATGCTGGGACTAGAGAATAGGTACTCTGTTTAATTTTATCCTTACCAGTTCCCAGTTTGTGATGGTTTCCTTTACTGCCTAAGTTTGGATGTGCTGGAATTTGGTCTGTAAACCATCCAATGTTAAACTTAGAGATCTACTTGCCTTTATCTTCTGAGTGCTGGGATTAAAGGTGAATACCACCAATCCTGGACCCAATCTTTCTTTAATTCCATTTCACATATGAAAAGCATAGCTGGTTGGGATATTGCCGTGAGATTACTTGCTTAATTCCATTTAATGACTTTATTCTGTTTATCTCCTTGAACACATAATTTACCTCTATTCCAATTCCTGGTGCTCCTCTAATTCTTGAACAATACATTTTGTATTTTTTTTCCATTTTATCAAAATATTCTTTTGAAAACAGAACAGAGTCTATACTAGGCTATTTTGAGATTTCCTTTACCAATGCAATTAATCAAAATAATTTCACCTGAATCTCAGGCAGACTCTTCAGACAAGAGCTAAACAACCATGTTCTTTACCAAAATATTACAAGAATGATCTCTAGGCAAATTACTAAAATTCTTGAGGCAGGCCTCTGAAATCACCCTCAGCACCACTGCCTTCCATGTTCTACTAGAATGGCCCATTAAGCTCCACTTACAGCTTTCAACTGTGTTTGTAATTCACAATCCCAAAGTTCAAAACTCTTATATCCCCATATTTCTAACAAGTATATTTGAAGCCATGAAAGTGAATTTACTTTTTTAATGATCAAATGTGCAATCTATGTCACTACACGCCTACTTAAACACTTAGAAGAAAAGACATTTATATCCAAGAAACCAGGATACCTACATTTGAAAATAGAAAAGAATGTTTAAATTATAGTTTCATTTTCTACATAATTTTAAAACATAATTATCTTTTTAATTAAAAAATACCTTGATATTAAAAGTATATCTTATGCAGGAATATAGCAGAACTAAAATTATTTTATTACTTTAGTGTATTACTTAAGGATTAAGTTCATGACAAACTAAATTACCTGGTGATTACTATTCTACCCACTAAAGGCAAATAAAGAAACCTGAGAAATGGAGAGGAAAAGCCATGCAAAGGGTAAATTTTTGCATAAATTACTTGACAGGTAACTTTTGTTAGATATTTAATGTTTGTAGAGAAAAACCTTACTTATGCATCTGTCTTCCTGCCTCCTTTTTAAAATAAGTGGAGCAGATGAGGATAGTGAGATGATATCAAGACAATTCTTCTTTCTGGTTGTGTATTTACAATTTCGGATCTTAGCAGCATCAGTATCAGTCATAGGCCATATAGAGAGTGTTAGCCTGACAAGCTTCACTGTACAGATGAGAGCTGTTCCTTATATTGATGTATTTTTCATTTTAATGTACACGAAAGTTGAAAAGTAAAGGCCTGCATGTGAATGTATATATGTATATGTGTGTATATTTATGTGTGTATATTAAATTATATATTTGCTTATATCCCAATTCTCTTAACATGTCATAGCTACTATACATACATAAGATTGCATAGTGTCAGTATTCCATTGATAAGCAAGTGACTATGAGGTGCCTAGCCCCAAAAGGGAAATTTTTCACTCAACCCACCTAGTTAAACCTCAGGCACACGGCAGAAGTAGGGGTTGAAAGATTGTAAAAGTCTGATTGCTCTGATGAATTATGGTTTCTGCTGTGGCATGTTGTTCCTGTACATTCTTAATAATAAATCGTTGCTTATGGTTTCTATTTCTGTGAACAGTCTCCATAACCACAGCAACTCGTATAAAGAAAAATATTTAATTGGGTCTGGCTTACAGTACAGAGGTTTAGTATATTATTATCACAGTGGTGAGCATGGTGTCCTGCAGTCAGATGTGAGGCTAGAGAGGTAGCTGAGGGTTTTATGTCTGAATAAGCAGGCAGCAAGAAGAGAGAGATACTAAGACTGGCTCAAAAATATGAAACCTCAAAGCTCCCAAAGTAGATATCCGAGGCCATATCTACTTCAAAAAGGACATACCTCCCAATAATGCTACTCTCTACAATCCTTTGGTGTCCATTTTCATTAAAACCCACCACAAATAATAACACAAAAGACCTGTAAAGACCAAAAGAAGAGCCATACCAAAATGGTTAGAAAACCATTTCTACAAGGCCCCACCCCTACACAAAGCTCTTTAGCAGTCAGTGGCAGCTGAAGGAATGGGAACCAGATTGACTAGCTTTCTTTTATTCTGTCTTTTGTGGGAGGAGACACTAGTCATAAGGGGTCCACTATCACACATGTTAATAAGAGATAAGTTGATTGAACTCTGTAGGTTTTATAAACACACACCCCCACCCCCACACACATACACACACACCAATAAAAATATAAAACGAGGTTATAAATTTTGAAGAAGGCACTAGAGGGCAAAGGAGGATTTGAAGGAGGTGTGAAGTGGTGCAAACATAGCATACATACATATTATATCCTCAACAAATAAAAAGTCTTTAAATAAATAAATACATAAATAAATGAAGTATAATCACCAGTTAGGAATTATTTGACAGAAGTAAATCCTTTGTATACATTCGTTGGCACATTTTGGAGCATAGACACAACAGAGAAATGCACACTGCAAAATTTGTACTTCATGTCAAGATAAGCTTAAGTTATCTTATTACCATTTCCTACATACAAACACAGATGTCCTTTTACCCTCAGGAAAATAAAAAATATATCTCCTAAATGACTTTATAGAAATCAACATCTGCTGTGCCTGTATTTATTGGAACCAATAATATTGATATTCATTATGTATTTGTAAAGAGTTTTGAAAATATGAATTTAATATGTACAAATATATTCCATAAGTTTCTTGTAAGTATTGTCTTATACCTTTTACCAAGATAGAATAATCAGGCAGCAGCCTGCAGTTGGCCTGCAAACTGTAGCCTGCAGGGAGCTAACCACATAAGGTACAGATGTGCACCTATATGTGGTTGTAATAATGAACAATAATCATCCCAAGATTCATGCATGACACATATATCCCCATCTGTGGCTATGACTGAGAATATGATTCATCTTTGTAAGAAATGTCAACTCATTTCCCACCCCTCTGTATCACCCTGATTATTGAAAGAGACCCATACACAGGTACAATATGAGACCAACTTATAATCTCAGCAATCTTGAACACTATCTTAGAGCCTCGATTACAAACTTTTTGAAATCTTAACAATCAGAGCTTTAACACCCTTTAAATCAAATATGCATTTCATTTGGAAAGCCAAACTGCATTGTTCTATGATTTTAAAATGTTGAAAATCCCGTTATGAAGGAATCCTTTAATGAGTACAAAAATTATAAACTATTGTGTTTTTCTTCAACAAACTTAGTAGATTGGTGGGTTTCAGAAGCAGAACACAATTATTGAGAGGAATGAACTGCAGTGGTTAAAAACCAAGGAAAGAAGAAACAGATGTAGTCCACCCAAACAATGTGTCCATTTAATTAACACATCAGAAAGATATTCATGAGACACTCTCACAGAGTAACCTGCTCACACTGCCTTTTCTAATCCTCTTGGCTTAGAAACATCTGCATGAAAATGGTACGCCAGGAGATGTGTTTCCCTCCAGTCTCTCACTTTCAAGTGTTCATTCATGGTTCATCTAACTACTCCAGAGTTCAAGCTCTCTTAAGTGAAAATGAGAATGTAAACCATTTCACAGATATCAAGTCTGGCATCAATGTTACTTTTAAAACTCTCAGGATTCATTAAAACCCTTCATTGTCACCGCATACCGAATTTCTATTAAGTGCTTAAGTGCCACCAAAGTACTTAACAACAAGTACTCATGCACCATTCACTGGAAGCACTCGTGGTGTGAAGTGTATGCACTCACATGATAAAAGCCAAATGTACTATGTTTTCAATAATTATAATATGCACACTTAGCACAGATCCCTGTTGTCAGATTTAGTTAAGCACTACCAGTTTTTGAATAAGCACTTCACATCTATACTCATATTTAGATGCAAAGCTGTCAGAGTTTCTTGATCAGTGTTCTCTGAAGAGGAACTGAAAAGGAAACACAATAAAGTACAGAAACAATGAAATAGCATGGGAAATATTTATTCACTTACATATTGGAATAATACTCTATGACACATGTTATATTTTTGTGGTCATATAATATTGTTTTAACTACTCTGATGAATGATCGACTGAGAAAGGATTTTAGGAAAAACACAGTTACTGGGAGAAAATACACACACACACACAAATCTGCAACTAATTCTATTAACAAATGGAATGTAAAAAGTGTCATTATGTTCTGTCAAATCCTTAAAATTACATCAGAAAATCAGAAATGTTCGTAAATTAAACTCATATTCTGCTAATCTATGCCCCTTTCTAGCTCCTAGATTTGCTAATTTTACCTTTTAGATTTTTTAAAATCAAACTAAAGTGAAACCTAACAAGAAAATTCTTTTTTTTCCCCAATGGAATAGAATTGAAAACCCAGAAATGAACCCACACACTTACAGTCACTTGATATTTGACAAAGGAGCTAAAACCATCCAGTGGAAAAAAGACAGCATTTTTAATAAATGGTGCTGGATCAACTGGAGGTCAGCACACAGAAAAATGCAAATAGGTCCATTCTTATGTCCTCGTATGAAGTTCAAGTCCAAGTGGATCAAGGATCTACACATAAAACCAGATACACTGAAGTTCACAGAGGAGAAAGTGGGGAAGAGTCTTGAACACATGGGCACAGGGGAAATTTTCCTGAATAGAACACAAATGGCTTATGCTCTAAGAATAAGAATCAACAAATGAGAAAATTCAAAAATGAACTGTTGATGTGGTTCAATCATCACTAGGGAAGTTTCAGTGTCCTTCCAAAAAAAAAATATATCATCATGTGCTAAGGAAGTCAGTTTGTTTTGGAAGAACACCACGGAAGTTCCTCTGTTTTGGGTATGCAGGGCTCCAATGAGCCTCATTTAAATAACTACCACTGGTAATGGACATGGTTCTTCTACTGTAAATGATCATGGTGATTTTTGGAAGGACACCATGGAAGTTCCTCTGTTTTGGGTATGCAGGGCTCCAATGAGCCTCATTTAAATAACTACCACTGGTAATGGACATGGTTCTTCTACTGTAAATGATCATGGTGATTTTTTGTTATTCAGGGTAATGGTGCCTCATTCTTTTGGTGTTTGCTGAAACTCAGGTGTCTACTCCATGCTGAAGATTGGAATATTTTTTTCATCTAAGGAGTATATGGGAACTTAGATGCTGCATTAAAGTCATTATCTATGTATGATTCCCCAAAGTAGTGAATGTGGGATGCTATATACTGTGGGATGGTGCACTTTTCACAGTTTTTATTTTGTTATTTATATTTGAAACTTAAACTTAATTTGAATTCAATGAAATGTGTGTGCATTCATCTTTGCTAGATGATTATAGTCTTACAAGTTGTAGGATGCCTCGCATAAGAACTCCTTTACTGGATTCTATTTAATTATAAAGATTGATAAACCTTTACAGTATAAGAAACTATGACAAGTGTCCCAGAAATTATGGAGACAAAGCAGGACAAAGTGTTCAAACTGGCAGCTAAGAGTAACAGGTTTTTTACTCAGACCGAAGATCCTTACTGGTCCTTCTTAAAAACAACAAATGGCTTTCATATGTGACAGAATGGAATAAACAGTTCACATGAGTCTCAATGCAGAAACAGGGAAGAATTCACAAGACCATAGATTCAACTAGAGGTATTTTGAAATGCTAAATATTAATATTAAAATGTGTTGTAGAAATCAGTATTTTTCAAGCTGTAATAATTGCTTAATTATGCAAGTAAGAAAAAAATTTTAAGATTGGTGAAAGCCTTTTGGATTGAAATAATTGTCTTTAATTGATTTCTGAATGTGTCAAATATGATGCTGCCAAAATTAATCAGTTTGAAAAGCAAAATCAAAAACTGTCAAACATTACGGGCTTCTTTCATCGCTTTTTATTCCATGTCTATTCTTCTGTTGCAGTAAAAGGAATTCTAGGTCTTTATTGTTTATACAGTTATTCATTTATTCATTTGTAGTGTATTTTTTTCTTTTCTCTGAAGTCAATCTATTTGAAGGGGTGACTGAGGTGTGCTGGTAAATGCAAAGAAGACAACAAAATGAACTTCACAGTCTAAACTCTCCATAATAAAAGTTACCTCTCCCACTGTCAAACTCCCCCTGACTACTTCACTCAGCATTTGCAACTGTTTTGCTGTCTTAGAGTCTTCCATTTTATCATATTTTTGTCCTTACTGGATCCACCTGTCTAGAAAATCTTGCAACACGGCTCAGCCTTCTCATTCACAAGTTTGAAGATGTTAGTGTCATGAATCGTACAAAGCTTTGCACGATTTCTCATAAGTGGAGGACAATGTTTTCTGTGCTGTTTTGCCAAGCTTTTGGTTGTGTGCTGCTATTATAAATTCATCAGACTGTCTTACAGCAACATTGGACTTGCCAGCTTCTCTCACTATGCCGGGCACTTCTGTAGCATAGAGACAAAGTAGCATCTACGCTTGCAATCCATTAGCGCTACTGTTGATACACACGTTGTGTTCAACCATGCTTGCTGAATGAAGGGATAAATTTTTCATTGCTCAGACATTAGGATAAATTTATCCATGTAAAGTCTCCCTGTTATTATTATTTGTATTGTATGTCTTGCAGCTACCACAATAGCTACAAAAACAATAGGCATTTACTGAAGGCTTATCTGGGTTCAGGCAGTGAGCTAATGGCTTCACATTCATTATTCATTGCATTTAATGCATGCAGCCATCTTCTGAGGTAGGCAAAATTATTGCCCTCATTTTAAGATAAGGAAAATGAAGAAAGAGAGATCACATATAGAGTAAATATTAGTGTCAAGATTTAAAAATAAATCCCCACTTGGGCTCCAGCACATGTACAGTTTGAAGATGTACCAAATGCCTTCTTACAGGTTTGATATTCAGTAAAATAGAATGTGTTTACTCACTAACAAGCAAAACATCTCCATATGTTCTTCCCTTAAATATAAAAAGGATGATGCTTCATCTAAAAGTTACTAGTACTTACATCTCTACACTTTATATTATGATATTGGTGCATAGTGATTGTTGGATAGAAATAAAATCCATGGTTTATTATGGTAGTTTTTTAATACACAACTAGTTCACCACTCTGTAATCCTACATTATCAATATCTTAATCTTAATTATCTTTAATATCTCATATATAACACTTTGTTTTAAATTGTTTTCAACTTCTTTAATCATATCATTGATTTTGAAGTACTTGGACATTTTGATTGAATTGTTTAATAACACATCTGTTATTTATCTTTTTAAACAATAATATTTGGGTAAAGTATCTTTAACTTTGATTTTAAAATTAAAGAAAAATAAATCACCAACCTACCTTTTTAGAAGATGTATGAGGTATATTTACTCTATATTTTAAGGAATATTTATTCTATATACCTTACTATGTAGAAATTTACCTGACTCTATCTCCCTAGTGCTGAGATCAAACTTGTTTAAAACGTGCTTGGCTCTTTCTTTTTTTGTTTGTTTGTTTAGACAATCAAGATCAGGTTGCATAACATTTTCTAGAGTAGAACTTGCTAACTAGACCAGGCTAATGGCTTGGTCTACTAATGTCTATTGGCTTGCCTTTGCTTCCGAGGTGGGATTAAAGGTGTGTGCTGCTACCCTAATGCTCAAATCTATTCTTCATAGAGATATACTCTCAAAAATTCTGCCATGTCCTAAAAGTCTAATTCATTCATCCTAGTATAGACTTAAGTGATTTTTTATGGTATTTATGTATTTAATCAATAGAAGAGACAAACTAAGTTAAAATTGTGCAGTTGTAAAGATCCTTGACATTAAGTATGACACCATAGTTTATTTCCACAAACACACATATGGCAGAAGAAAATGGATTCTTTAAAGCTCTTCTCTAACCCTTCATGAATACACTATCACACACATACACACACATACATACACACATACACACACACACACACACACACAGAGAGAGAGAGAGAGAGAGAGAGAGAGAGAGAGAGAGAGAGACTGACATACACACACATGCACACATTCATTAAATAAATGTAGAAAAGTATCATTTTTAATAAAAAGAAGGCATAACAAACAAAATGAAAGTAAGAGTTTTCAGATGTAGATTGCATGCTCCATAGAGCCACATTAATCAGAGCTACGAATTGCTTATCCTGTCCTCTATCACTTACATATTCCAGAGATTACTTGAGCCACCAGCTCCTAAGTGAATCTAAATAACATATTGCCTTAGATTAATTTGCTCCTTACAAAATCAATTGCATGGATATTAATTGCGTATCTGAGAATTGAAAATGTACTGGCCTCAGAGTTCTATAACCATTTACAACTCAGACCATATTTACATTACCTGCCTTGGGTCTGCAACAAATCAAGAAGCCTATAACTATTCACCATGTGGCCCTGCTCTATGAACATAGATTCTATAAATCGTTTAAGCCTCCGAGGCAGAATCATACTTCATCTTCTGGGCGACGATTGTGGTGGCTTTGTAATGTGTCACCCTGGCTAGACGGAACTACACATCCCCTACTACTCTGATTAGAATGGGCCACAAGAGAGATTCTTGTTTAACACTTGGGTTGCAGAAGTGAAGAGACAGCCACTTTGTGGCTCAGACACATTGATCTGCTGGCTCATCTCACTGATGAGAAACAGCACTTGGCCTGCAAATGCCCAACCTTGCTCTGAATCTGCCATCAGCTTCCCAGACTGCAGGATCAGATCTGTGTTTAGCAAGATGACAGAGGGCACTAGCTTCTTTCACAGGGCACTCACATCAGCGCGGTTAAAGAAATTAGAACTGACTGCTGTGCTCGAGTTCCAGCTTGTCCTTGTTCCCCTTCACTGTACATCCCTCTTGGCTTCAAGCTCGCTGTTTCAAACATGAGCAATGCATGTGGGGACAACGACCGGATCTACTTCCTCTTGTACAATTGTATAGGGCTAAACTCATGTCTCTCTCTCTCTCTCTTTCCATCTTTCTCTGACTCTCTCCAACTCTCTCTGTCTGTTTGCGTGTCTCTGCCTCTCTCTGCACACATACACACACACTGTGAGAAATATATTTTTTTCTAAACCTTCACTAATGCAGCTACATGTTAGAAATAAAGCAAAATATTTCTAACACTAAGGATAAAATCAGAGAAACGTTTAAGGCACCAAATCTGTGTTGGTTCCTTCATCCTTCAGCTAATCAAGAAATGCCCTAGCTATCATCAAGAAGATTTGTTCGGTACCATGTAAAACTCAGACGACCTCATTTCTTCTGCAAGAGAGATTTTGCAAACATTTATATTGAATTAACTTATTACAAATCAATATCCGTAAATTTGAATGAACACTACAATTACACATTATATCGGGGGTTGAATCATTCACATAATATGTAAATTCTTAATATTAAAAAGCTTATTTTTACATCTTTTTGTATGTAAGTAACTAGGTTTAACAAGAAGCTTCCAAGCGCAACACCTTTCATCTCCAGCACTCACTAGGATCTCTAGGCTGACCTTCAGGATGGAGCAGTGTTTCCTTCCTCTTCTTTTCGAGTAGACCATGGATACTTCTCCAATGTTGCCATTGCATGTTGTTATCCCCCTGCTCCATGTCTACTCCCTCCAGTTTAATGACTTAGCTTAGTTGAGATGGTGAGAAACAATATTTCTTAATTTTCTGATTGTTGAAACAAACATCCAGAACAAACCCACTTAAGGATGGAGAGAAGTCTTTTTGCCTCACAGACCTGAAGTACAGTCACAATAGAGAATCCATGACAGCAGGCATTTGAGCAAATAGATTAGATCTGCAGTCAGGAAGAAGAGAGACAAACTGCTCTGTACAGCTTGCAGTCCACCACAGGTAATAATGATTCTCCCGTCTTCATTGGAATCTTTCTGACAGTCCCTTAAATACACATCTGTGAGATGCTTCCATGAATCTTATTGCAGCCAAGTAGAAAGTCTGACCATCACACTAAGTAATACTGATGGAGAAAGACAGAGGAGGGCTAGCTGAGATGTGATATTCTAGCCACAGCCTTATGCTGTAACTATTGCTGTTGGGGTTGCAAGCTGGTACAACCACTCTGGAAATCAGTCAGGCTGTTCCTCAAAAACCTGGGCATGATATTACTGGAGGACCCCATTATACTGCTCCTGGGCATATACCCAGAGGATTCCCCAGCATGTAATAAGGACACGTATTCCACTATGTTCATAGCAACCCTATTCATAATAGCCAGAAGCTGGAAAGAACCCAGATATCCCTCAACAGAGGAATAGATACAGAAAATGTGGTATATTTACACTATGGAATACTACTCAGCTATTTAAAACAATGAATTCATGAAATTATTAGGCAAATAGGTGGAACTGGAGAATGTCATCCTGAGTGAGGCGAGTCAGTCACAAAAGAACACGAATGGTATGCACTCACTGATAAGTGGATTTTTGCCCAGAAGCTTGGAATACCCAGGAAAAAATTCATAAATCAAATGATGTCCGAGAAGAAGGAAGGAGTAGCCCCTGGTCCTGGAAAGGCTCAGTGCAACAGTGTAGGGGAATACCAGGACAGGGAAGTGGGAAGGGGTTGATTGGGGAACAGGGGGAGGAAAGTGGGCTTACGGGACTTTCATGGAGGGGGAAAACCAGGAAAGGGGAAATTATTTGAAATGTAAGTAAAGAATATATCGAACAAAAAAAAGAAAAATTAGTTTGTTTAAATATAAGTACAATTAGTGGATGGGCTCATTCTAGTTGCTACTGTTGATGATGTTATAGTTTATGGGGTTAACCCAAAACAAAGACTTTGTCACTTTCACTAACATAGCCTCCAAATTGACTAAAAATCAATAAATGAAGTGGTGGTAAAAGGTATAAACCTTACTAAAACACAAAAGTCTTTATTTTTCAATTCATTGTCCCAACATTTTGAGGAAACATCGATATTTTTATTCTAAGATTACAAATAAGATAACTCTTTCCTATGTTAACCTTGGTCCAGAGTAGCAGGAGAAAGTTGTAGTGCAACCTGACTTCTGCAACACTTTTAAATTCAGTAGAATCTTATGGTTATACTTTGTTGTGAGATGACAGGAAAGTTACACCTGTGTTAATACATTACTCCTAAAATTAAAATATAGTTTATTATTAATATGAGCAAAGTGAATAATCATTTGTATTATTTTTCAGTATTGAAAGGAAGAACATATATTGTTGTTGTACATAATAAGTCAAGTTTGAATAATTATATTTGCTGGCATAAAAGGTGGTTGGTTTAAATTTTGTTTCAGTATTTTGTATATTTTTGTACTATGATTTATTTATGTGTTTGTTTTTATGAGTACATGGGATTCCACATGTTAAACAAGAATTCTACTAATGAATGAAATGCTTTATGCAGGATTTGTCTACATCTGACTCATGTGTGCTTTGATTACAGCTTTGTGCCACCACGTGTCGCAAAAAGCATTTAATTTTGAAAAGTAATTGTTCTGTTATGTAATACACTTAAAATATTATGTATACATTTTGTAGATTTACAGAAGCAAAGCAAAATATGATGCCAATGATGTTTGGCTGTGACAGAATTAGTTTTTTTTAAAAAAATTCTTTGGTTAAATTTTCTTACCTATTTCTATAATTGGCATTATATATACATATATAATCACAGTTTTCATAGAATCTAAACAATTATATATTTGTCATGTTTATTTATTTTCATTATATTTCATTATTTTACCTCATGGCAAAACAGGCAACCTGGCAAGAATAATTTGACGTAACAATTGTGTAATGCATGCTGTATACTAAGGGCTTATACTGTTTTCCTTTGCTCTTTGGCTTTGAATGAGAAATATAGCTAATTTAAATATATCTCCTGCTCTTTATTTTTTCTTGATACAATGAAACATCTTGTATGTGATGTTGTAGTCCTTAATGTCCATGTGTGTGTGTGTGTATGCGTGTATTTAATAGTAAAATTATATCAGAAGCCATGCCTGCACATTTGTAATATACCATAGTTCCTGTATATGCAAGCATCTTCCATTTGATACTTCAGAAGCTAATGGGGTATTTATTATCCTAAATGAAATCAGCATAAGTAATGATATTCTCTTGTTTTTACTAGAATTCTACTCCTTTATCTTTAATGATATCAATACACATATTTAGTGATGAAATAGCCTAATGTGTTGCTAGTCTAACGTATTCCCCAATAGCAGCCCATGACTATGGTTCAGTGAAGAGGAGAAAAGCCACAGATAGTGCTGTGTTATTACCCAGCCTAATTTAGAAGGAATAACTCTGTCAAATTACATAAAAAACCTATTTATGCTAATATGGTCACACACTGGTGACCATGAAGAAAGAAAAAATTGTTTTCATTTCAGAAAGTGAAAACAATTATAATGCTACAAACACATTGAATTGTGTCATTATTATCAGCTCTGGGCTTCATGACTTCAAGCATTATAATTGTATCTGCTCATTCCTATAGTTTGAAAGTATTATTATTGCTACATATTAACCAGTACTCTCAATTGTCTCTGAAAAGAGTGCAAGCATTCATTTCTCAGGTTATAAAAGCTGGCATAAGCTTCAGAGACGTTGTAAGTCACCTACCACCACACTGTTGCTAAATAAATGTTATGGGAAATGAAGACATACTTTTCTCTGTTTATATTATGTCATCCAAGGCTATTCTAATATTTCCTACATCACATTTTTCAGAAGAAAATCAGATTGATGAAACGACAAAATTTCTCATTATTTTAAATTGTTAAAGTTACCTCTAAACTATTTCTTTAAAAAATCAACATGTTTTAATATGACGAGCTATGAAGTTGTTTACTGGCTGCATACGAAATTCTGGCTCACTGTTACAGTATAGTGGCATACAGTCAGCCCACTTAATTCTTCTGTGTAACATCTATTCCCTGCATCCTCTAAAATCCACCATACTTGTCAATCAGTGTTTACTGGGTTGAAATTTACAATGTCGGTACATATGTTTACATTCAGAGGAAAGAGCTGGAGTGCAAGAGAAAAATAAGATGCAAGGTAGCAGCACTTTACTGGTATTCTCTACTCTTCAAAGGTTTATCAGGAACTAAAAGGAAAGAATCTATAAAGTCATATTTAAGGGACAGCTGCTCTGTGGTGTTTGTCTTGGGACCATGCCATTTAGAAATTCATAAAACAATATTCCTATAAAAGCTTTATATCCCTAAAAATAATGATCCACACATCAAAATCTATCATAACCAAATATAAAGGGAATAGAACCTGAGAATGAGAAAATACAATATTTCTTCTAGCTGTTTCCAATCAAGTTATCTCATATACCATGAAAAATGTCTAATATTGAAGAATGTGAGATACCCCAAAAGAGGTTTGGAAGATTACTAAATTTTTAAAGCCTGAGAAATGTAGCGAACTCCGAACAATATAGGTAATTTTCCTATTTACATCTTGAAAATAAAAACCATTTCATCATATATAGTTTTTTATTTAAAATGTGTGACACATTTCTGTGACTGAATAGTAAGGAGTTCTAGTATGTGGAGACATGATCTGTCTTGGATATATGTATTTGTGATTTTGAAGACCCTAAATGACAGCTCTTACTGCATAGAGTCTATGTTAGAATTCACTGTACAATTAATAATTCTAAGTGAGAAAAGCCAGAACTGTATGTTTTCAAATCCTTAAAATAGTAGTTAAACCAGATATTTACCCAGAATAAGTCATTCTTTTGTGCTTTGCTTTAGAAAATCTATGATTTTCCTCGAACGCTGACTTGTTTATCCAGCATGAAAGTTAATAAGTGAGAAAGCATGTTCTATCATCTGATGGCTGCACTTGACTCTTGGTACTGCTGGAGGGTTGCAACTTTGATGTTTCAGTCTCTTATTAAGAGAAGAGAAAGTCGGGTATGTACTCTTGTTCAGTTCGTTTTCTGAGAGTTTGTTTTAAACTGTTCCATGAAGGTATAATGTCTTTTAACAAGAATATTGATTCTAAAATAAAGCCTCTTTCCATTACCTTCATAGAGGAAGCCCAGATAGAGACACTTTAAAAGTTTGAGTAACATTACTTCTTTGCTGTTTATAAGTGCACCCTTAGCTCTCTGGGGCACTTAAGAAGAAAGTTTCTGGAGGGACTTGCTATGTAAGCAAACCTTTTCCTTCTCTGTCCTTAGTTCTAAATAGATAAAGGAATTTCCGAGAATCAAATTTCCTCTGACCTGGAGTTTGTGAATGTTTGTTTTAATTTAGAGGAACTCTTTAAAATTCTAGATTTTCATTACTAAGTTTGATAATAGCTGTGTATTATGAGCACTATGGCTGCTACCTTGAGACCTAGGAATTGACAGGTAATGGCTCTAAAGGTAACCAGCCGTGCCAATTATCCAGCCCCAGTGTCCAGCAGAGCTGGCAAACAGAAGCTCTGTAAGCTGAACTATTGCATACTGAGTATGCTTAGAGAAACTCAGAGGATCTCCTTATCCAGGGGATGTTATCTTTTGTTATTCATCATCACTGCAGTTGGTTATTCTCCAATTCCAAACATGCTATTAGAATTCAGCAACTCTGCCCTTTTATATTACAATAAAGCAGCCAGATAAAGCTTGAAATGTACTAACTTTAATGGACTGCCAAAAAACTGAAAATTTTATTGAACTATTCACATAACAGAGAGTTTTTATGAAATACTGATATATGGGAAATGACTCCCCCCCCAAGCCTTTATAAACTAGAACTAATTAAAAGGGTTTGAACTCAGTGCCTGAAGGTTACTACTATGCTGACTGTATTAGGATTTGGTCTCATATCCATATAAGGTGAAACAAAATAATGACAATGACTCCTGACAGCAGAAATGGCAGAGACCAGAATTCTTATCCTATTTCCCTTCATGGGTCTCAATGGCAAGTGGGTTTGTGGAGTTGAGGAAGACCTTTAAAGATACCGTATGGTAATCTCTCACTAATCAAGAAATTTTCTTTTGTTTTACCTCTATTTGTACCTGGTAAGAATTTTAAGCATAAAAGATACGGTTTTCTTCCTCCATCATAGTTCAATACCTTCCAAACTGGTAATATTAAAGGCAATAAAGAAAGTTTATAGACTAGGTATAAATAACACTTGAAGTAATCATATCCACAGATAATGTCCAGGTCTGTCATGGGCGCCCAGAAATGTATTCTGTAATATGTGTAGAATTTGCCCATGTTTCTCCATAGTTCTTTTTATAAACCCTACACAAGTAACTAGATTTTCTTGGGGAAAAAATATCTTAAGAAATTTATTCTAAAAACTAAGTATGATGTTGTCCAATTCATATTCTTTTTGACTTACATGGTTTTTGTATACACCTGTAACATCATTTTCTACTGTGTAATTATGTAATAACTAATTGCTCTCACAAAATTGTATCAGTCCTAAATTCATGCCTTTGTTTTTTTATTAATTTTCCTCATTATCTTGTCAAGTGGGGAATCTGTAGTAATTTAAGGATGCTCTTAAAAACCAGTAACACTTGATAAAGAAGAAAGCAAACCAGTGATATCCTTAATGGAAATGGGAGAACCATCAGCAGAGTGACTTAGTCAAAGAAGAGTCAAGAAAGAAGTCAAGCGAACAATCATGTTCACTAACTGTTTTACTGTGGAATCATAGTTCCCATATTTTCATAGGGAATCATGTTAATCAAAATGACAGAGAACAAGTCTTTCTACCATTGAATCCTGAAAGAAAACATTTTAAATTTTATCAGCAGATACTGTAAAATATTTTTCATTTTGATTTACTGACCATTAATATAAATATAGTCACCCAAATGAATTCTGTGAAATACTACAACAAAATCACCACAGGAGGTCTGCCCTTTTCCTTTACCTGGTTTGGCACATAAAAATCTGATTTCATAGATATTGCTTTCTGTGTCTAGCTATATTTTATATATATATAGCATATTTATATACATAACATGTATATAGACGTTAATAAAACAATCTACCCTAAATATATATTTTATAAGCCAACTAAGTTTTGAAAAACTGCTATGCACAGAACTATACAATGAATGCACATTAAACTAATTTTAGATAATTATACAATTAAAGTTGAATTTTAAATTATATTATAAAGTTTATGTAATAGCATAATGTTTTGCTGGGACATTCCCAATCCAACTGCGATTTTTTTCTACTGTTAAGCTTTCATTCTAATTATTGTATAAATTAAACTCTTCACATTACCATCACATTTTTCTTTTCCAGAGAAAGACACACTTGATATAATGTATGACAATGCTTCTGTTTTCAAGTGATATACATTTACATCAATTTTTACTTTCCCTGAGTTTTATTTTCGCTGCTTTTATTCAGATTTAAGGTATAAAACTTAAGTTTAAGAATGTTAGAGTAAGACACTCAATGTTCACTTCTAGTCTCCATGCATGTCTGCATTCAAATGCATACAAATTTGCATACATGTGAAGTCAGTAATGAGGAGATATGAAAACATGATGTACATATATACATATGCACACATACACATGCATATGTTTATATATACATACATATGTACATATATACATACATGTGTGTGATGATGCATTTCTACATTAACATTGAAGGAATATTCTGAGACCTTAGGATCATGAATTCAAAGCTAGTCTGAAATACCCAGTAAGGTCCTTAATAGGGAAAGAAATGAATACAAAACAGATACACACACTCATACACACACACACACACACACACACACACACACACATTAATACACCTTTAGACAAAATTGTTAGTAGAAAATAAGTATAAAATGTTAGACAAAGTCATAAATGTCCATAAATTCACTTATTTAGAGGAAAAGCCAAGGCCATACGCCTGTGACAGAAGAGAGCTTTGCAGGCTAAACATGAACTGACTTTAAGTGAATGGAGTAAGAGAGCAACTTTTAAACAGGAAATCTATACTTCTGTGTTTCTGCTGTGAGAAGTAAATGTTTATTCTAATGCATTTAAGCAAGAAGCATTAATGATTAATGATGCATTTGATCCTGTAACTAGACCTACAATCTCTTCAATAATTAAGGAGTTATCCAATACTTCACAGGATACACATCTGCTAAGAAAATTTTGTGTGCATGCAAAGTATTACCATTAAAAGTCTACCACAAAGCACAGGCAGAGGCTTTCACATAAAATGATAATATGTAGTAAAACTATACCCTTTATCACATGTTTCTATAGTTAAAATATTATGAAAGTATGAAATTCTGCCCAAGAGCAGAATTTGCCATGATGGATACTTTATTATGATGTCACCTTTGACAATTATTTTCTAGAAGATCTACTAAATGATATAACGACACATATCATGAGAATTGAATAAAGTAAGAGAAATGTGTTTTCAAAGGTACTATAATATTTTTTATTTGTCATCCCAAGAGACTGGGAAAAATAATTTTATTAGACCCCTTTCTTTCTTATTTCTTTCAACTATCTGTATTTATAAAGATATCAAAAATTTTAAAATATATAAAATAGAATAGTTTGTTTCAAATTCAAAAGCTTTTAGAACTGTTTGCTTATTTTCAAAACGAAGGAGATATCTCAAGTTAAGTTCACAGCAAATCTTTCTGTTTAGGATTTTCCACTCTCTGTTTTCAAAAGAGTTGCTTTTGGTTTTTTGTTATTTTTTAATAACATATTTTACTAATTGGTTATTTAATTTATTTACATTTTAAATGTCCCCTGCTAGGTCTCTCTTCCACAAATCCCCCATCCTCTTCCTCTTCCTTTTGCATCTAAGAGGATACTCCACACCCACCCACATGTCCCTGCATCACAAAATGTCTCCACAGGACCAAGGGCCTCCCCTCCCATTGATGCTGCCAATAAGGCAATCCTCTGCTACATATATTGCTGGAGCCATGGACCCATCCATGAATTCTAAGTTCATTGCAGCCTTTATTTATCATAGCCAGAATCTGGAAACGACACAGATATCTCTCAACAGAAGAATGGATATAGAAAATGGGGTACATTTATACCACGGAGTAGTAGCCAACTATTACAAATGATGATTTCATGAATTTTGCTGGTAAATGCATAGAACGAGACAATATCATCCTGAGTGAGGTAATCCATACCCAAAAGGACACACATGACATATACTCACTGATAATTGGATATTAGCCCAGAAGCTCAGA
The DNA here is from genome assembly GCA_964023405.1 of Apodemus agrarius. Taxonomy (NCBI): domain Eukaryota; kingdom Metazoa; phylum Chordata; class Mammalia; order Rodentia; family Muridae; genus Apodemus; species Apodemus agrarius. The sequence goes on along the minus strand of OZ030013.1, from coordinate 33,431,594 downwards.
ATATCCAGGATACAACTCACAGACCACATGAAGCTTAACAAGAAGGAAAACCAAAGTGTGGATCCTTCAATCCTACTTTGAAGGGAGAAGAAAACAATTGGAGGAGGTAGAGGAAGAAAGGGACCTGGGAGGAGAGATGAAGGGGAGAGGTAAAGGGATGGGTCAGATATTGGAAGAGCTAGGAGAGAAGTCCAGAGGTTCAGGAGAATGAATAGAAATATGTAGCAGTGGGAATGGAGAACCACTAGAACGTCCCAGAGGCCAGGGTAGCAAGAGGTTCCCAGGACCCAATGGGAATGACATTAGCTTAAATAACCAACAAAGGGGAAATAGAACTTGAGATCATCTCCAGTAGAGATAGTCATGGCCTCCCGATGAGGGAAAAATGTTAAGCCAGAATTGTTCCTGTCCAAGGGTAAGGCAGGGAGGAAAAAAAAATGGAGCAGAGACTTAAGGAAAGGCCATCCAGAAACCGCCCCATGTTGAGAACCATCCCATCTGGAAACACCAAACCCCTACACTATTGCTGATGCCAAGAAGTCCTTGTAGCCAGGAACGTGGAATGGTTGTCCTCAGAGAGGCTCTGCCAGAACCTGATAAACACAGATGCAGATACAGCCACCCATTGGACAAGTGTCCCAGGAACACAATGGAAGAGTGAGGGGAAGGACTGAAGGAGCTTAAGGAGATTGCAACCCCATAGGAAGAACAATGATATCAAATAACCAGATCACCCAGATCTCCCAGCGGCTAAAAACAGCAAAAAGTTGCTTTTGTACTGCAAGTCTTTCAGGTAGTATCCAGGACCATCTGGATCTCAGGCAGTCACAGAGCCCTCTGGTGGGATCTCAGTGGAAATGCACTGTTAAAATGTCATTTGATTTTGCTATAAACTGTTTTCATATTATCCTCAAACAAAAATGATAAGAGTGTTACTGTTAGGATTTAGATCTATCTAGCATTCAGGTACTTAAGTTTTCCCTGTAACCTATAGGAAGCATCAGAAGTAGGAAAGCAGGCTTAGAGAGATGGCTTTGTGGTTAAGAGTACTTATTGATTCTAAATCAGAACTTAGTTGGACTTTGAGCATCTACTTGTTAGCTAAGAACTGTCTGTAAATCCAGTTTCAAAGAATACAACAGCATATTCTGCATACATATGGCACACAAATATAAATGTAGGCAAAATCTCATACACATGAAAAATAAAAATATGTACATAGTAATACATATTTGTTGGTTATACAAATACATAAAATATGTAACATGTTATACATATGTTTGTGTATTCACACACATATAAATGAATATTTATAAATAACTAATATATATGTGTATGTATATATATATATATATATATATATACATATGACTAATGTCATGGTGGTATCTACTTGAAGGAGATATTGCCCTCTTGATTACTTTGATTTGCTCTCTTTGTTTCCTTGTTGCCATGAAGAAAGTATTTCCCTTAGCATTAGTTCCCTGTCTTCTGGTTGCATCAGTTCATGCTCAAAAGCAAAGACCAGGCAGCCATGGGCTGACATCTCTGAAAATGTGAAGCAAGATAACAAGAATCTAGTTTGCCTAGCTTATAAATCCAGAAAATCACAATGTTATAAGTTATGATCTAGTTACTAATATGATCAAAATATGCATTCATATAATACAATACACATGCAGTATCCCTCTATATATTTTGCAACTATACTACATTTATGAAAATAAACATATGTGTAAAATTACAACTGCAATATTGAATGATATAAATGTTTCACTCCTTGGGAACTAGAGAACTTTGAAGTCAACTTGCAGTACAATTACTTTGTCCTATTTTCTAATTAAAGAAGTGTGACAAATTAAATGTAAGCCTGTCAAGGGGTACAGAGTTATCAGCTTTCTTAATCTATTTTCAATTTAGGAATATTTTTTAAATAAAAATGATGTTTAGTTGGTAACATACCACTAAACATGTTAAACAATGGCCCTCCTCCTAAACACGGAGCTAATAAAGCAAATGACCATGCTGAGATGTTTATTGTTGTTGAAAGATAAGAAAAAAAGACAAAAACAAAATAATATAATGCTGCCATGTAAAACTAATTCAATATGAATTAAATTGATCCATTCTGATTTATGATTTTTTAACTGACTTATAGAGACATAACAGATACATACTGCTTTAGTGTTTCCATTGCTGTGAAGAGACATCAAAACTAGGGCAACTCTTATACAGAAAAAGACTTAATTGGAACTTGTTAACAGTTTCAGAGGTTTAATCCATTGTCATCATGTCAGGAAGCATGCAGTGTACAAGCAGATGGTGTACTGAAGGAGCAGAGCGTCCAGCATCTTGATCTGTGGGCAACAGAAGTAGACTCTGACACACACTGGCCGTAGTTGGAGCATATGTATGGCTACAAAGCCTGTGGGAATGGAGGGAGGGATGGGATAAGGTGTTTTGGAGGGGAAACCAGGAAAGGGGATAACATTTGAAATGTAAATAAATAAAATACCTAATTAAAAAAAGAAAAAGACCAAATATCAACTTCCATTTAATAATTAGAAGGTTCCAAAAAATTACTTTTGCTTCTAGATTTCTTCTGTTTTAAAATATTTAAAACTTGTCTTTTGATGAAGGAATTTAGCTTATAATAATACTCCTGAGAAAACCTAACTACGCAAAAGAGGAATATTGCACAAAGAATTCAAAGGTACTGCATGTGTATCAAAAGTTTCTCTTAGTATTTGTGTGTATGGCAGGGAGACTTTGGAAATTTAAACCTACCTAAGGTTAGAACCTTAACTCTGCCCCTTAATCAACTTCATCAAGTAACCTATTATCAACAATTCCAGTCTTTCTAATCTAGTCATAAAAGAAGATAATCTGAGTATATTTTGAGGCTAGTTATTAGAAAAAGAGGATTCTAGACAATTCTAATAGGAAAAGATCAATCCAAATAATCATGTGCACACATTAAAAGCAAATTTGGAATAACAGCCCTAGTAGCATGAAAAAAATCTACCTAGGCTAGAAATAATTATTGAAGTTGATCAGCTCTCGGGTCATTCACAATTCATGAATTGCTCTCACATTGCCATACCTCTACTGGCTCACAACTAAATTAGAATACAAAGCTTGAAATCATTTTCTTTATGATAAATAAAAATACTAACAAATTATATGAAACATGGGAAAATCAAATACTGAATGTCCAAATATGAATATTTAATACACGCAACTCCATCCCTCTGAGACAATGGGGTAAGGTTGAAACATATTCTTAGAGTAGATTTTACAGCAGAATGAGCAATATTTTCTTATGGTGATACCAAGGCACGTCTCTCTGCCATGCCAGAGAAAATCCCACGTGAGATGAGATAAGACTGCTCATCCATTGTACTCTTTGGGACTTTATTTTTAAATGTTGAAATACAGAAATTAAGAGGGTCTGAAAATTCAATTCAACTTGCATTTAAAGATTAAAAGAATACAAGACCATTTCATGTTTCTAGGAGATTGTTTCTGACCTTCTAAACATTAAATTTTGAAAATCTATATTAAGCAAAGCAAGTAAATCCTTTATAATGCAGGCTGCTTAACCCCAGAATGATGATTTCTAAACAGGCATGCCCCCAAGGGTAGCTTCCAGGTGTTAAAATAAGTATGGGCTCATGACATAGCAAATAGTTGACAGGGATGTCTTCCATGCCCAGGCATGTCTATGAAACACTGGCAGGCTTCTGCAGGCTTTGCAGGTATTTTATTCCCTACAGCAGCTAAACTCAGTTTTAATGTGAGACAGATACTGAAATCTGATTCTGAGACAAGTGATACTACCACCTCATTCCAATACTCATAATGATGGTGAAATTGTATTTCATACCATTTCAAATAATAATCATTGGTATGTTACTAAAAGTGCAGTTTACTACTATCCTAGAACATTCCTATTATATGAAAATGTTAATATTAGAAGTAGTGAAAAAATATTGCATCTTCCATACATTTCCCATAAAATATGCAACAGGTATATTAAGTACACAGTAAGTAAGTAAGTAAGTAAGTAAGTAAGTAAGTAAGTGAGAGGGTCTGATGGAATTCTAGGATTTTATTCCCCTTGGATAAGGAAGAAATAAATACTTCTTCCCAAGATTATCATTGGGATATATGGGAGAGATGACACAAATGACATCCATCCAGTGTATGTGGTGAGATGCCCTTAATTTGTGTTTATTTCTTCATAATCAAGAGTAGATAGAGGAGGATTTCTCCATATTAAGTGTAAGGTCCCACAATTCTCTTTCCCTAAACATATAACTTCATTGATATGTTCAGAAATATTGGTCTCATATGCCCACTTCTCTGATTATTATGAGCAAAAAAAAATAGTGATAACTTTCCATGTGTCTTTAACATCCCTTAATTTTCCCAGTCATTTAACAAAAGAGCCATTACATATTCTCATTTCTATTTACTTGTTTACTTTTACATATTTTAAATACTATGTGTTTGCTAGAAATTACCTTCCAAGTGGAGAATAAGTGTTTAATGAATGAATAAGTAATTAAATATTTTCTTTGTTAATCTACAAAGTTAAATAAATTCATGACTGATTATATAACCTTTTTTGTTGTTGAATTCAATTATGTAAATTTTTAGGTTTTATTATAGGAAGAGGAAATAGTAAGCATTTTATCACTGACTCTAGAGTTTCCTACCACAGAAAATAGAATAGTCACCTCCATCTTACTTCCATCCATCAATATTATAAATTGATTCTACTAGTTAGACATCACTGATAAATTTAAACATCGCTCTAAAAGTTACGCATGTAATAATTAATGATAAATATCATATTTTAATAATTTATTATGTTTCAAACAAGGATCCATTTGCTGGGGTCCATTCATTCCTCATGAAAATCTTTTACATTTCTCCTTATGCTTTCATTTCGCCCATTACTGCCATATTCCTGTTATCTGTTGACAGACAGTGTTGTCATAAATCAAGCATATTTTATGACTCATTTAGTCCATATTCAATCTTGCCTCATCTGGTTCCAGAATTCCAGTTCTAAAATGAGTATATGATTTTATTATGTGCCTATTTAAAATACTCCTATGGCTTTAGAACATCTACTACATAAAGTCTTTGGAAATTTCCCTTAGTTATTTAAATTGTTACTGGTGCTTTCATTCTTTTACTTTTGACCACAATATGTATATTTTCTCTCTAACATAGGATATGATAAAACTTTAATTAAAAACCTATTTCATTCAACTGATAAATAACTTCTTCACTCTTCATAGAGTTCTTTCCTGTATAAAATGTTTTATAGTGTAATACCTTCTAGCATTTCCAGTATGTATTTTACATAATCTCTCTGTACTCTTTTTAAGAAAATAAATTTTATTCAGTTTGTATGAGCTTTATACCTTCATGTCTGTGCATCTCAAGTTTCTCTGGCCCACAAAGGACAGAAGTGGGCATCGGATAAACTGGATCTACTATTACAGATATCTCTGAGCCATGTGGTGTCTATAAGTGGACCTTTTGTTATCTAGAAGAGCAGCCTAAATGTTAAACTACTGAGCTATTTATCCTGTGTGCAAATAGTACATTTTACAATTTTCGGAAGTTACTTTTGTATGTTAAAGTGATTTCTGCTTTTTATACTTTTAACATAAGAAATAAATCACAATTCACATATCAAATGATGCCCCAAAAGAAGGAAGAACAAAGTATGGATATTCTGGTCCTTCTTAGAAGTGGGAACTCCAGGTGGTGGTGGTGCATGTCTTTAATCCCAGCACTTGGGAGGCAGAGACAGTTGGATTTCTGAGTTGGAGGCCAGTCTGGTCTACAGAGTGAGTTCCAGGACAGCCAGGGCTACACATGGAAAGCCTGTCTCAAAAAAAAAAAAAAAAAAAAAAAAAAGGAAGAAGAAGGAGGAGGAGGAGGAGGAGGAGGAGGAGGAAAATAACCACAGAAGGAGATACAGAGACAAAGTGTAGAGCAGTCTGAGGGAAAGACCATCCAGAGACTACACCATCTAGGGATCTATCCCATATACAGTTACAAAACCCAGACACTATTATCAATTCCCACAAGTACTTGCTGACCAGAGCCGGATATAGCTATAACCTCGGAGACTTTGCTAGTGCATGACAAATACAAAGGGGGACACTCTCAACTAGCCATTGAACTGAGCACAGGGTCCCCAATGGGGGAGCTAGAGAAAGGACCCAAGGAACTGAAGGAGTTTGCAGCACCATAGGATATGAGCCCCAGTACTCTCAGAGCTCCCAGGGACAAAACCATGAACCAGAGTACACATGGAGTTACCCACAGCTCCAGACACGTAAGCAGCAGAGGATGGCCTTGTTGGACATCAAAGGGAGGAGAGACTCCTGGTCCTGGAAAGGCTTGATGCAGCAGTATAGGGAAATACCAGGACAGGGAAGCTGGAGAGGGTTGATTGAGGAACAGGGGAACGGGAGATGGCTTATGGGATTATCTGGGGTGGGGGGAACCAGAAAAGGGGAAATTATTAGAAATATAAATGAAGAATATATCTAATAAAATAATAATAAATTGAAAAAAAGAAATAAATATTAAACACCCATACTACAATCACTTGATTTGCTATCATAAACCAAGAAAATGTGTATCATAAATGAGCATACAGCTTTATTGATCAATAGATTAACCAGAAAAATAACGTGTACTTGGTAATAATATGTTGTTCATTATAGAATATTAATTTAAGGCAACTTGGGATAGCTTATGAGATGCAAATAAAAGTCTGTTCATAAAAATTTGTTGCAGTCTACATTGTATGTAACCAAAGGTGAGAGAAGATAGAAGAGCAAATAGTATTTCCATGTGATAATAGTAGAATAAACTTATAACAAATGTGTGGGGGGGGTGATTTCTACCATTTATTTGGTGCACTTGATTAGCACGGTCAACCATAAATAATTCTCTGTAGCCCCTGAATCTGTGGCTTTGTGCCGTACATGAGATCCTCAGGAAATAGGCTTTTGGTTTCTTTTATTTTCAAAATGGCCTTCTTTTTTATGGTTGCTTTCTACTCATTACCTTATTATGGAATTATTTTAGTTAAGTATACAGTTTTGATTAACAGAGACTATTTGTAACTTTTAATAACTTGAGTGAGCCTAGCCAGAATAGCTTTTTTTCCAAGTTAATAGGAATTTCATGCACAGTAGGATGTACTGGATTTTTGTTCATAAAATCCATGATTCATAGTAAACCATTTGGCCTTCTCCATTGCTGCAAACCATCATAATGTCCTAGACTTCCCTGAAAGTCTTCCTGCTTATCCTACAAATTAACAGGTAAATGCAATCAGAATAATCACATTTGAAGTAGCCTATGGTAATTATAATTAGGGAGTGGGGAAAGGGCAGCTGGCCCTGCTAAGTTTTATCTAAAAAGACAGGAAGAACAAAATTTACCCATTCACAAAACGATCAAAGAATTTGGGATGAATTGCATCCCAAATTTATCAGAGACAGTAATCCTGAAATTCTGGGTGTGTTGACTGTAATTGGGGAATTTGAGATGAAGTGTTACTAAAATCAGGAATTTGAGGTTCCTTGTATCTATTAGCGATTGTATTCAGGAATTCGGGATGTGTTGTACCTACTAGTGTCCATAATCAGGAACTCTCAAGACCACAGAACTCACAGAATACAGAGAACACCTATCATGTCAAAAATAGAATCACCTTTGAAAGGATAGAGAAAATGTTTTATTCTTCCAAGAACCTCACTTTCATCCCCTATCCTGCCCTTTTGTTCTAGATTACGATTTTTTCATTTGTTGATTCAGAAGTTTTCACCAACTACATACGTTCATGTTTAAGTTCTTACAAGTCTTCCCAATCAAGTTCCTCCTCATCTTAGACTCACACAATCCCAAATGGCTCAAGGGGTGTGATGAATTATTCACCACCATATTTGTACACTCCTTTTGGCAGGCCTTTATGCCATGCGTCATCCTCAATGGACTTCAGTTAACACAAAGATGATTTGATCTTTATAGGTGATAAAGTTAACTTTCAAGTCATTTTAGTTTTCTCAGCATTCTTGACAGAGCTGGAAGAAGCAGTGCATGGAAATTAATTTTTTTAGCACACTATGGTATTGGTATAAGGAAGGCTCCTTATGAGGTGATTTCATTAAATGACAAGCAGGTGGAGACCATGTTCTAATTACTTTTTTATATGTCTAAAAAGTTTGTGCAGGGGGAAAAAGCAAGATAAAAACAGAACTAAATTATTTAATAGTCATAGAAGAAATAATGAAAAGCACTTAATATACAAATTCAGGACCTCTCGCACATATAAAGACTAGGATTCAGAAATCCTCCGTCTATCAGAGAAAAAAAAGAGTTTACAAAATAACACACACAACAGGTATACTTTATATATTTAGTCTCAGGTAAATTTAAATAAGTATATTTGGAAAAATAACTTTAGCAATTTTAAAAATCACAAATTAAGAAAATTATTAAAGAATGGTTTTAAAATATTTGAAAAGAGAACATTTTAAACATTTTAAATGAGAAGTCATAGATCAATAGCTGTAGAGTGAATGATAAATAGAGTGTAATAAAATGTGTTAATCATGTGATTTAAAATTGGATGTTCTAGTTACAATGACAATCATATTTCATAATATATTTAAAATGTATCACAACCTGACTTAAATCCATGTGAGTAAAGGAAATGAGAGCGTCTGCTAAATCATAGGATAGCAGATCTAATTTTGCAACTACCACAGTAAAATTACTAACAAATAATTTCTGATGAAACATGGGATTCAAAATGTATGCTTCATGATTTTATGAGACAATGATTACTAGTTCTAATATACATTTCCTAGGTTTTTTTTAATTACGTAGGGAAATTAAAGTGTGATTTTAGCTGTAGTATTTTGAATAGTAAAAAAATACATTGGATTTGTTTTTTCAAACTAGAAGGATTTTTTAAAGGTGAAAACTACTCTTTTATCAGTGTGAACTGGATATACATAACAGATTCTATTCTGCTTTACCTTCTACTTCTATTCAAAAATATCAACGTCAATCTTAATGTGATTTGACATTCCAAAAAGACATAAGTATTTTTCTTTATGGAAAAACCTATGAATTTCACCCACAAAGGAAGTTTTAATTGGAAGTATTTTCCATAAGAGACAAAAAATAATAATGTTTTTCTAGTTCCTTACTGTATTTTGACACAACTTATCATAATCATACTAAGAATATGAAAACTTCTATAACATTCGAATAATCTGGAGATGCAGATTTCTAAATTAGCAGTACTGAATGCATTCTTAAAGTTACGTGATATTTATGTATTAAGTAGATTTTTTGCCGTTTATCTAATACCAAACAGGTAACATGTGTTTCAGACAGAAAACTTTTGATTTAGAGTAACACTGAGGAATAATTCAATTTATAATACTAATAGAATATTACCTATTCTACTTAAACCCTAGAATATTAAACTAAACATATTAAATATTGAATCACAAAATATTTGTTAGGTAAGTGAATTTACACACATACAAATTAAAACAAAAATACATGGTTTATTATGTCTTATTTTTAATAGCCAGAAGCAGAAACAACCCAGATGTCCCTCAACAGAGGAATAGGTACAGAAAACATGGTACATTTACACAGTGGAGTACTACTCAGCTATTAAAAACAATGATTTCATGAAATATGCAGGCAAATGGATGGAACTTGAAAATATTATCCAGAGTGAGGTAACCCAGTCACAAAAGAAAACATATTGTATGTTCTCACTGATAAGTGGATATTAGCCCAAATGCTTGGAATACCCAAGATACAATTAACAGACCATATTAAGCTCAGAAAAAAAAGTGTGGATACTTCTGTCCAACTTAGAAGGGCGAACAAAATAATCACAGAAGGTAAAACGAGGGAGGGGGAGGGGAAAGGGGAGGCAAAATCAGGTGTGGGAGGAGACTGGGGTCAGGAGAAGAAGTACTGAAGAACAGCAAATTGAACTGAGGTATGTAGCAATTGGGAATGGGGAACTGGGGTAGGAAGTAGAAAGTCTCAGATGTCAGAGAAGCAAGAGGTCCCCAGGACCCAAAGGAGTTGACATTAGCCAAAATACCCAACAAAGAGGAAAGAGAACCTGTCGAGACCATATCCAGTGGGTAGGTGGCTCCCAGTTGAAGGATGGGACCACTCATCCATCTCAAAACTTTTAACCCAGAATGGTTTCTGTCTAAAGGAAATGAAGGGACAAAGAGTGGAACAGAGAGTGAAGAAAAGACCATTCAGAGAGTGCTCCACCTAGGGATCCATCCCATAGGCAGACACCAAACCCAGAAATTATTGCTGATCCCAAAAAGCGCTTGCTGAGAGGCTCTTCAAGTGTCTGACCAATACAGATTTAGATGCTCCCAGCCAACCCTTAGACTGAGCACAGGGACCCCTATGAAAGGACCAAAGGACTGAAGGAACTGTAACCTCAGGAAGATCAGCAATATCACCAGACACCTCAGAGATCACAGATATTAAACCACCAACCAAAAAGTACATGGGGGTTACTCATGGCTCCAGCTGGATATGTAGCAGAGGAAGGCTTTATCTGGCATTCATGGGAGGAGAGGCCCTTGATCCTGTGGTGTCTTGATGCCTCAGCATAGTGGGATGCTAGGGTGGTGAGGCAGGAGTGGGTGGGTAGGTGGGGAGCACCCTCATAAAGGCAGAGATAAGGGGGGATGGGATGGGTCATTTGAGGAGAGGAAACCAGAAAGGGGACATTTGAAATGTTAGTAAATAAAATAACCAATAAAAGAAAAGAAAAAAAATTTAAAAGACATAAACAAATAAATTTAGGACTTAAATCTCTCTACTTATTGTCCCTGATGAAGCTAGGTGTTAGATTATTTTCTCCAAGGGTTAGTGTTCTGATTTATTACCCAGTGAAAACCAGTAACATCCTTCCCGAGAGGAGTAGCAATTCTATGACACTAGGCATTCCTATTCTGTTTTACCCTCTACTTCTATTTATAAATAGTTCTTTTATTCAATCAGATAATGAATTTTTCAAAATAGTCATCGATCAGTAGTTTCACATGTTCAGGGTATAATTATGAATATACAGATTATACTTTCTATATGTTCTATGGCTATACATAAAAGCAAATAAGAGTATTGGCATTTCTGTATGTATAAACAGTCCTTTATGTATCTACAATATAGATGGTACAGGTTTCTTATCTGAGATATAATTATTAGAGAATAAATGCAGCAATGCTCCTTCACTGTAATTCATTTCTTCTAAGATATCAAAGCATATATGACTTATATAATATGACAAAAAAAACTGGCATGAAGTAAACTCTCTTCACGTAAGGTCAGTTTTCTTCTCCTGAACTGTAATCCTTCTCTTTCCTGAATAAATTATGTCCATCTCTAGATTTGTTTCCTCTCATTACAATACACTCCAATTATCTACTATAAACCAAAGGCTTAAAAATATGAATCTACATTGTTTCATATGAATGTCTTCACTCTTAGTTCCCTAAAAGAATTGCAGTCATTAGTAGAGGAAATTATGTTAGCATTGAAAGTTGTCTTGTCACAATTAGAATGACAAAATGATTTATTGAGGTATTGGAAAGTTATTTAATGGGTATGAAAATCAGTGGAAAAGAGCCGTTAAGTTAATATGGAAACCCTGAAAAAGTTTGAGCTCCTTAAGTTTAGTGGGAAACTCTGTTTTGTTTCTTTCTTGTAAGCTTATGGTTTTGGAAAGGTAAGAAAGGAACACTATTAACTTCAGGAAAATTTTCTGGCAAATGACTGATATATTAGAAATGGCACATGTTACATAATTTTTGGAAAACGTAGACTTCATTAGACAAGGTAACAAAGCTACTTGGGAGTGTTTTGAAACAAACAGTTATCAGATATTTTCTAAGCAAATTTCAGGATAAACAAAACCATCAATAAATTCATACCTTGTGGCCTAGAGAAAAGGAAAACATGATCTATGGTATGCTGAAAGCTTTTCTTTCTTTAAACTTTTAATCTGTAACTTCAAGGACAATAGAAAAGCTAATAAAATTTGGAGCTAAGATTTTCATAACAGAGAACAGCCTAAAGTCTAAGATAAAAAAAAAGCAGAAATATAGCTATAAAAGAGGTGCACTTCTACATTAATTACATGAAATTGTACTTATCAGTGCAAGAAGCTCAAAAGTCCCACAAATTAATAAACTATAATTCGAAGTGCACATTTGCTTGTAAGGAGTAATTCCTTCAGGATAGCCAGCTACATTATTTGTAACTTAATTTCTGATAACTTCACATATCTTTACGCAGTGTGACACACTATGACTAATTAATGATTATAATGCATTTTGAGAATTCACTGTGCTAATATTAAGATTAAGCAATATACTGACAACAGTGTCAGATGTGTAGTATTTTAATGGTCATTCCAAATGATCAGGGAATTAAGCAAACACAACGTTGTGTTATTTATTGAACTATTAATGGTCCTAAATTAGCATTGGTACATTTATATTCTACAAACTGTTAAGAGACTATTAAATTTATTAGTTATTTCAATTCAGACCTAGAATCATATGTAGGAAAATGTCTCACAAACCAAGCATAAGAAACTGGGTTAATCTGCCATCCACGACTCCAACAAACCCTTTATCATATTTATTAAAAATCGAATCTTTTCTCATACTAAATATCCCGACTATAGTTTCCCCTTCCCTCCTCTCATTTCCTCCCCACCTCACATCCACTCCAGATCCACTGCCTTTCTCCCTCTTATTAGAATAGAACAGAAGTCAAAGAGAAAAACAAACAGAACAAAATTAATAATAATAAAAAAACCAGTAAAATAAAACAAAAACTATCACATCAAGTCTCAAAAACTATGACATGGCAACCCAAGAAAAGGAACAGAGCACCAATAATCTGAGACTGAAATCTGAAGACATGCTGAATAATCATGAATTCAAGAAATCGTCAAGTCTTTCTAAATCTTTCTAATTTATGCGGGTTTCTGAACCAGGATTTGTTTGCTATGGATCAGTTTATATAGAAATGCTCTTTCAAATTCTTTACTTTCACAAGTAACTTTTTTTTTTGCATTTATCTTTTGCCACACTAGCTAGGCTTTGGCCTGTTCTGTGCTCCTGTGGCACAAAATCCTGTTTACTTACAACTCCTGTACATCCACACATAAATTTCAAATGCACAGCCATTATTTCCGTTTGTTTGAAAGAGGGCTTAGCCACTTTTGCCTAGGTGTTGGCAAAATGTTGTCTTCACTGGATGTTTTCAGCTCCTTTGTCAAAGATGGTGCTGGTTTAATTGGAGGTCAGCATGCAGAAGAATGCAAATTGATCCATTCTATTTTTTTTTTCTGCATACAGGAAACACATCTCAGTGTTAAAGACAAACACTGCCTTAGAGTAAAAGGCTGGACGACAATTTTACAAGCAAATGGTCTCAGGAAACAAGCTGGAGTAGCCATTCTAATATCAGATAAAATTGACTTCCAACCTAAAGTCATCAAAAAAGACTCAGAAGGTCACTTCTTGCTGGTCATAGGGAAAATCCACCAAGAAGAGCTCTCAATACTGAACATCTATGCTCCAAGTGCAAGGGCACCCTCATTCGTAAAAGAAACCTTACTAAAGCTCAAAGCACACATTACACCTAACACAATAATTGTGGGTGACTTCAACACTCCACTCTCCTCAATGGACCGATCAGGAAAACAGAAACTAAACAGGGACACAGTGAAACTAATTGAAACTTTGGACCAATTGGATTTAACAGATATATATATATAGAGAGAGAACATTTCATCCTAAAGAAAAAAATATACCTTTTTCTCAGCACCACATGGTACCTTCTCCAAAATTGATTATATAATTGGTCACAAGACAGATGTCAACAAATACAAGAAGATTGAGCTAATCCCATGCCTCCTATCAGATCACCATGGAGTAAGAGTGGTCTTCAATAGCAACAAAAACAACAGAAAGCTCACATACACATGGAAACTGAACAATATTCTACTCAATGACACCTTGGTCAAGGAAGAAATAAAAAAAGAAATCAAAGACTTTTTAGAATTCAATGAAAATGAAGGTACAACCTACCCAAATCTATGGGACACAATGAAAGCAGTGCTAAGAGGAAAACTCATAGCTCTAAGTGCATGAATTGATCCATTCTTATCTCCTTGTACTAAGTTCAACTCCAAGTGGATGAAGGACCTGCACTTAAAGCCAGACACACTGAAACTAATAGAAAAGAAACTGTGGGAGACCCTTGAGGACACTGGCACAGGGGGAAAGTTCCTGAACAGGACATCAATAGCTTATGCTCTAAGATCAAGAATTGACAAACGGGACCTCAAAAAATTAAAAAGTTTCTGTTAGGCAAAAGACACTGTCAAAAGGACAAATCAGCAACCAACAAATAGGGAAAAGATCGTCACCAGCCCTACATCTGACAGAGGGCTAATATCCAATATACACAAAGACCTCAAGAAGTTAGGCCCTGTAAAAAAATATAGAGCTAAACAAAGAATTTTCACCTGGAGAACTTTGGATGGCTGAGAAGCACCTTAAGAAATGTTCAACATCATTAGTCATTTGGGAAATGCAAATCAAAACAATCCTGAGAATTCACCTCATACCAGTCAGAATGGCTGAGAAGCTTGTAGTACCCAAGACACAATCCACATATCAAATGATTTCCAAGAAGAAGGAAGGAGTGGCCCCTGGTTCTGGAAGGCCTCAACAGTGAAGTGGGCAGGGTTGGATAGGGGAACAGGGGGAGGGAAGAGCACTTATGGGACATTTGGGGAGGGAGGAGCCAGGAAAGGGGAAATCATTTGAAATGTAAATAAAGAATATATCGAATAAAAAAAATGATGTCTTCAACTCGGCAGGTCAGCCTATGATTTTATGAACAATATTGCAAAAAGCATTTAAAGTCAAAGCATTTCTTTTACTAGTAATAATGGATATTTTTGTACCAAATAGAAAGTTATAGTTAAAATACAAGACAAAGCAGGAATTACTGTTTTTAGTGAAAATATGCATTATGAATCTGTTTTAAAGAGATTACTCTATGCTGCTCAGTTCCCTGTAAATCACATATTTCATGTATTTGTATTTTAGTATTGCTATTATAAGCAATATATAACTCCTAAGATAGTTTTCTATATATATCTTTGAAAAAGAACACTCTAGTCCAGAGAATCATTCCTACTTCTAGTCTCCTCCATCAATGTTTTTATAGTGTTCTTTCTTTGGCATTGATTCTGCTGCTTCTGCAGTATTACCGACTTAACAAAGTTTCATAGGAAATTTTTTTTTGAAAACTCATAGGCTTGCTTGTAAACTTTTCTATTTTTCTCCGGGTCACTAGAGGTCATTTGCCCCTGAAGTGTAAGTACATGAAAAAAATACATAGGTTTTATATACATGAATAGAAATATATGTTACATTCAAAGATAGATTGTATAGATATATGCAATTGCTCATATATACAGGTATTCTAATATACCTGTATTATCATTAGATCATTTTATGATTGTTTGAATGTATATTTGACTCTAATATTTTCCATGGTTTAAATTAGGTATGGAACTCACAAGTCATTACATGTAAATTATGTTGTTTATAACTCCAAAGAAATATATTCTAGAAAGAAGGAAAAGGAAAGAGTCATGTCCTAGTGGAGAAATCTGGTAATTTCTGTCTCAGTTTGTGATCATGTTTAAAAGTGAAACTGATTATGCATGTTCATTCAAGCACTGTGATAGGATTCAAGATAGTTTCTTCTACCATCTTTCAAAGAGTCATAATTCTGTTCAATCAATAGAAACTTGTCAGAAAACACAACTAGAGAACAAAACCTTAAAAAAATTTAAAATATTTTAAGATTTTCAAAAATAGGAGATGACTGAGGAATTCGTATAACGAGAAACCTAGAACATATGACGACTAAATGAAATGTGTTATTGGCTATTTTGTGGATATTGTATGGGACAGAGGACTGCCGGCACCACAGGAATATCTGATAGAATAGAATGCAATCAAATTAATAATTTCAATGTTGAATCAGCTATTAATTAAATATACTATTGCAAGAAACAGAAAATATAGGAGGCAGGGTAAAGTGTGTAAAAATTCTTTTTTTCTGAATGAAACAATATTTTAAAACAAAAATAAAATAATGTAAATTATACTTGTTTTAGTTAACTTGGCTTACATTGTTTTACTCTGGCCTGGTAATGAAAAACAGAGAATTAAATCAAATGAGGTGGCAACCTTGAATCATGTTTTCCTACATCCATACCATTAAACTCTTCCATCCTTTAGTTCTTAATTCAGGCAAGGAAATAAGTTACAAAAGAAAAAAGAGAAGTAATGGAAAGGAGACCTTGCTGCCAGGATATTGATTTGAGTCCTCTAGGCATGTTTATTATTAGCAGGGGACCTGTCCTAGTAGAAGGACCAAAGCATATAAAGTTTTTAAACTAATAGGCCCAAACTATTATTGCCCTGTCCATTTTTGTTTCCCACTCTTCTGCATTGATTCTTCCAGATTTTCTCCATATGGCTGTGGGTAGATGGGGAATGCGTAAGTAGCCACATAGCATATATTGTATTTCATTAACACACAGAATGTAATTAGAGCAGAATACTATGAGTTGCATTTTTAAACTGTAGCAAATTGTAATTATGATTTAGCATTGCTGTAATTAATGTTTAGAAAAACTCACATAGAAATCACTACTGTTCAAGATACGCATGCACAAGCACATGACCATGGGGATGAGAATTGAAAAATAAAACTACATAGTACTAAACTCTAAGTGGGATATCTGCACCATTCCCTCTCTTTTCTCAGCTCAGATGTCCTTAAAGAAAGAGGTATGTGTAGTTGCTCTGTAAAATGGGGTAATCATGCCATCACTAGATACTGCAACCTAAGAAAATCCCTGTATCAAAAATTTTAACCCTATTTGAATTACTGGCTAGTAGGAATCAATAGACCCCAAAGATTACAACTAATGCAAGTATTTGTAATTGTCCACAAGAGACATTTAAACCCTATTCGTTTTTAAATTATTTTATTTTTTGTTATTGAATATATTCTTCATTTAAATATCAAATGTTATACTCCTTCCCAGTTTTTCCCCTCCCCAAAAAGCCCCAAGCCATCCTCCTATCCACAGCATCCAAGAATATGCTCCTCTACTCAAACCACTCCCATGACTCCCACTTGATTTCCACACACTTGGGCCTCTATTGAGCCTTCACAGGACCAAGGACCTCTCCTCCCACTGTTGCCCAACAAAGACATCCTCTGCCACACTTTTGGCTAGAACCATGTGGACCCCTTGGTTGATGGTTTAGTCTCTGAACCATATTCTTAAAAATAAATAAAAGAGTTTTCTGGCCTCCATTTGCACCAGGGAGCCAGGCAGCTCCACAGCCTTCTGTGTACACACCAAGCCAGAAGAGAGTTGGTCTCCCAGGAGTATGGACACAGGTTTACAGGCCTATAGGAGGGACAAACTACAGCCAGAGACAGCAATGCCAACTAACACAGGAGATAACCAGATGGTGAAAGAAAAGTGCAATAACCCTACCAACAGAAACCAAGGCTACTTGGTAACATCAGAACCCAGTTCTCCCACCAGAACAAGTCCAGTATATCCTAACTTAGAAAAGCAAGAGTTGGACTTAAAGTCTCATCACATGATGCTGATAGAGGACTTCGAGAAAGACATAACTTTCTTAAAGAAATACATGAGAACATGGGTCAAGAAGTAGAAGCCCTTAAAGAGGAAACACAAAAATTTCTTAAAGAAACACAGGAGAACATGGGTCAACAGGTAGAAGCCCTTAATGAGGAAATACAAAAATCCTGTAAAGAATTACAGGAATACACAAACAGGTGAAGGAACTGAAGAAAACCATTCAGGATCTAAAACTGGAAATAGAAACAATGAAGAAATTACAAAGGGAGACAACTCTGGATATATAAAACCTTGGAAAGAAATCAGGAGTCATAGATACAAGCATTAGAAACAGAATACAAAAAATAGAACAAAGATCTCAGGTGCTGAAGATACCATAGAAAACATTGACACAACACTCAAACAAAATGAAAAATGCAAAAAGCTTGTAACCCAAAACATTCAGAAAATCCAGGACACAATGAGAAGACAAAACCTAAGGATTATAGGTAGAGAAAAGAGTGAAGATTTACAATGTAAATGACCAGTAAGTATCTTCAACCAAATTATAGAAGAAAGCTTCCCTAACCTAAAGAAAGAAATGCCCATGAACATACAAGAAACCTACAGAACTCCAAATAGACTGGACCAGAACAGAAACTCCTCCCGACACAAAATAATCAAAACACCAAATGCACTAAACAAAGAAAGAATATTAAAAGCTGTAAGGGAAAAAAGTCAAGTAACTTGTAAAGGCAGGCCTATCAGAATTACACATGACTTCTCACAAGAGAAGATAAAATCTAGAAGATCCTGAGCAGATCTCATACAGACCCTAAGAGAACACAAATGCTAGCCCAGGCTACTATACCCAGCCAAGATCTCAATCACGATAGATGGAAAAACCAAGATATTCCATGATAAAACCACATTTATGCAATATATGTCCACAAATCAAGCCCTACAAAGGATAATAGAGAGAATACGCCAACACAAAGAAGGAAACTATACCCTAGAAAAAGCAAGAAAGTAATCTTCCAACAAACTCAAAAGAAAGTAACCACACAAGCATAAAAATAACATCAAAAAACAGGAAGCAACAATCACTGTTCCTTAATATCTCTTAATATCAATGAACTCAATTCCCCAATAAAAAACACATAGACTAACAGAAAGATTTTTTCATGTAAATCTTCAATTTTATCAGAAAATATTTGTAATTCATCTTTCAATTAATGTAGTAATGTTTTAATGCCTACCATTTTGTCTACATAATTTTTCCATGAAAAAGTCAATCTTAACATATTCTTCTATATATTTCTACAATTTTATCAGAAATATTTTCCATGCAAATCTTGTTTTATCAGAAAATGTTTATAATTCCACTTTCAATTAACTTAGAAATATTTTATGCCTACCATTTTATCTGTATAATTTTACAAGAAATAGTCTATTTTAACGTGTTTTTCTATACATTTCTTAAATTTTATCAGAATATTTTCCTTGTAGATCTTCAATTTTATCAGAAAATGTTTATAATTTCACTTTTAATCAACTTAGAAATATTTTATGCCTACCATTTTATCTGTCATCTTCTATGATAATCTTCAATTTTAACATATTATTCTATATTTTCTACAATTTTATCAGAAATATTTTCCATGTAAATCTTCAATTCTATCACAAAATGTTTCTACTTCTCTTTTCAATTAATTTAGCAATGTTTTTATGTCTACCATTTTACTCTTTAATTTTCCATTAAAATTGTGAAATTTAACATGTTTTTCTATATATTTCTTCAATTTTGTCAGAAATATTTCCATGTAAATATTCAATTTTATTATAAAATGTTTTACTTCTTTTTTCAAGAAAAAAAAAACAAACCAACATTCTCAATTCACAGAACATAAAAAAAGTAAGCTGTCTCTTACCTGAAAGCTTAATTCTTACTGATTGTTGTCATAGTGTTCGAAGGTGCTACCCATGTTAAGTGGAACCAACATTTTCTCCCTGGAATCATTCCCAACTCTACAGTGTGGAACAATGCCTGATCACTAATCAGGATAAGATCCTCTAGTTACATATGTCATGAGGCCCTAAGGTAAAATCTACAACTATTACACTTCAAAATAAGCATAATATTAAGATTATTGACAACAGTCATAAGATTCATTACTCTGTTCTCCTCAGAGAAGCTTCTTTTCAGTTAATAACAATAAACACAGAGACCTACAATTGAAAAAAAACTACATAGCACTCATGCTACTTAGAGCTGAATGCTTCTATGCCCCCTGTTTTCTAGATTTAGAGATTGTTGAAGAATGGCATTTGGGATACTGTCAGTACCAGAAGCAGTGGGTAGAAGAAAAATGGTTATCTGGACACAACAGTGCAGTTGCACATATGAACTCAGAGTGGTTTGAGTAGTGTGCACAAGATCTGTTCAAATACATGCCGTCATGGAGACAGGAGGTAGGCTAGCTGAAGAGATACTGGAAAACAATAGCACTTAGGAGAAGGAGAGTTGGTTTTCTTTAAGAGTAAGGCTCCTGGTAGGAGCAGTGAATCGCCATACAGCCAAGTATGAATGAAGCCCAAATTGTGCTCCATGCCTTTAAAATAAAATGAGGACTTGAAGTCAAGCAAACAGGGAAGATAAGGAAGATTAGTGGGGTGAAATTAATATAATCAAAATACATTGTATAAGTTTCCTCAAAGAATTAATGAAAAAGAAGAGAAAAATAGCTTAAATTTTTTACTTCAAGGAAAATAGGATAATATCATGTGAATGTCACACCAGATACACACACACACACACACACACACACACACACACATACACACAAAAGCACATACACACATTTTATAAGTATAGGTACAGGTATAGGTACATATTTGCTATCATTAAATATTGACACATAGTTGAGAAGATCCATATTATAGTAGTTCATATTTATGGAGTATGACGTGTGTATGCTAGTGTTTAGTTTTAAAGAGTTCAAAACGAAAACTCAGAGTAATGTTCCATTTTATCCAATGTTTACTTTCATTCATATATTTATTAATCTTATTAATTATATTATCAAATCTTCAAATACAGACTTAAATCTATAAAATTTTCTGCTGCAGGTAACAGCTGTACACAGAAAGGCCGAAAATAGTATTTATGTATTATTACAGGGCTTTAATAAAGGTGTTTTTTTTTTAATCTAGCAGAGCAGTCTTATCACATTTCTCCATACTTTTGAAGAATAATTTTCTCATCTGAGGGCATACTACTTTACCTGCAATTGAGAAGAAACTTGGAGAAGATACATTTTATAGAGGAAATTTTACAAAGTATTTAAGTAGAAAAATATTCTTTCACATTTGCAATATATTAGTTATAAACCATCAAATAGAAACATCTACTTGAAGCATAGAAAAAACTACTATTAAGAAGATAACAGTTATTAAACACTCTGGCAGTTTAAAATATTTTAAGTTTTCACATTCATTCATGTTGGCCCACAAGAAAGCCTAAGAAAGTAAACTGCAAAGCACATGCATTTATTCAAAGAAATGTTTGCAATTAATAAAAAATTCAGAAATCTATGTTAGGGACCCTAGCTAAGACTCCTAGAAGAGGGTATATGAGTCTGAATCTGCCATCTACTGTACCAAGATAAGACTTCCAATGGGGGAATTGAAGTATTGGAATATCAACCCAGTGACAAAACCTTAGACTGGCAATTTGCCCTGCCTACAAGATGTGCAAGAGTTAAAAGACAGAGACAAATTCAAGAGAATGGCCAACAATTGTCTGGCTCAGCTTAAGACCCATTCCATGAGAGGGAGACCACCCCTGACACTGTTATTGATATTCTGCTGTACTTGCTGAGAGGAGCCTAGCATACCTGGTATCAGAGAGGCTTCACCAAGCAGCTGATGGTAACAGATGCAGAGACCCCCCTGCCAAACCTTAAGTGGAAGCTGGTTAATTATGTCGAAGAGGTGGAGGAAGTTTAGAAGGAGGCAGAGAGGTCAATGATACTACAAGAAAGCCTGTAGACTCAACTAACCTGTGTCAGTTAGGGACTCATAGACACTGAACTGCCAACCAGAAAGCATGCCTGGAACTAACCTAGATCATCTGCACATATGTAACAGTTCTGAAGCTGAATCTTTATACGGGACCTCTACAGCCTGAGCATTGGCTGTCTAGGTCCACTTTCCCTGCCTTTGAAACCCTTTTCTCTAACTGGGGTACCCAATCTAGCCTCTATAGAGGAAGATGTAAGACGTCTTACTGCCAAGGTTGGTTGATATGCATGGGAAACCTATTTTTCCTGAAAAGAAAGGGAAGAGGGGTGGATAAGTGGAGAGCTAAGGTGAGAGGGAGGGACTTGGAGGAAAGGAGGAAGAGGAAGCTGTAATCAGGATGTAAAGTCAATAAATAATTAATATAAAAGAAATAAGAGGAAAGTTTCTTATGTATCCAGATGGCAGAACAAAGTGATAAATATACCCATCCCCCTGGCATCAAAAGAAAGTTGACATCTTTTTAGCAATGTAAATATCTATTACTTAAGACTTTTTGCTACAAGATAATCAAAGCCAGAATGTGAAGCTTATCTTGAAACCAAACATTTTTCTTTCCATTTATTTTTTGTTTCTGCTGAAACCTACAGTGTAGAACTAAAAAAGAAAGAAGCAGAGAGAATGCTGTTTATGAGCTCACAATTTTTGAGAAGAATGCTTTTAAGAGTCTTTAGAATGAAGTCATGGAACAATATTGCGACCATATTTTGAAAACCTTTTAAATGAGCTGTTCGCAATACTATCATAAATGCTCTCCTCTGAGCTTAGCCATCTCTGTTTTGCTTCTGCCCCTGCATTTGAATGTCGCCCTAGAGGCTAAGGGATATCAGTTGTAAGTACTCAAGTCAGACTGTGGTCAGAGTTAATAGAGATGCACAGTTTTCGTCCTTCTTCTGAGCAGTCTGTTAAGTGCTGCCCGCAGCAGCTGCTGGTTTGGAAGGGTTTTGCCTTTTCTGTAATGTGTAGTTCGAAAATATTAAAGGTGCTTCGCTTTCCTTCTCTTTACCCTCTGTACCTTGTTTCTTATGCTGGCTCATTTTTGTTTCTTTAGGTTTCATGAGTTTGACGACTATTTCAAATCATCATTAGATGAGTGTATTCTATCACACCTTGTCTCCGAAATACTGTTCCCTATTCTCCAGCGGTTCAAATGAATATGGTTCAGGCAGGCAGCAAAAATTATCACTTAAATTTTAGAGTAAAACTATGAGTGAAAATTATCCCACTGTCAACTTTAAAATGAAATGTGAGTGGAAAAGTAGAGACACAATTGGGCGTAGAATGCACAGAAAGAACAAATCCTTCTGTGACTTTGGCTTTAAAAGAAACCTAAGAAAATATAGAATGCAATAGTTGCATTTCCCTTTGCTGTTCTACTTACACCCTGATGTCTCTTCTCCATTCTCATTTCCCTCAACCACAGAAGACTAACTTAGCAGTTAGAAAGGAACACATATTATTTGACAGTAAATTAAAATTGTCTGGTTTTCCTATTCATGTTGACCCCCCAATTGCTAGACATACATCAGTAACGTAACCATGTGAAAATCCCATGACGCAAATGAGCCTTTTCTAGAAATGTCTTGCCAAAGGCAATTCAGTTCCACTCTCTACAACTACAGCATACCCTGTAAAAATCTGCAAAGTCCCTTCTTTCTAATCACAGAGCACCAACCACTTACTAATCCATGTGCTAGGATCTTCAGCCACACTCAGAAATTTCACTGTGGTAAGATGTTTTTTCTATAATGAAACAGTCCCCAAATAGAAATTCATTGATATGATATACTTCTGGCATCTGCCATCTGTAGCTCATCATCAAACTCCCCTAATTACTGACCCTGCTCCCCCAATGTCTGTGTTCTCCGCATGTGTTTTTCACTTTCCTTTTCATCCACTCCCTTGTGAACAAAAAGTAAAATTCTTCCAGGTGAGCATAACAGATGCCATTTCCTGCCCTCACATGTAGAACTTCTGTTATAATGATTTTCATTAGAGCTTTTTTTTTCTTGTTTGATTGTCTAATCTGTGTGCATTTCCAATGGAGCCACCAGCTTGCTGCCCATATTCCAACTTGAAATTCATATCAAAATTAAAAATTATATTCCCAGAACACCCGTGCCATAGCAATCAAAGACAAAGAATGTACTCCTAAAGTCTAAACAATAAAAATGATCTGAGGCGAACAATAGGGTGAGATGCTTAGAAATCAGCATGAAGCACTCAGACCTAGTGTACATCCAGTGTTTAAATTGAAGTCTGAGGTCTACCAGCACGATCAAGACAGAGAAACCCATGAGCTTGAAGCAAGGTAAACTACTGTCATGGTGTGCCTATTTGTGAAAAGTTTTCTTTGAAGAGTCCCACCTTAGTCTTCATGTTTTTGCCTCTTTTTTCAAAGGTCTAGCATGTGAGGCCAGTATTTCCAAAACATATACTGCAACTCATCACACACTTCAAGTTATATTGGCCCTCTGACATGCAGCTGGCATGGGCTGAGATCTCTGTTTTTCAATTTTCATCATTTCTTCTTTTCTGTATCTCCATTGTGCATAGGATCTTTAGATTACAAGATAAACTTTTCTAAGTCATCCCACAGATATTTATAAAGTCTGCACTGTGCTCCACTTGCCCTTCACTTAAGTCTACTCTTTTCTCAAATATGGATAGAAGGGTGATTATTTTTCAAAAAAAGCTTATTTTTATTACATCAATTTCTTTAGTATGTAATTCAAATTAAAATTTGCCTAAAGGTTTGCAATAAGAAATATAGGACAGAAATATAGGTAAACAGACAAACACTGCTACTTAAATTGTATATGTATAATATATAGTATATGAATTACACATTTCTGTGTAAAATTAGCAACAAAATTCTCAGTGAAAATTGCAAATCAGATGCTAAAGTGAAGCCAGAGTGCTTGGTGCATTAAAAGTAGACAACCTGTTGGTTGCCGATTTGTCCTTTTGACAGTGTCTTTTGCTTTACAGAAACTTTGTAATTTTATGAGGTCCCATTTGTCTATTCTTGAACTTAGAGCATAAGCTATTGGTGTTCTGTTCATGAACATTCCCCCTGAGCCAATGTTCTCAAGGGTCTTCCCCAGTTTCTTTTATATTAATTTTAGTGTGTCTGGTTTTATGTGGAGGTCCTTGATCCACTTGGAGTTGAGTTTAATACAAGGAGATGAGATAAGAGTGAATAAATTCTCATTCTTCTGCATGTTGACCTCCAGTTGAGCCAGCACCATTTGTTGAAAAGGCTATCTTTTTTCCACTGGATGTTTTCAGCTCCATTGTTGAAGATCAATTGTCCATAGATGTGTGGGTTCACTTCTGGGTCTTCAATCCTATTCCATTGATCCACCTCCCTGTCACCGTACCAATACCATGCAGTTTTTAACACTACTGCTCTGTAGTATTGCTTGAGGTCCCGGATACTGATTAACCAAGAAGTTCTTTTACTGTTGATGATAGTTTTAGCTATCCTGGGTTTTTTGTTATTCTAGATGAATTTGAGAATGGCTCTTTCTAATTCTATGAAGAACTGAGTTGGGATTTTGATGGAGATTGCATTGAATCTGTATATTGCTTTTGGCAAGATTGGATTTTAACTATATTAATCCTGCCAACCCACAAGAATGGAAGATTTTTCCATTTTCTGAGGTCTTCTTCCATTTCCTTCTTCAGAGACCTGAAGTTTTTGTCATATAAATCTTTCACTTGTTTGGTTAGAGTCACACCAAGATACTTTATATTGTTTGCGGCTATTGTGAAGGGTGTCATTTCCCTAATTTCTTTCTCAGTCTGCTTGTCCTTTGAGTATAGGAAGGCTACTGATTTGCTTGAGTTGATTTCATAACCAGCCTCTTTGCTGAAGTTGTTTATCATTTGTAGGAGTTCTCTGGTGGAGTTTTTTGGGTCACTTAAGTATACTATCATATCATCTGCGAATAGTGATAGTTTGAGTTCTTCCTTTCCAATTTGAATCCCTTTGACTTCTTTATGTTGTTGACAGAGGGCTAATATTCAGTATATACAAAGAACTCAAGAAGTTAGACCCCAGAAAACCAAATAGCCCCATCTAAAAATGGGGTACAGAGCTAAACAAAGACTTTTCACCTGAAGAAATTTGGATGGCTGAGAAACACCTTAAAAAATGTTCAACATCATTAGTCATTAGAGAAATGCAAATCAAAACAACCCTGAGATTTCACCTCACACCAGTCAGAATGGCTAAGATTAAAAACTCAGGAGACATCAGGTGTTGGTGAGGATGTGGAGAAAGAGGAACACTCCTCCACTGCTGGTGGGACTGCAAGCTGGTACAACCACTCTGGAAATCATTCTGGCGGTTCCTCAGAAACCTGGACACGATACTTCCGGAGGACCCAGCCATATCACTCCTTGACATATACTCAGAAAATTCCCCAGCTTGCAATAAGGATACATGCTCCACTATGTTCATAGCAGCCTTATTTATAATAGCCAGAAGCTGGAAAGAACCCAGATGTCCCTCAACGAAGGAATGGATACAAAACATGTGGTGTATACACACACACACACACACACACACACACACACACACACACAATGGAGTACTATTCAGACATTAGAAACAATGAATTCATGAAATTCTTAGAGAAATGGATGGAGCTGGAGAGCATCATACTAAGTGAGGTAACCCAGTCTCAAAAGAATACCCATGGTATGTACTCACTGATAAGTGGATATTAGCCTAGAATGTTGGGTTACCAAAGACACAATCCATATACCAAATGATGTCTGACAAAAATAAAGGAGTGGACCCTGGTGCTGGAAAGGATCAAAGCATCAGTGTAGGAGAATACAAAAACAGGGAGGTGGGAAGGGGTGGATGGGGAAACAGGTGGAGGGAAAAGGGCATGTGGGACTTTTGGGGGTGGGGAACCAGAAAAAGGGAAATATAATGTAAATGTAGAATATATCCAATAAAAAATTTAAAAAGTAGACAAACATAAAAATATGTCAAAATATTTATTAATTCCTCACATATATGAAGACAATAATTGATCACAAAAACTGATAAAATGAATGAGATATTTAGAGTTTGATTTCTTTTTTTAAAGATTTATTTGTTTACTTTATATGAGTCATTTTAGTTGTCTTCAAACACATCAGAAGAGAGCATAATATTCCATTACAGATGGTTGTGAGCTACCATGTGGTTGCTGGGAATTCAACTCAGGACCTCTGGAAGAGCAGTCAGTGCTCTTAACCTCTAAGCCGTCTCTCCAGCCCTAGAGTTTGATTTCTAAGTCAAAGCAAGAATGACGAATCAATGGCAGCATCATATATCAAAACTGGCTCCGTTTTTCATCCTCAACCTCCAGGCTAAAGTTCATCTAAGTCCATGTCTGAGTCTGAATTCTTAAAAATCTTACTACCCACAAGGAACAAATTTTAATTTGTCATGTATTTTTATATCAGTAAATATAAGAGAAACCAAATGAGGGCAAAGATGCATAAAATCCAGCAGACATTGTAGACCAAGAAAGTGAAACATGTAGAAAATGAGTATCTAAATTAAATTCTAAAGAGTGTATAGGATTGAATTGCATGTTGGGTGATCTAAGAGAAAATGTCAAGCAAATATAGTGCGATCCAAAAGTTCTTTCTTTCTTTCTTTCTTTTTTTTTTTTTTGGTTTTTTTCTGAGACAGGGTTTCTCTGTGTAGCCCTGGCTGTCCTGGAGCTCACTCTGACTCAGAAATCTGCCTGCCTCTGCCTCCCAAGTGCTGGGACTACAGGCGTGTGCCACCACGCCTGGCTGATCCAAAAGTTCTTAAAGGAATTCTCTCATTCTTCTGAAAGTAACTGAGCAATGTCCTACTATATCTTTTAATAAACAATACTTTGAATAAAAGTCTAGGCAAAAAAGATGTTTGCCTCAAAACTTGCTGATTTGCGGTCAATACTCTGGACTCCATGTGGTAGGAAAGAATTGACTCCAAGCACCAGCATATTGCTGTCTTCTGAGTTATACATACACACACACACACACACACACACACACACACATATACACAAAGTAAATAAGTGTAACAAAGTCTTTTCAAAAATGTTATCAAAATAAAAAAGAGTTTGATACATATTAATGTTCAACTATGTACATTATTCCTCTCCAAAATCAATATCTTTCTAATTATTATTTTTGAGATATTACCTTATTCCTTTTTCTCTTTCCTCCCTCCAGACTCTCTGAAATACCCTTCCTGTTCTATTAATATTTTATGACATTTTGTAATAATGTAACATTAATTCTTGTTACATGCATATATGTGTTTTTGTTCTTAAGTACATATATTTAGCCTGCTTGTTCTATATAATGTTATTGATATTTATGTTTTCAGGGCTGATAGTTGGAATCATAGCATGAATTAGTGTGCTCTTCCCAGTGGAAGACTATTTCTCCACTCTCACCATTCCTTAGTGACCTGTAGCTCCTTGTATATGTTTGAGGCCTCCTGATCTTTCCTCCCATCCATGTCACCACGTCCTTGTTATTATCCTTGTTTAGCACAAACTTGGGAAGCTATGTTGTTGAGATTTTATGGATGTAGCTTCTGACACTATGTTGATACAGTCTGAGAGCAAACTCTCTGAGCCTCTGTCTCTGACAACCTTTGAGCATGCTCCTCATCCATGTTCCTGGTGGTTTACATGACACAGTTCTTCAGCAGCTCTATTTTGGGACTAAGGTCCACAATTCTGCATATTGATTGGCTGTGGTTTTCTGAAATGGTATTCATCTGTTTCAAAGAAACAGTTCCTTTAGGAGGTGTAGGAACTATACTTAACCCTAGATAGAGAGACAAACATTTAAAATGTAGTTAAGCATTCCCTGGCTTTAGTATAATGGCAAAGGTATGTTCTACATGATCCATGACTTCACTAGCCCTGGGTAGTTGGCTAAATTTCCAGAACCAGGCAAGATTTCCCTCTTGTTGCACAGGTCCTATTTAAATAATTGAATACCTTAAATTTGCTTTTCTTCAGTTGTTTTTATTTTATGTGTGTGGTTGTTTTGCTTGCCTTTATATTAACACATCACTTGTGGGCAGTACCCAGAGAGGCCAGAAGAGGAAGCTGAATCCTCTAAAGCTGCTGTGAGCTATTTCTGCTGTGAATAGAACCGAGTCTTCCTTCCAACCCTTCCCTCATCATTTCATATTGCCATGAAGCAGTCTAATACTTGTTTTACTTTTATGTGATACCTAAGCAATATAACTTCATATAGGTAATAGTGAATTTGATATACACATAAGATCTCTTTTTCTGGAATGTTGCATTTTTAGAAGGATTTCGTTTAAACACATGAAGTAAACATCCTTTTGGAGGACTGGCACCTCCTTACTACACTTGTGATTGAGAGTCTTTATTTATATAAGAGGAAAATAGAGATTTTTTTTTTAAGTTTGAACCATTACACCTTGCATTCTCTGAGAAATCTTAAAGAGAGTAGGAAGGATAACCCATGGCTGTCTGTTTTCAATGAGAGTTCAGCTTCTTTCTTCACAAATCTCAGAGGAAGATGAAGCAGCCTGATCTGTGCCTGAGTGCTAAATTGCACAATAACCAAAGGTAAATTGAGAGATAATTAGGAAGATTGAAATGTAAATAGGATGTCACTTTCTTTATCTCTTCTTGAAAAACTCTCCAGAGTGTAAAATCCATAGAGAATTTTTTCATGTGCATCCCCCCCCCTTTTTCCCATTTTTTCATGAAGTACTATATTGTCCTAGCCATAGGACTTCCATCAGTGGAAAAAAGCCAAATTCTACACAGAAGGTAAGAATAATGCAGAATGCTAGCACTGACTTCTTGAAGACACCCACTTGTTTCCTTGCTTGTAATCTAGGCTTATATCAATGGCTTACCTACTGAGAAGGAAGGACAAAGGTTGAACCCCAGGGACCATTGATCCCACTTAGCACAATGTAAAGCTTTCTTCCTGTCTTCAGCTAGAATGGGTTATCAGGCTAACAGCCCCTGCTTTGATGCCACTTGTGCAAGCAGAATCAATACAGCTGCCAGACACGACTGTGAGAAGTTGTTTCCTAGGTGTCTGCGTTATGTGCAAGCATGGTGGTGTTCACGTAGGTTCATGCACTCCTTTCTTAGCCACATTGTAGCAAGATCATCTCATTGCCAAGTGATTAACTAAATGACAGACCCCATAATACTCATAAAAAAGGTAACATATTCTCTTTTTGTTGGTTATTTCATTTATTTACATTTCTAATATTGTCCCCCTTCCCAGTCCCCCTCCCTACTGCAAAACTTAGGGACTAAACCAACAATGTATTTTCTAGGTTTGTAATCTAAATGTGCACATCAATTTTTTTAATTCTATTTAACTACCTTTTGAAAAATCTGTATAACTCTAAAGATAACAGTTATTTTCGGTGACATTGACCTTCAAAATAGACTGCCTAGAGGGCTCTGGGTCATTAAACCCAAAGTGCACTTTTCATCAATTAATGGGAGAATGCACTCCCCTCTAATTTGGTAAGTAATGATCCTAATAATATCCTGGATTTTTTAAATAATGAATAGTCAATCTCACTTCTAGTCATGGAAATTACTTATCTCCACCCTCTTAAACTGTAGATAGTTTTGTGACATTGGTTATTACATCATCTTTCTAAACTTGCTAAGAACCTTAATTACACTCCATTGTCTAATGTCCCCAATACTCCCTCTCATCTCTGCTCATGCCAGAGTGTCAATAATCACCCTGTTTTCTGTTAGGCATGCATATTGAATACATATTTATCCTGCTGTTATCATTTTCAGTGTGAATTAGAATGATGACTATAATTTTTTAGTGCTTCTTATATGCCAGATTCTGTGATGTGTACTTGACATATATTATCTAATGTGATTCATAAAAATAAAAATGTATGAGAGGAAAGACTAACATTTGCCTGTTTAGAGAGGAAGTCACCAATCTGGAGAAAAAAAATATGCTAAATACAGGTACATAGCTAGTAAATGATTGAAGCCTACTTAATGTCACAACTTATAATATTCTCCCTTATTCTCAACAGCTTAGAAAAAAATAATTTGTAGATGAAATGAAACAAGGGAAATGGATTTCATTCCCTTGCCATGTGATAATCTCAATTTAACTATTGACTTAATTCATATGTAAAGAACTAAAATGTGCTTACTAAGCAAAATATGCCATTTACTCAATTTGTAATATCACAGCAGTGTCTGGTTTAAGTCTACCAAATTGCTCTGATTTTCTTGCGAGAGCCTCAAAGCTGTGGTCCTCTATTAGAATTATTTATTCACTTTCAAGCAATATCTGGACTGGTGCTGGCATCCAGACTGTTTATGTCAAGAATGTTGCTAAATATTCTATGATATATGGAACAGTCTAATTTTAAACATGTATAAAACAACCAATTCCATAAAATATCTGGTTGAAATGTCAGTACTACCATGGCTGACAAGATTAAGGAAGAGTCCAGATCAGAGAGGAGAATGCATTTTCTCTGCAAAGATGAATGCCAAGGGAGAGAAGATGGATAGGGGTAACGACATTTGCCAGACTCATGCTTCAGAAATTACCAACTTGATAATGTACATGCCTCACCCTGTTGGGGAATGGGTGGGGGTGGGGGAAAGTTAAGCAGGCTAACACAGTGCTACACACATTGCTATCTATAAAAGAACAAAAAAAAGAAAAAACAAAATGAACTGAAAGGCTTCTTTAATCTATTTATATAATGTGATTTGTTCACAGTATTGAAATAAATGTTTATAGTAAAAAAAAAAATCCATGCTATTATGAGGGTAGATTAATGTTTAATTACATATTTACTTAGTACTGTAAAGCATATGAAACACATCATCCTTTGCCTTTAGGTCTATCTCACAAGAAGGAAGAGATCAATTGTACTGTGTTCTTTCACCAATAAACACATACATAGGCTGTTCTAAGAGGAGAAAAGCAAAACTAATATAGTTTGTGGAAGATATATTTGATTTATTGATTAAGCAATTCAAACAGGGTTTGGTTAGTTGCTACAGTGTCCCAGAGGCACTTAATTAGCAGCACTAATCAAATTAAACAGGGAAGAGAAACAGGAAAAGAGAGTAGATAGGTACAGTCACTTGATTCACTATACCAACTGAGGCTTATGTGTCAAGAGAAATAAAGCTGAATGTTAAACTTGCCACCTGAATTTAAAACTTTCTTCTATTTATGTTGTTGTATCTACCTCCATGTTGCAGAATAACTTAGTTCTCTCAGCCTGAATAGAGGGTAACCAATAGAAAGTTTACTCTACAGCCAGATGCTTGACAGGTTTCACTACGTTTTATACTTACACGAAATAAACTCAGGCCTCGACAAACAAATTAAGTCTCTCTCTAATGATAGCGATTTTCTGCATCACATAGTTACAGCCAGGAGGAGACTATATGAAAGGAGGAACAGCATGCCAAACAGACATTAAGTTACCCAAATTATCCTGTGGTTACATTAGAAGAACCTGGCTATTACTGGCAGTTTTACAAAGTGAGAGGAAAAGACAGAGAAAGCTTGAACTTCTCCATAAAATAACCACAAAAGGATTCTCCAGTCATGTCAGTAAGTTCTCCTTCTGAAAGTGTTGTTCTTCAGTTTCTATTTGTAACTGAATAGGACAGAACAGAAGGACAATAAAATATAAAGATTGGCAATACACACACACACACACACACACACACACACACACACACACACACCTAGACTTTCCCAGTCTTTGACTTGAAAGATATGATGAATTCACATTCCCTGTTCTCTACAGAAAAAAAATTCTCAATTAATGATTGGCTGAGGCCTCTACCTGAAACTTTAGTTCTCCCATTTCCTTGAAGCCACGCCATATCACTTTCAATTTTGTCCAAACAAGCAATACAACTCCTCCACTTTCCTTGATGACTTCAACACCTGGCTCACTTTTATCCTCTTTCCACGCTTAATCATTTATAGCTTCTGAACGCAATGCCAATGATTCATTGAGTACTTCAATCCATTATGTTTATCCCCACATTCCATCATTTTCTAAGTAACTGATTTTCCATTTTCCATCACTCCACTTCCCTCTTACAATTACTACATTTATCGTGACATTCCATGTGCAGTTCAAGTGGCCAAACCCTAAACAGAAATTTTCTGTTCATAATGGCTTCAATAAATAGCATTATATTTTTTTAATTTTTATTTTCTATATTCAATGTTTACATTCCAAAGGCTTTCCCCTTTCCCAGTTCCCCCCTCCCTATGTCCCATAGTTCCTCTCCCCCCCCAACTATTCCCCAATCATTCACCCTCCCCCCACAGTTTCTCTACAAAACTGGATCCAATCTTTCCAGGCCCAAGGTCCTCTCCTTTCTTCTTAGGAATCATTTGACTTCCTAATTGTGCCTTGAGTATTTAGGGCTTCTGGGCTCATTAATATCCACTTATCAGTGATTGCATTTCATGTGTATTCTTTTGTGATTGGGATAGCTCACTCAGGATGATATTTTCCAGGTCTAACCATTTACCTACAAATTGCATGAATTCATTATTTTTAATTACTGAGTAGTATTACATTGTATAAATATACCACATTTTCTGTATCCATTCCTCCTTTGAGGGATATTTGGGCTCCTTCCAATTTCTGGCTATTATAAACAAGGCTGCTATAAACATAGTGGAGCATGTGTCTTTATTGTATGCAGGGGAATCCTCTGGGTATATGCCCAGGAGTGGTATGCCAGGGTCCTCTGGAAGGGGCATGCCCAATTTTCTGAGGAACCGCCACACTGATTTCCAGAGCGGTTTTACCATTTTGCAATCCCACCAACAGTGGAAGAGTGTTCCTCTTTCTCCACATCCTCGCCAGCACTTGTTGTCTCTTGAGTTTTTAATCTTAGCCATTCTGACTGGTGTGAGGTGGAATCTCATGGTTGTTTTGATTTGCATTTCTCTGATGACTAATGATGTTGAACATCTCTTAAGGTGTTTCTCAGCCATCCGAATTTCTTCTGGTGAAAATTCTTTGTTTAGCTCTGTACCCCATTTTTTTGATAGGGTTATTTGGTTCTTTGGGGTCTAACTTCTTGACTTCTTTGTATATATTGGATATTAGCCCTCTGTCGGATGTGGGGTTGGCACAGCTGGAAAGGCACAGGTAGACAGATTCCATCAGGGGCTACTGCGTGGGGGGATCTGCTAGGCTCTCGCTACTAAGCAGGCCCAGCGGAGCCTGCCGAGGCTCTGCTGCACTCCCCCGCACTTCCCTGAGACCTCAGACAATAGCATTATATTTTATTGCAAAAACATTTACAATGAAATTTCTTTTTACCTACTTTTTCATATTTTACCTCTTTAAATTTTTTAACTATTAAGAATATGATAGTATTGTATCATATCATTCATTCATTTATCATTCTAACTAAACCATTTTCCCTAGGGACCATGTTATTAATCCTTTTAGGATTAGAAAGCTCTTTCCCTTATTCCATTTATACCATAACCCATTTTGTTGGTTTTTTTAAAAATTTTACCTCTTAGTGCTCATTATTTCTACTCTGACCTGGCTTCTTCATCTCTTGTATAAACTCATCATGTCACTCTTATTCATGCTAACATAAAAATCTCCCATGTTTTAGTTAAACAATTTAAGAAATTATTTATGCAATTCATCATTTACCTCTCAGTGCTCTGGAAAAATTATCAAAAGTGTTACATATATGTCATTTGTTTTTTGTCTTTATCACATCATTTTTATTGCTATAACTCTGATAAATTTTAAGATCTGGAATGATAATTCTTCCAACAGTGTCCTTTATAGGAAACTTCTGAATGCAACAGATGATGATCACTACAGAAAACCTGAATAAATCAAAATGCAGTGTTGTAAAATCCAGTCCCAGTTAATACATCTATAAAACTTTCCTACATCTAAGGCTCAGGGAACATTGTGGAAAAGGGGCTGGAAAGAATGTAAGAGACGGAGAATCAAGAAGTTTACTGTGAGATTGTGTCTCCTAGTAATATGAGAAACTACTTGTAGAAAGTTTCAACATGAAATATGAGCTGAGCAATGATCACACCAATAAACATAGACAGGAAAAACCCACAGGGCCTCAGTCCTGTACAAAGAACTAAAGACACATGAGAATAGGAGAAAGTCTTCCCGGGGGAAGAGCCCAACAATTAGGCTCAATTAGCCCAATATCTTATCAGGAAAAGAATAGGGAAACATGGGTCAAGATACACCTCTAAGAGTTTATATTCAGTTAATGGTTGATGGTGAAGGATAATTTTTTTTATTAAACACCTTACTACTATACCAGTGGGCTCTCGGTTGCTCAAAAGTTAAAAGGGAAAGTAACACCATTGATAACAATTCTGCCCAACATAAGAACTTCTGACACTCCGAGGAATAGTCAATATGGAAGAAACTTCCATTTTTTCTATGTATTGTGACTAAATAAGTAGTATCTGCAGCATCGGAGTCTCAACATCTAGTTCTTATAAACAACAAGTGATCAACAATTGTTATATTGGAAACCTTACTGACTTTGTTTCTAAACTATGGCCTCTGAGTTCCTTTATCTTTTTTTTTTCACCCACATAAAGAATCACTATTCAAACATTTTAATTTATTTTATATTTTGATCAACTTATCAAGATAAAAATTTCTGTTTGTCTTTATTCATATTCATTCACTTATCTCTATGGAGTAAACAGCTCTGAATAGACAAAAGGAAAAATCACTGTTATATGGTACCCCATACGCAAATGCTTAATTCATTGGAAAGTTCTTCATTGATCATCATCAAGATACATTTACTGTGTGTCAGAAATTGTGCTGATGTAGGAATACAGTAATAATGAGTTTGTCTTTGTAATCTCTTGTCTTTGGGTTTTATTGCTGTGAAGTAACATCATGATTACTGCAACTCTTGCAAAGAAAAATATATAACTGGGGCTGGCTTACAGTTTCAGAGGTTTAGTCCATTATTGTCATGGCAGGAAGCATGGCAGCATGCAGGCCAACAATGTGAGGAGAATGGAGTTGAGAGCTCTGCATCCTGATCCACAGGCAGAAAGGGAGACTGTGTTCCACAAAGTGTGTAACTCAAGCAATGGAGACAGGAAAGCCTATGCCCTCAGTGACATACTTCCTCCAACAAGGTCACACCTAGTGCAACAAGGCCACATCTCCTAATTTTGACACTCCCTGTGGCCAAGCCTTCAAACACATGAGTCCATGGAGGACATTCCTATCAATCCACCAGTTTCATTATTTCACAATCCAAGGTGTCAGGAGGCTTCTGTGGTATAATAAAATTATTTCTATAGCCATGTATTTGAAGGAGAGCACAGAAGGCAATAGGGAAATGCTAGGAAGGAGGAAAGCAAAGGGAAGAATTTAATTACACTAAAAACTTAACAACTAAATTGAAAAC
Source organism: Apodemus agrarius (assembly GCA_964023405.1). Classification (NCBI taxonomy): domain Eukaryota; kingdom Metazoa; phylum Chordata; class Mammalia; order Rodentia; family Muridae; genus Apodemus; species Apodemus agrarius. The sequence goes on along the minus strand of OZ030013.1, from coordinate 33,395,198 downwards.
CCTACTCCTGAAGGAGTAGGTAGTAGAACACCATGGAGAACATCTAGGTAGCATGGCAAACATCAATTGCTCCCACCTCATTTGGAACATGTGGAACTGGCACTAAAAATGTAGGTTGGCATTATATAAGTTGGCTAAGAGCCCTATACCTAGAACAGCTAAAGACAGAATGTAAGGTATTATCCCATGCTGTTAGGGTTTATTGTAAAGGCATGTTAAACTGAAGAAGAGTTTCTTGATACAACAAGAAGGGGGAAAACACAAGACTGAATAGCTAACAAAGAAACCAGGGAAAACAGCAGGGAGGGTCTCAAGTTGAAATGTAAAGCAAAGTTTGTTTATATATCTTTGGAAACACTGAGAAGATTCTACTGAAAGAGAAGCAAGAGGCATGGACTAGTGTTAGTAGCCATGAGGATTTATTGAGACATTCCTCTGGTGGAAGGTCTTGGGAAGATTCCTAATAACGACCATGTGGCTTATATATTCTCCTCTCCTGTCGTTATAAATTGAGCATCAATTGTTCAAAAATAGATTTTTTCCTATAAAAAATACTTACTTTTCTTACCAGCTCTCTATGTTTTCCTGGAACAAAGGCAGTTACTTCCCAAAGATAGACTTTTAACAGAAATATATAAGGTTCCTTTTTAGTGGATTAAGTGTTTATACAATCAAATTGGCTGTCCATTGCAACTGACTTTGAAAATATAAGGTGAAGGTATTTTATTATATAAGAAAATATTAAAATATTAAGCTAAACTGTTAGTAGAGGTCACAGGATTTCTCAGTGGGCTATATTTGAGAAAAAAAGTAATGAATATATTTACATAATGTCATTTCTAATGTGTAAAGTAAGGTATAGAAATAGTATTTGTTTTCAAACATCATTATTTACCATTAGTATGATTAATCAAAACTTCTTGCTCATTTATTCTATCCACTATAGTTAATAAAAATAGCATATGGAACTTTAGACAGATGTGGTATCATAAATATCCAGATTATAAATATCAAAGTTATGCTTATAAGTATAAAAAGGTTTATTTTTATTTTAACTAATTATCACATTTTTAGAATACATTACAGATAATTTTCAACTATAAAAATGGAGCAGCATAACTTAGTCAAACTATAAATAAGCTGAAGGTTTTGTTGGCAAAAGAACCATTTTAATTTTATGTTACTTAAGCAAAAACTCAAATTAGTTTTATTTTAGGTTATATTTTAGTTGCAAGCAGTAATGGTTTATTTGATTTGCTCTGAGGTCAGAAGGATACAACCTTAAGGATGAACAAAGTTTGTGTCTATAGGTGATAAATATGCTATAGTACTTCTTTTTGTTTGTTTGTTTTCTTTTCTTTTTTTTCTTTAATTTTCTATATTCTTTGTTTACATTCCAAAGGCTTTCCCCTTTCCCAGTCCCTCCCCCCCCCCACCATACATCCCATAAGTCCTCTCCCCTCCCAACTATTCCCCAATCATCCTCCCACCATTTCTCTGTTCTGGATCTACAAAACTGGATCCAATCTTTTCAGGCACAGGGTCCTCTCCTTTCTTCTTCTTGGGAATCATTTGACTTGCTAATTGTGCCTTGAGTGTTTAGGGCTTCTGGGCTCATTAATATCCACTTATAAGTGATTGCATTTCTTGTGTATTCTTTTGTGATTGGGTTAACTCACTCAGGATGATATTTTCCAGGTCTAACCATTTGCCTACAAATTGCATGAATTCATTATTTTTAATTGCTGCGTAGTATTCCATTGTATAAATATACTACATTTTCTGTATCCATTCCTCCTTTGAGGGATATCTGGGCTCCATCCAAATTCTGGCTATTATAAACAAGGCTGCTATAAACATTGTAGAGCATGAGTTTTTATTGTATGCAGGTAAATCCTCTAGGTATATGCCCAGGAGCAGTATGCCAGGGTTCTCTGGAAGTGTCATGCCCAATTTTCTGAGGAACCACCAAACTGATTTCTAGAGCAGTTTTGCCATTTTGCAATCCCAACAGTGGAAGAGTATTCCTCTTTCTCCACATCCTCGACAGCACCTGTTGTCTCTTGAGTTTTTAATTTAGCCATTCTGACTGGTGTGAGGTGGAATCTCAGGGTTGTTTTAATTTGAATTTCCCTGATGACTAATGATGTTGAATATCCCTTAAGGTGTTTCTCAGCCATTCGAATTCCTTCTGGTGAAAATTCTTTGTTTAGCTCTGTGCCCCATTTTTTGATAGAGTTATTTGGTTCTTTGGAGAAAGAAATTGAAGAAGACCTCAGAAGATGGAAGAATATTTCTTGCTCCTGGATTGGCAGGATCAATATAGTAAAAATGGCCATCTTGCCAAAAGCCATCTACAGATTCAATGCAATCCCCATCAAAATTCCAAATCAATTCTTCATTGATCTAGAAAAAGCAATTCTTAAATTCATCTGGAGCAACAAAAAACCCAGGATAGCTAAAACTATTCTCAACAATAAAAGGACTTCTGGGAAAATCAATATCCCTGACCTCAAGCAGTATTACAGAGCAATTGTGTTAAAAACTGCATGGTATTGGTACAGCAACAGGCAAGTAGATCAATGGAATAGGATTGAAGACCCAGAAATGAACCCACAGACTTGTGGTCACTTGATCTTTGATAAAGGAGCCACAACCATCCAGTGGAAAAAAGATAGTCTTTTCAACAAATGGTGCTGGTTCAACTGGAGGTCAACATGCAGAAGAATGTGAGTCGACCCATTCATATCTCCTTGTACTAAGATCAACTCCAAGTGGATCAAGGACCTCCACAATAAAACCAGACACACTGAAACTATTAGAAAAGAAACTTGGGAAGACCCTGGAAGACATGGGCACAGGGGAAAAGTTCCTGAACAGAACACCAGTAGCTTATGCTCTAAGATCAAGAATTGACAAATGGGACCTCTTAAAACTACAAAGTTTCTGTAAGGCAAAGGACACTTTCAGAAGGACAAAACAGCAACCAACAAAGTGAGAAAAAATCTTCACCAACTCCACATCTGACAGAGGGCTATAGTACTTCTTTCTCAGCTTATTTTCTCCTTCATTTATTATTTCTAAAACTTCAGTCAAAATTTAAGTTTGAAGTTTAGTGTAGGAAATAAAGACTTTGCTTATATTAAACAACTGAGTATAATGCAAAGCATTATAAAACCTAACACATTCTTGGAACCGTCTATAAATTCATCATGCCAGATCTGCCTGGGAAGACAAAGTGAACTATACTTCATGGGTAGACTGGCAGCAGGTGGGGATGGAACAAGGAGGGATGATGGGGCAGTGGAGAAATAGAGGACTGCAATAGACGACTGGAACTTCGAGGCATCTCAGGGCAATGGGGAAACCTAGTTTGATGGAAACTCCCATAAATATATGATGGTGACCTAGGAATGACTCCTATTAATGGGTAGTAGGACCCTGAAGTGGCCCTCTTCTATAACCAGGCAAGGCTGCCAGTGTTAAGACTGTGTCACCAATACAGCCACAAAACCTTCCTGAAAGATGTACTCAGATAAAAGTAGCAAAAATTTGTGATAGTGACCAAAGAATGACTGATCAAGATCAAGAGACCTTGTCCTGAGAAGGAGCCCATGTCTGGTACTGTCAGGAGGGTCAGGAAGCACAGGCTGGATATTTCAGAGACAGAGCATAGCACCAAACACAACTGACAATGAAACAAATGAATGAACAAACAAAGTAAACCAGAAAAAAAGAACAACTCAATAAAATTATTCCTAATGTTTTTTATTATTTTTTTTCATTTTTTATTCTATATTCTTTGTTTACATTCCAAAGGCTTTCTTTCCCCTTTCCTAGTCCCCACCACCACCACCACATATGTCCCATAAGTCCTCTCCCCTAATGTTTTTATGGGTTATTTTATTGTTTACATTTCAAATCTTATCCTTTTCCCCAGTTTCCCCTCTGCAAGTCACCTATACCCTCCCCTCCCCCTGCTTCTATGACAGAGTGTCCCCTCCCTCCCACCCATTCCTGCCTCACCGCCTTAGCATTCCCCTATGCTGGGACATCAAGCCTGCACAGGACCATGGGCCTCTCCTTCCATTGATGCTGGACAAGGCTAGATATACAGCTAGAGCCATGGGTCTCTCCATGTGTACTCTTTGGTTGGTGGTTTAGTCCCTGAGAGATCTGGGGGTCCTCTTTCATAACCCCAGCTCTTTGTCTGGGGTTCCAAGTCCCATCAGCTCCTTCATTTCTTCCCCTATCTTCTCCATTGGGGTCCTTGTGCTCAGTTGATGATTGGCAGCAAGCACCACATCTCTATTGGTCAGGCTCTGACAGCTTCTCAGGAGACAGCTATATCAGACTTCTGTCAGTATGTACTTCTTGGCATCAGCAATAGTGTCTGAGTTTGGTGTCTGCATATGGGAATGATCCCCAGGTGGGGAAGTCTCTGGATGCCCTTTTTTTCAGTCTCTGCTCCAGTATTTGTCCTTGTACTTCCCTTAGACAGGAGCAAATGGGGCTACTCACCTATCTCCAAAATTTCATCCAGCTTCTGATGGGAGCAAATATGGACCAGTACAGCCAAATATTAGGCAGAGCTTGGGTCATCTGTCAGAGGAATTGGAGAAGTCAGCAGTGTTAATGACAGCACATGAAATTGGCCCAAAGAATCAACTAAGCAGGGCTAATAGGCGTTCACAGAGACTGAACCCAAAATCAGGGAGCCTTTATGGGTCAGAACTCGGTCCTCTGCATATATGTTATGATTCTACAGCTTGGTGTTCTAGTAGGACTCCAAACATTGGATGTCCCAGGAACAGGCAAAGAGTCGGAGATACCCGTACATGCTGAGCCTTAATCTAAGGGTATGTGCCTACTCTTACTGTAATTGTTTATGCCATGTTTGATTAATATCCCTGGGAGGCCGAAGGAGGTAGAAGGGAGACTGTGAGAAATAGAGGGAGTGCAAACAGTGATTTGGATATAATATATGAGAGAAGAAATAAATAAAATAACACAATACAATAATTCATCAGGATACAGAAATCTGAAGTATAACTCTTAAGTAGGATTTGGGAATGAAAAAACTTGGTGTTGCTGCCTTACCTATTAAGAATTTCTTTCAGTCTCCAGAAACCTGGAAACTAGTAACAGGAAAACCAACTGTAGTCATTAGGGCTCTCTTGTGATGTCTGAAATCCCATCCAAAGAGAAACATCAATTAGAGATGATATCTATAGTTTATAACTATGTATTTCCTATAACTTTACAGACCTGACTTGCATCCAGATTTTGTATCTAAGTTATTTTTCAATTCTTATTTTTCCCAAAGTGAATGTGGATTAGAAGTCCAGCACAATGAGTCAAATAGTCACAGTACGTTGCTATGCTAGTTTAAGTAGATGATTCAACTGCTTCCTATTTCTTCTTTTTTAAAGGAGCTCTTTCATTAAATCTGCTTCTAATCCTCCTGTCCTCAGTCCTACTCTGCCAAGTCTCATCTATGTCCTTTTGTGTGAGTACTTAGGAAAGAGCTGTTTTCAAAATATATTTACTGCATCATTAACTCAACTTCTGTCATACTTTTCTATAATTAGGGAGGACATATAATGAAATATTCAAAATTGTAATTTATGCACATAATTATTTATTTTACATAAGCTTAAATATAACTACTATATTTTTCCTTCAGTTTATTTGTTAACTATCAATTTTCAATAAAATTAGCTTATTTTTAGATCATATAATAATTGACTTCCTAGAATAGTCTAAGAGAGACTATAACAAGCTATCGTTAAATTTTATACCTGCTCAGAGTCTTTTTCATCTACATTTACTGATTTTTACTATTTTGTCATTAAATATTCAATGTACACCATGCAGGATTTCATAAAGACAATTTTTAAGAGAAATTGTGAGCTTTAACAAATTTATCACTCTTATCTTTTCCCTTTTCTATAACTTCACTATGTCCCGATTTTAGAGTCTCTCATCTATTTCCATAACATAAATAAATTTTTAAGATGTACAGAAAATCTAGAACACATTAAATGAGACAAAATATTCAATAACTGTTTTTTGAGTTGGACATGTTTGGCTTAACATGAGACTAAGTTGCTTTGATTTTCATTTAATAAGTATAATTTCACGAATAGGACTGTATTATTACTTGTAAATAGGGAGAGTTGCTTTTCCTTTATATCTGTGTAATCACCTATTTCTATGGTTTGAGCCATCTTTCTGCAAGTGTTGGTAGACTTAGCTTGAGTATGTTTGCTCCACTGCACTTTATTTTAGCTCCAAGGTGGTGTTCATGTAAATGTACAGTTCTTCCACTGCTTTGTTGTCCTATATTCACAATGGTGCCCGTTATTTATGTCTTAATTTTCTGTCAAACATCATAATATATTTAAAAATAATTTCAGTTGCTTGCTGGGTCTTTTGGAGGACAGTCATGATGGGTCTCTTTTTGTGAGTGCTCAATAGCCTCAGCAATAGTGTCAGACCTTGGGACCTCCCCTTGAGCTGGATTCCAACTTGGGCCTGTCACTGGAACTTCTTTTCCTCAGGTTCCTCTCCATTTCCATCCCTGCAGTTCTTTCAGACAGGAACAATTATGGCAACCCCCTCCCTCACTTGATGCCCTCTCTTCCTGCTGGAGGTGGGCTCTATAAGTTCCCTCTCCCTTCTGTCAGGCATTTCATCTAATGTCCCTCCCTTTGTGTCCTGAGAGTCTCTCACCTCCCAGGTCTCTGGTGTATTCTGGAGGGTCCCCACAACCTACTACCTTCTGGAGTTGCCTATTTCCATTCTTTCTGCTGGCCCTGAGGGCTTCAGTCCTTTTCCCTCACTTGATAACAGATCTCCTATTCCCCCACTCCATCCAATTTCCTTCCCAGCTCCTTCTCTCCCTCATACCTTGTGGTTACTTTCTTCTACCTTCCAAGAGGAACTGAGGCTTCCTCACTTGGGCACTTCAGTTTGTTGAACTTTTTGCGTTTTGTAGGCTGTAAATTGGGTGGTCTGTACTTTTTCTTTTTCTTTTCCTTTTTTCTTTGGCTAATTTCTACTTATTAGTGATTATATACTATGCATGTCTTTTGGGTCTAAGTTACTTCACTCAGGATGATATTTACTAGTTCCATCCATTTGCCTGTAAAACTCAGGATGTCCTCACTCTTAATAATTGAGTAGTATTCCATTGTGAAAATTAAGCCCCCTGCCATCTTGGCTCCTGGATAGGTCTGAAAGGCAGCACCAGATGCGTAGATATAGCCCGAATATAACATCACTTGGGTCTCAGCCTGTCAGGCTTCTGCCTACACTCAGTGCTTGGGCAGCTCTGACAGCCATCTGTATGCGAAACCTGTCAGGGGTCGTTTGCACTGCAAAGTGATCAGCACTTGGAAATTTTCCCCGCAACATCCATCATCTTTGCTCTGGGATGGAGCAGACAGGCAGCACCAGGTTCACAGAGACATCCGGAGTATAACATTGTTTGGGGCAAGACACACCAGGACTCCAATGGCACCCAAGAGGAGGGCAGCACATCAGTAATATGTGCCAGGGGAATCCCAGTCATCCAGCGATGCAGAAATAGCCTTATAGGCTCACAGGAAGTTCAAGCACTAGCCAATGACAACAAGACCAACTAACACCAGAGATAACCAGATGGTAAAAAGCAAACATAGGAACATTCCTAACAGAAATCAAGGCAATATGGCAGTACCTGGACCCAATTCTCCAACACACCAGAAAAACAAGATTTGGATTTAAAATCACAGGTCATGATGCTGTTAGAGGAATACAAGAAGGACATAAATAAATCTCTTAAAGAAATACAGGAGAAAATGGACCAAAAGGTAGAAGTCCTTATAAGGGAAACACAAAAATCATTTAAAGGAGTCCAGGAGAATATGGGTTAAAAGATAGAAGCCAATAATGAGGAAATGCAAAAATCACTTAAAGAAATACAGGAGAACTTGGGTCAACAGGCAGAAGTTATGAAACTGGAAACACTAAAAAACTCTTAAAGGAAAACACAAACAAACATGTGAAAGAACTGAGCAAAACCACCCAGGATCTAAAAACATGAGTAGACCCAACTAAGAAATTGCAAAGGGAGACAACTTTGAAGATAGAAAACCTTATGCAGATGCAAATATCAACACAGAATACAAGAGATAGAAGAAAGAATCTCAGATGCTGAAGATACCATAGAAACCATTAACTCAACAGTCAAAGAAAATGCAAAATTCAAAAAGCTTGTAACCTAAAACATCCAGGAAATCCAAGACACAATGAGAAGAACAAACCTAAGGATTATAGGTATGTATGAGAGTGAAGATTTAAAACTTAAAGGGCCAACAAATATCTTCAACAAAATTATGGAAGAAAACTTCCCCAACCTAAAGAAAGAGATGCCCATGAACATACAAGAAGCCTACAGAACTCCAAACAGACTGGACAAGAACAGAAATACCTCCCATCACATAATAATCAAAACCCCAAATGTACTAAACAAAGAAAGAATATTAAAGGCAGTAAGAGAAAAGGGCCAAGTAACATATAAAGGAAGACCTATCAGAATTACACCAGGCTTCTCACCAGAGACAATGAAAGCTAGAAGATCCTGGGCAGATCTCCTGAAGACTCTAAGAGAACACAAATGTAAGCCAGAACTACTATACCCAGCAAAACTCTCAATCACCATGAATGGAGAAACCAAGATATTCCATAACAAAATCAAATTTACACATAATCTTTCCACAAACCCATCCCTACACATGATAATAGGTGGAAAATGCCAATACAAGAAGGGAAACTACACCCTGGAAAAAGCAAGATAGTAACCTTCTTTCATCAAACCCAAAAGAAGATAACCACTCAAATATAAAAATAACATAAAAATGACAGAAAGTAATAATCACTATTCCTTAATATCTCTTAACATCAATGGACTCAATTCCCCAATAAAAAGACATAGACTAACACACTGGATACAAAAACAGGACCCTACATTTTGCTGTATACAGAAAACACACCCTAGTGTCAAAGACAAACACTACCTTAGAGTAAAATGCAGGAAGACAATTTTACAAACAAATGTTCTCAGGAAATGAGCCAGAGTAACCATTCTAACATCAGATAAAATTGACTTTTAACCTAAAATCATCAAAAGAGACATGGAAGGACACTCCTTGCTGGTCAAAGGAAAGGAAAAATCCACCAAGAACTCTCAATTCTGAACATCTATGCTCCAAATGAAAGTGCACCATCATTTGTAAAAGAAACTTTACAAAACCTCAAAGCACACATTGCACCTAACACAATAATTGTGTGTGACTTCAACACTCCGCTATCCTCAAAGGACCAATCAGCAAAACAGAAACTAAACAGGGATACAGTGAAACTAACTGAAGCTTTGGACCAATTGGAGTTAACAGATATAAATATATAGAACATTTCATCCTAAATCAAAAGAATATACCTTTTTCTCAGCACTTCATGGTACCTTCTCCAAAATTGACCATATAATTGGTCAAAAGACAGACCTCCACAAATATAAGAAGATCTAACTAATCCCATGCCTCCTATTGGACCACTATGGAGTAAGAGTGGTCTTCAATTGCAACAAAAACAACAGAAAGCCCACATACACATGGAGGCTGAACAATACTCTACTCAATGATACTTTTGCCAAAGAAGAAATAAAGAAATCAAAGACTTTCTAGAATTTAATGAAAATGAAAGCAAAAAATACCCAAATCTATGGGACACAATGAAAACAGTGCTAAGAGGAAAAGTCATAGCCTTGAGTGCCTCCATAAAGAAACTGGAGAGAGCATACACTAGCTGCTTAATGGCACACGTGAAAACCCTGGAACAAAAAAACAAGCTAATTCATACGGGATGAGTAGAAGACAAGAAATCATCAAACTCAGGGCTAAAATCAATCAAGTGGAAACAAAGGCAACCATACAAATGATCAACAAAACTAGGAGCTGGTTCTTTGAGAAAATTAACACGATAGATAAACCCTTAGCCAGACTAACCAAAGCACACAGAATCAGGATCCAAATTAACAAACTTAGAAATGAAAATGGAAATATAACAAAAGAAACTGAGGAAATTCAAAAAATCATCAGATGCTACTGCAAAAGCCTATAATCAATACAACTGGAGAATCTGGAGGAAATGGACAATTGTCTAGACAGATACAAATACCAAAATTAAATCAGGATCAATTAGATTACCTAAACAGTCCCATAACCACTAAAGAAATAGAAAAATTCATAGATAGTCTTCCAACCAAAAAAAAAAAAAAAAAAAAAAAAAGAAGCACAAGACCAGAGACCAGATGATTTTAGAGCAGAATTCTGTCAGACCTACAAAGAAGACCTAACACCAATACTCTTCAAACTATTCCACAAAATAGAAACAGAAGGAACACTACCTAACTCATTCTGACAAGTCACAATTACACTGATACCAAAACCACACAATGATCCAACAAAGAAAGAGAACTTCAGGCCAATTTCCCTTATGAACATCAATGCAAAATTACTCAATAAAATTCTTGCCAAATGAATCCAAGAACACATCAAAATGATCTTTCACCATGATCAAGTAGGCCTCACCCCAAGAGTGTAGGGATGGTTCAATATATGGAAATCCATTAATGCAATCCACTACATAAACAAACTCAAAGAAAAATGCCACATGTTCATTGTATTAGATGCTGAAAAAAACATTTGACAAAATTCAGCATCCTTTCATCCTAAAAGTCTTGGAAATTACAGGAATTCAAGGCCCATACCTAAACATAGTAAAAGCAATATATAGCAAACTGGGAGCCAACATCAAACTAAATGGAGAGAAACTTGAAGCAATCCCACTAAAATCAGGGACTAGACAAAGCTGCCCTCTCTCTCCATATCTTTTCAATATAGTAATTGTAGTCCTTTTGCTGTTGACCCATATGAAGGTCAACAGGATACAAATTGGAAAGCAAGAAGTCAAAAAATCACTATTTGCAGATGATATGATAATATACTTAAGTGACTCAAAAAACTCCACCAGAGAGCTCCTACAGCTGATAAACAACTTCAGCAAAGTGGCTGGTTATAAAATCAACTCAAGCAAATCAGTAGCCTTCCTAAACTCAAAGGATAAGCAGGCTGAGAAAGAAATTAGGGAAATGGCACCCTTCACAATAGCCACAAAAAATATAAAGTATCTTGTTGTGATTCTAACCAAACAAGTGAAAGATCTGTATGACAAGAACTTCAGTTCTCAGAAGAAGGAAATTGAAGAAGACCTCAGAAAATGGAAAAATCTTCCATGCTTGTCAATTGGCAGTTTTAATATAGTTAAAATGGCCATCATGCCAAAAGCAATATACAGATTCAACACAATTCCCATCCAAATCTCAACACAGTTCTTCATAGAGTTAAAAAGAGCAATTCCCAAATTCATCTGGAATAACAAAAGACCCAAGATATCTAAAACTGTTCTCAACCATAAAAGAACTTCTGGAGGAATCAGTATCCCAGACCTCAAGCAGTACTTCAGATCAATAGTGTTAAAAACTGCATGGTATTGGTACAGTGACAAGCAGGTGGATCAATGGAATAGGATTGCAGACCCAGAAATGAACCCACACACCTATGGTCACTTAATCTTCGACAAAGTATCCAGTGGAAAAAAGATAGCCTTTTCAACAAACGGTGCAGGTTCAACTGGAGATCAGCATGCAGAAGAATGCAAATCAATCCATTCTTATCTCCGTGTACTAAGCTCAACTCCAAGTGGATCAAGGACCTCCACATAAAACCAGACACACTGAAACTAATAGAAAAGAAACTGGGGAAGAACCTTGAGGACATGGGCACAGGGGGAAAGTTCCTGAACAGAACACCAATGGCTTATGCTCTAAGATCAAGAATTGACAAATGGGACCTCATAAAATTACAAAGTTTCTGTAAGGCAAAGGACACTGTAAAAAGGACAAAATAGCAACCAACAAATTTGGAATAGATGTTTACCAACCCTACATCTGACAGAGGACTAATATCCAATATATACAAAAAAGTTAAGAAGTTAGTCACCAGAAAACCGAATAACCCTATTAAAATGCGGTACAGAGCTAAACAAAGAATTTTCACCTGAACAACTTTGGATGGCTGAGAAGCACCTTAAGAAATGTTCAACATCATTAGTCATTAGAGAAATGCAAATCAAAACAACCCTGAGATTTCACCTCACACCAGTCAGAATGGCTAAGATTAAAAACTCAGGAGGCAGCAGGTGTTGGCAAGGATGAGGAGAAAGAGGAACACTCCTCCACTGCTGGTGGGACTGCAAGCTGGTACAACCATTCTGAAAATCAGTCTGGTTGTTCCTCAGAAAACTGGGCAGGACACTTCCAGAGGACCCTGCTATACGACTATTAGGCATATACCCAAATGTTTCCCCGGCATGCAACAAAGACACATGCTCCATTATGTTCATAGCAGCCTTATTTACAATAGCCAGAAGCTGCAAAGAACCCAGATGTCTTTCAATGGAGGAATGGATACAGAAAATGTGGTATATTTACACAATTGAATAGACTCAGCAATTAAAAACAAAGAATTCATGAAATTCTTAGGCAAATGTTTGGGACTGGAAAATATCATACTAAGTGAGGTAACTCATTCACAAAAGAACACACGTGGAATGCAGATACTGATTAGTGAGTATTATCCCAGAAGCTCAGAATACCCAAAACACAACCCACATATCAAATCATTCCCAAGAGGAAGGAAGGAGAGGTCCGGGTCCTGGAAAGACTTGATGCAGCATTGTAGGGGATTGCCAGGACAGACGAGTGGGAGGGGGTTTATTGGGGAACTGGCAGAGGGAAAAAGACTTATGGGACTTAGGGGAAGGGGGAACAGGGAAAGGGAAAATCATTTGGAATGTAAACAATGAATATAGAAAACATTACTAGAAAAGAAAGGAAAGGAAAGGAAAGGAAAGGAAAGGAAAGGAAAGGAAAGGAAAGGAAAGGAAAGGAAAGGAAAGGAAAGGAAAGGAAATTAACCACATTTTCTGTGGCCATTCTAGTGTTGCAGGTCATCTGGGTTCTTTCCAGCTTCTGGCTATCACAAACAAGGCCACTGTGAACATGTGCCCCTGTAGCCTGGTGGAGCATCATTTGGGTATATTCCCAAGAGTGGTGTTGCTGGGTCTTCAGGTAGATCTATGCCCAATGCTCTGAGGAACCTCCAGACTGATTTCCAGAGTTGTTGTACAGTTTGCCTTCCCAGCAGCAATGGAGGAGTGTTCTTTCTCCACATCCTCAGCAACATGTGTTGTCAAATGTGATTTTGATCTTAGCCATTCTCATTGGTGTAAGGCGGAATCTCATGGTCATTTTGATCACTAGGGACTTAGAACATTTCTTTAGGTGCTTCTCAGCCATTAGAAATTCCTCTATTGTGAATTCTCCATTTAGTTCCATACCCCATTTTTTGTTTGGGTTGTTTGATCTTTTTGTGGATAGCTTCTTGAGTTCTTATGCATTACTTGCTCATTTGCTATCTGGGTCTGCCTAGTGAAAAGTTTATTCATAAAACATGTGCTTGATCAGATAATCTATGCCAGAATCTCTGCTATACCCTTGAGATGTATTTTTTTCTTTTTCTACATAAAGCACATTGTCCTCTGATTAGAGTCTGTGAAGCTGTGTAGGCCCCTTAGTTCATGATGCTGGACCCAAGAGTATGATGTTGTATTTAATGCATAAACAACAACTTAATTAAGTGTTGCTCTAGAAACATCACTAGAGTTTTGTTTCTGCTATTGTACTCAGGCATTGATCACATTGTTTTGACACATGCATTGGGAGATTGCTTTGCAGTTAGTCATGTTTGGGGAACACCACTAGTAAAAACAGAAGAAAAAAATAATTCTGTTGGTATAACAAGGAGAAAGCTCTCAGGCCCAAAGAAATGATGACGGACACATAATAAGGAAAAAAGGTTTCATTTGGGAATATTTTACATGAACCTATATTACTACTATCCAATTTAGTGTTTCAAAAATAACTAATAATTTTAACCACTATGGTACTGTTTAATACAACCAACTGTAAAACATTTCCCCTTTTCTATTTCCATATTTATCTACTAATTATTGTATTTTATATTTCCCGATAAATCTACTATTTAAATGAGGCTAGACTTTTGACAATAAACCAATGTTTTAAACAGTGTTTTGTTGTTGTTTCTGTTGAATATTAGAAGGGTTATGAAAAAGTGGATAATGCATAAACACATTTTCACACTACTCTGCAAAGTGATAAACACGTTCTCCATTCCTGTAATGCTTTGAAACCTGAGAGACTTTTAGTATAGTGGCCTCAAAATATTAAAATGTTTATCACAATTAATGTTGACTTTATATTGGACTCCTTAAAATTAATTTAACTGTGTATCAAAATTTCAAATCAAAAGTTGAAAAACAAGGGAAGCAACTAGCTGAAAAAGAAAAGGAAGTGTTTCTGAAGACATCTCTTTCTAGGAAAGCTGTAACATGGCTTCTTATGCTGTGACTTGTGACAACACGTGAGACTGTGGAACTGAATTGGGCAGGAGGGCATCAGGTAAATCATCAGGCAGGAGTGAAATGTTTCTTTCCGACCATCTAACAACCAAGCTCAAGTTCAAAATCAAGCGCCATAATGAACTGAAATGTTTCTGTGAGAGCTCCCTGATGTATCACGGGGCTTCGCAGCAGCCTTGGCTCTTGCACATATGTTATGTGTACTTTGTAGGGCTCAGTGCTGTAGCCTTGGCCCCACTCAGCACCTGCAAGGGCTGCTTGAAACAATTTGTCTTAGATTACAACCTATTGTGTGTTTCTAATTGTAGTATTTTCCTGTATATTATGTTTTCTGCTATTACAGAGACACTCTAGTTCAAATGCAGGGGAAAAATCCTAGAGGCTTTTAATATTTCTTATCGCCAGTGATCGGTACATAAAAATCAATTTTTTATACAACTGGGCTATACTGTGTCAGAATAATTGATTCTAAAACTTGTCACTTGAATTCCTGACTTGTACTTCATAAACATACTCTCTCTCTCTCTCTCTCTCTATATATATATATATATATATATATATATATATATATATATATATGTGTGTGTGTGTGTGTGTGTGTGTGTGTGTGTGTGTGTGTGTGTGTAGGTGTAGGTATAGATATAGGTGTAGGTGTAGATATAGGTGTAGATGTAGTTATAGATATAGATATACAGATATAGATATAGATATAATTTCATCAGTTTTAGGTGAAGCTTAAGGGATAAAAAGGTTAGCAAAAGGAAAAAAAGATGTTTGTGATGTAGAAAATTTTGAGTTTGGTGCTGGATTCTGGGGAGATTTTCAAGTACTTAAGGAAGTAGAAATGAATAGGGGAATGGGGGAGAGGACAGAGTCCTGATGGGATTAGCCCAGACTAATGACACAGCAAGTGCTCTCTGAGCCTGTACTAGGTTCCTGGAATGACAGGGTCTACCAAGGAGGTGGTACGGCTTGAACTAGACCTAGATGAGGCTGGATGGGAGCATGAAAGAGTTCATATTTGTGTACATGGGAGGAGAGGCCAAGTCTGAGCACACTGTTTTCACTAAGAACTTTTCCTTCCTTCCCTCCTTTTGTTCCACACTGAGAATGGCTGCATTATCCTCTTCCTGAACTGTCCCTCCTGAGGCAGTCCCCACGCTTTAGAACTTCACAAGGTAAATGCATTGAATGTTTTTTTTATTTTATTGATACATAATCAGAATGTATTTTAAACAGTGCATTAATGAACTTTAGAAAGTAAGTTTAGGGTGAATACTATTCTTTAAAAAGGAGAAGGTATATGCCTTTTAAAGTTTATATTTTAGATAAAATGTTGGCCATATTTAATGTCAATTTCTTCCTAAGCTTATACCCATTTTCACTTCAAGATAATGTTTTAATTTGTATTGTAAGAACTACTCAGCCGGGCAGTGGTGGCGCACACCTTTAATCCCAGCACTTGGGAGCCAGAGGCAGATGGATTTCTGAGTTCGAGGCCAGTCTGGTCTACAGAGTGAGTTCCAGGACAGCCAGGGCTACACAGAGAAACCCTGTCTTAAAAAAACAAAAACAAAAACAAAAAACAACAACAACAACAAAAAAACTACTCAACCTCTATGTTTTATTCTTTGAATGTGCTCATGTAAACAAGTATAAAATTACTGCTGGTTACATTGTTTTGTTTATTAATTGTTATTGGAAAAGGCAACTTATGGTCTTGTTTATTTACTTAGGCATAGTTATTAGTAAAAATGCTAAAATATTAATAAACAGCATTTCCACTTTGGCTGAAATTGCCCGAAAAAAATGGCCTTATATACTTTTGATATTTTGTATATGCTCATGATAAATAGTCTCAGTATTAACATCTAGAATTCAAAATTTCAGGGATCAGTAGGTAAAGCAATTGATGCACAAATATGCAGGTTAAACAGATCTCCAGAAGCCACTCAAAGCTAGCAGTGGACATGGAAATCTTCCAGTGATGCCAATGTTTAGGAAGTAAACTTTGTGTGCTCACACATGCATACCCACAAACCAATATGCCTATGAAGAAAACTCAAAATAATATTAAATTCTGAAAACATTGGAGACAAATGATAACCTGCAGTATCAAATACTCAGCCAAGGTTTAAATCTTCATATCGAAATACATAAGCATGTTCTCATTAGCATATGTACTGACTGTTTTTATGTCAACTTGACACAAGGTAAAGTCACCAGAAATTAAGGAGCCTCAGTTGAGAAAATACCTCCATAAGATCCAGCTGCAAGTCATTTGTCAATTAGTATTCAATGGGAAATGTGGCTGCTGTCACCCCTGGACAGGTGGTCCATAGCTCTATAAGAAAGAAGTTTGTGCAAGCCATGTGGTATAAGCTAGTAGCAGCATTTCCCAGTGACCTCTTCATTAGCTTCTGCCTCCAGATTCTGCCCTCCTTGAGCTCCTGTCCTGACTTCTTTTGGTGATAAACAGCAACATGGAGGTATAAATTAAATTAACTCTTTCCTTCCCAACTTGCTTTGGGGTTATGGTATTTGCTTAAAGCAATAGAAATCCTAAGACAGTACACAAGCTTGGTTACCTCATTAGAGCAAATGCTAAAATTATATGTATGCCAAAGAATTGTTTTTAAACAAACTTCTTAATGATTTCTTATCACTAAATCCTCGATTTGCTTGATAAGCCTCTATACAAAGTATTGCATAAAATTACTTCAGTTGAAAAGATTTACTGAGAGGAAAAGAGGAGAGAAAGTCTTGTTCTATGCAATATTGTTTAAATGATTTGCTAAGGAAAATGACAAAGAGATAATGTAGTGTTATAGTTGAAATGCTGAACAATGAAAATTAATTGTTGGGTTATGGAGATAGCTCATTGCTTAAAACTGCTTACTGCATAATCTGACTTCAGACTGTAGTATACATGGATCAAGTAGGAAGCATGGTTTGGCCTTACATGCTTCTGTGACACTAGAGCTGTTGTAGGGTAAGGGCATGCAGAGCCAGGAAGATCCCTAGGAAATACTTGTTTCTCAACAAGTCAAAACTTAGAAGTTCCATGCTCAGAGAAGTATCTGGATTCAAAGAAATAGCAAAAGTATTAATTGATAGAATACAATACCTAATACCTGTCATTGAACTTCAAGTGTCACATATGCACACACACACACACACACACACACACACACACACACATGCATAAACAATCCCCCAAAACATAATTAATTTCAAAAGCTCTAATACAGCAAAAGAGACAATTTAGTGAAGAAGCAATGAACCAGTACCCCCAGAGCTCCCTGGGACTAAACCACAAACCAATGAGTATACATCGAGGGACCCATGGCTCCAGATACATATGTAGCAGAGGATGGACATCCAAGGGAGAGGCTCTTGGTCCTGAGAAGGCTAGATGCCCCAGTATAGGGGAAGGCCAGGACAGGAAAGTGGGAATGGGTGGGTCGATAAGCAGTGGTAGGAGATAGGACAGGGTGTATTCAGATGGGAAGCCAGGAAAGGGGATAATATTTGAAATGTAAATAAGGAAAATATCTAACAAAAATCTTTAAAAAGAAAGTTATTTATTTTAATAAATTTGCTCAACATGTATAAGAAAAAAGATGAAATACAATAAAAAATTTAGCCAATAAAAAATTTAAATGTGATAAACATCATTAGCCAAATGAAAATCTAAATGATTTTGAGATCCTAACTCAATCTAAATGATAATGGCTAATATTACCAAATGAAATAACAAGAAGTAAATTTCGGAACACATGTGAGCCATTGGCGGGAGGACAGACTGGTGCAATTACTATGGAAAAAAGTGTAAAGATTACAAAACAAGCAACAACAAACAAACAATCAACAAACTACCCTATAATTCAGCTAATTCACTCCTGATAATTTACCTCAAGGACTCATTGTTTTCTAACAGAAATGTATACATTGAATGTTTATATCTGCTCTATTCAAAATAGCTAAGGACTGAACCAGCCTGTATGTCTGACACATATTACCTTGAGTGTGGCTTTGCGGCAGAACATAAAGGGAAACTATCAGGCCTAGGTAGAGCACTAATGTTGAATTAATTAATGAATTAATTAATAAGTCTCCAAGGCCAGTTCACTATCTGCACCAAAGGATTGTGTTCCTGAGTTAAAGACAAATACACATTTTGATATGCCTTTATATTTTGATATGCCTTTAAAAGTACAATTGCTGGGCTACTTCCTAGCCTCTATACAGTTAATCCACCTGCAGCTGATCCTCCTTGATTATTACTTACTAAATTCTTTGTCCTATCTTCGTTGCCCTGGACACAGTCAGGCGGCACTCTTGGGTCCCTCTCTCTTGGATCATTCACATGGTGGCTATGCCTCCCTGTCCTCCACTATTCTCAGGTGCAGCGTGTCTCCTCTCCTCCACATGCTCCCAGCATAGGGCATCTCCCTTCTCCCTCTTCCTTATCCTGGCCCCAAACCCCAGAAATCTCAAAAGTCCCTCCTCTGACCAGCTATTGGGTTTTTTTGGCATCTTTATTTATCAATCGGAACCAACTAAGGCAGGTTCCCAGAAGCTATATGCAGGTACTATCATACAAAGAGTTTTGGGAGAAACATAATTAGCATTCATAATACAACCAGCTACGAACTAATATCTCAAGGTACTCCAAACATAAGAAAAAATTTCCCTGTCAATCTCTTGGCTCAGATATGAAATTTCAGGACAGCTGATTCTCGTTAAACTCTGCTAAAGAGAGGGAAAGGATAATTATCTATTTAATGAGATAATATAATTCTCCTTACCAGGATATCTACCTCTGACATAATTGGACATGAAGGTGTAGCAATAAGGCTGGCTAACGCTTTCTGATTTTCTTAATTAATTAGAATCTTTACAATCACATTTTTTTTGTTTTTTTAGTTTAGTTTAGTTTCATTTTCTTAGTTATCTTATTTATTTACATTTCAAATATTATTCCCCTTCCTGGTTTCCCCTCTGCAAACCTGTTATCCTATGCCCCCTACCTGCTTCTCTGTCTCTTCCTCCCTCTCTCTCATGAAGTTATGCCCTATTTTTATCATGGGATTGCTTGCAGGTAACATGGTTTTCTCTCTTATCTCTGTACCGTACCTACAAAAAGCTTCTGAGATATACACCTGAAGGTTCTATGATTTTTCTATTAAACTGTAATGAAATTATTCATGAGCTTCCTTCTAAGAACTCTGAAAAGAGAACTAAATGTCCCTGGAAAATTGTGACACTGCAGGTAAACTTCTCCAAATGATTAATAGCAAATGTATTAACTCCTGGTAACAGATGTATAATTGAAAAATAAAGTAATATATATATATATATATATATATATATATACATATATATATATATATACACATATGATTGAAGAAATAAAATTGTGAAGCATACAAGTAAAAGCACATAAGTGAAATAACATATCCTAACTAAGGTAATTTGGACACAGAATAAACAAATACTACATTTTCTGCCCATAGGTGTATTCTTGCTTTAAATATCTAAATTTGTACTTTCAACTTGGAGTTTTGCAGAAGCCAAGACACTAGAAAGGGGACATTGGAGTGTGCAGGTTAAGAGGAGGGTTATTACAATGTAAATGATACAAAAGTAGAGAGAAGAAAACTAGACGAGAGAGATAAGGCTGCAGGGAGAAAGGACATCAGCTTGCTGGGAAGAGGGATAGCTGAAATGACGGGCTTGTGAAAGCAAAAATACAAAAACGAGTATGGGAGCTTGCAACCATGTAACAGAACAAGAAGTATACTTTTTTTTTTAACAGTTTGGGAATATAATAAGATACCAAGCATGTCTGGAAAGTTCTATTTAAGTCCCCCAGTGACAAATGGGAAGTAACTCCCATACCTGTGAAATCTATACAAATTATACAACCTATGTAATAGATGAAGTGTTTCCACGTGTGCCGTGCCAATTATATGGGATATACTACAATTCTCTGTTGGATTTTAAGCTTTCCCTACAGGGCAGATTCCATGTTTTATAATACAATTCTATTAAAAAAACACATGGATAAGCAAAGTCATAGAACATAATATTACTTATATATCAGGAAAGTACATAATACTGCTGCTCAGCCCAATCATCTCAGAGTCAAACTGTCTTCTAAGTATTTTTTGTTTTTACTCAAAGGCAAATACTACTCTACATCTTAATCAAAGAAGCATCTCTTTTAGTGGGGAGCAATGATGTAAGGCTAAATAAGTTGCAGAGAATAAGTAATAGTAAATTTCTTGGTCCTAAATAAGATACTGCCTTGGAATCCTTCGAAAGCACAACAGAGGAGGGAGCAAAAAGAAGAAAAGAACCAGAAATTATGGGAAAACACCATTTACTGAGGAAGGCACTCCTATTACTCTCAGGAAGACACAAGCAATTGCAACTGTGCTTGAAAGGCTCTGCCTAAGAACTGCACATGTGGGTGTGGCCTCGTGGTCTAGTCCTCACTCCTAAACTATTTGCTACTGGAGATGCAGGGGGTGTAAGTCTTGCTTTCATTTCCTGCCTCGGATGAAGGAATGGGATAAGAGAGCTCTGCAAATACATGGCTGGGGCTGAGCCCAGGGTGTTTCTTTCTCTGATCTAACTATCCCTAGACCTAGACCTGGAAGCTTCTAGCCTCTTACAATCTAATCTTTCAAGCTGCCTGATTCAATCCAGCTTCTCTCTGTTTCTCTGCTTTGTTTTACACTAAGTTCTGCAATCTGTTCTAATCCTCTGGCTCCTTCTAATTCTCTGGCTTGTTTTGTCTTCACCTGTGTCTAGCTCGTTCTTTCTGCAACCTGCCTCTGTAAATGTCTCCTGGTCAAACTGCCTCACATCCATCACCACCTGTGGCTAGACTGCTCCCTCTCCTCGTGCTGCTCTTAGGTAGTCTCTCTTCCCTGTACTGTTCTCATGAGAGCTGGGCACACTCTTATCTCTGACTCATTTCTGTCAAAATGTTCTTTGATACTTCAGTGTCACTTTCCTTGCCCTCAATCAGATGCCACTTTCAAACATGATGGCTTTCTTCGACAAGCTAATCTTTCCTTCCCTGTTAAGGATTAAAAAGGAGTATATTACAGGCATGTCTGTATTCCAGATAGATCACACTGTAATCTAGAGTGTGTCTGTATTCCTGCCTCCTATGTCACATAGACATAGAACGTCTTTGAATGTGTCCTCATGTCAGAGCAGTCATGTTCCTGGATTAAAAATCCTCTACAAGGGAGAAAGAAGGGTTGCCCATTCACTAATGGGTACTCTACTAGGCCTCGGTGGATAGACACAATCCAATGGTCACGGAGATGGCCCTGGTTAAAGCAAATGATTCACAAAACCAAAACAACAGTCATGACTCTAGAAAAGACCTATGAAGAAGGGGCATGTGTTGACAGGGACAGGGAGAGGGACAAAGGTGAGGGAGCATGAGCAGAGAATAAGAAAAGCACACTATGTGTGAAGAAAATACTGGGAACTAACTCGGTGAAAATGAAAGATAGTGAGAGTACTTGCACTGTATTAAAAAGAGAGAGAGAAAACATAAAAATATTTATTTTAAAAACCATAAAGTTCTTATTCTCAGAGTACTGCCTATACTTTGACTGTGGTCTCCCATCAGTTGCTTGATGGAGCTCCTCTGATGATGACTATGCTAGATTCTGGCCTACAGTCGATCCTCAGGGACCCCTGCTGATGATGGTAAGGAGAGATTTGAGGAGCCAGAGAAGTAAGGAATATCACAAGGAATCAACCCACAGACTCAACTAAGCTGGGCTCACAGGAGTTCACAGAGACTGAAGCAGCTGTCATGGAGGCATGCATGGCTCTGCCTTCTGCATGTATGTTATGATTATGTGTCTTGGTCTTCTTATGTGGCATCTCACTGTGAGAGCAAGCAATTTTCTACACTGGTTCTCTAGTAAAAGATCATTGAAACATAGAAAAATCATTTTCATGATAAAATAACTTGTATCAACAACAATGTTTTATTAGCTCTTCTGGAAGCTAAATAATTTTTAAAAATCAAAATCTTATGGCAGTTTAACTAATGTTATTTTATTAATATTAATGGCTTATTAATATTAATTCAACTTAATGATTAATAAAATCAAATATTTAATTCATTAAAATGGCATTTTTTAAAATGTGAATTTTTAAGACTGTGAATTTAAATGCCAGGAGTTAAAAGATACAAATGAGCTAGACAAAAAATATATTGGCACAAATTTAGAACACACATAAGAAATAAATATCTGAAACAAATCACTTATGAAAAGAACTACCTTATTTCTCAATCTGAAAAGAACATAAAAGGCAGCTCACAGAAATATAGTCATATTGACATTAAATTGAGAATCCACATGATATTAAGGTACAAAATAACCCCCAAGTTTAAAGATTGAAACATTATTCCTATGTTTACAGTTTGTGTTATCAGCATAGCTTCAAGCAAAGAAGATTCATTTCTCCCTGGAAATAAAGAATCAGCTGCTGTTCGGCTTTTTTCTTGTTTCCATTTAGTGGAAGGTGTTCCTAAATCTTCCTCCTAGTGAAACTTCTTTACACCTGCTGTTTCACTGGTAAAAACCAGCCACATGGCTGCTTGTACGTAACTTAGACCAGTTCTGGATAAATGGCACAATGCTCAGAAACTATTCTGAGACAAATTATGAATAACCAAACTTTTCTAAAGAAACTTGGTTCTGGGTTAAGCTTTGTTGAATAAATTGCATTGGAGTACAAAGTCGATTTCATATTCTTTCTTATTGCCTGTCCTAACATAGTAAGAGAAGCTTGAGTTGAATGAATGAGCTGTCAGAGATACTTCCCTCTCCTGAAGAGCCTCCGTAGCAGCTAGCTAGCATACTCAGGGATGTAAGAATGAAGACTGGACCACAAACACCAATACAGAACCAGAGGCCTGGTGCTGTGACTAATCCTATACTTGCTCTTTACTGCCCTTGAGATAATGACCTCTGAACAAAATAGTGGCTTCTTGAGCAATTTCTCAGCTGCCATCTTGCCTTATTTTACAGAGCTCATGCAGCACTACAGGCTCAGATTTAACCATGATGCTTGAAGGAAACTTCTTCCCAGCCTCAGAACCTCCTTAACCGGCATAACTGCCTGTGAAAAAGTGACTTCTGCTTCTGCCTTTACATGGGAAACTCATATCAGCCACAGGATTTCCAAGACACACTTCAAGGATTCCAAATATCTGACATGAAAATTCTGGATAAACTTCAGATGGCCACACCTACAAGTATTGTACCAGTTCCACTGAAGTCTTCAATCATGCAGAGAAGAAGCACCTTATCAGTCCACGAGAGCCGGGGCCCATATCTTTACAGGCAGTCATGCCTAAGCAAAAACTGTGGTTACTAAAAGGGAAGCCATATTCTGAGCAGTTCTCTCTCTCTCTCTCTCTCTCTCTCTCTCTCTCTCTCTCTCTCTCTCTCTCTCTCTCTCTGATGCAGCAGAAAACCTTCCTTCCTGCTCATGACCCACTGCTGTTGTAGTAAGCCATGTTTTATTAAATATTATAATTTGGCAATTTTTATTTTATTAAGACAACAGAGTGTGCATCCTTTGAATACAATTATAGAAAAATGCAGGAGATAACACTGACATAGTCAAGGATTTGGTTTCTAAGACCTACATAGCTTTTTAATGGATCTCCTATGTATGGTTGCTCTTCTACTTCTGAGATAAAGCACCATGGCTAGGGAAACAGAAAATCAAGTGTTTAAATGAGCTTACTGTTATACGGGCCTGGAACTCATAGTGGAGGAGGGACGCTATAGGGCCAGGAAGAGCTGAGAGCTCACATCTCCAACTGCAAACATGAAGCAAAGGGTGGGCTGAATGTGTCCTTTGAAACGTCAGAGCTCATATCTGGTGACATACCTTCTCTAATAAGGCTACACATACAAATTCTTTCCAAATAATTTTAGTAACTGAGAACCAAGTACTCAGACTTACAATCCTTTAGGGCACACTCGCCTTCAAATCACTATACCTCATTTTAAGATTGTATAAATATAAAATAATATATTATCCTGTCAGATACCAAAAGAACTCAGTGTCTTCTTTATATACTAGTATTTTACCTACATATCATATGCCAACTCTCAATAGGGAGAAAGAAAAACAATCTATAGAAAGGAAAAATGAGTTGATGAAATGATATTTGGTTATTAAATACTCTAGTCTAATAGTGATTAATTCTGTAATATAATTTTAGCTCAATTTTCAAAAGCCATAGAAATCATATGGTTTGTGTTATTTTCAACTATATGATGTGTATTTTAGAAATTTACATGAAAGAGAAAATTGAATATCATTCAAAGGTATTGGTGTTCCTCAAAAGAATACTTTGTAACTATATTTAACATAATCTTACTTAGAAAATAAATATGGATGTCACTGATCATAATTTTGCTTCTCTCTTTGTGATTTTCTGTCTCTATCTCACACAAAGATTCCTATGCACTATTGTAAATTAACAAAGAAATTATCAATGTACTGAACATGAAATAGTACCCCAATTAACAAAGCCACATTAGCATAAATGATAACGCTCAAAATTTGTGCAAGCATTTTATCAGATTAATAAGGCATAAATATAAAATATTCGATATTAAAATATATTTCACTCTCAAAGAAATTAACCTACTGATAAGAAGTCCAGAATATTATTTTATACTTTATCATCTTTCTTGAACAGTGATCTTTCACCAACCTCTGCAAGCATGAAATTCTCCTTCTCATTTTCAAAATGATTTATATACAAAACTAAGAAGCTAAAAACTCTGTCAAGGCATATATATATATATATATATATATATATATATATATATGCAATTCCATTAGTTCTTTCCAATACAGAATTGTAAAATACTTTATCATCTGCTCATTTCTTCTTCAATATAGGTCTATCTTAGGCCTATTTTATCAGGAAGTGAAGGTTAAAGAATTTATGTTGACACTCCTCTCCTCTTTTCACATCTGCAGCCTCATTACTATACTGTACCAACTCACTATCCCTTTTTATTTAATTCCTTATTATACATGGGTACTGTTTACCATAGGATTTACTTTTCTTTTAGTTCATGTATTCTATTAAATCACTGTCTAACTGCTTCAAGGTCTCTGTGTTTTCTCACTCAAGACAAAGTTTTACAATAAAAGTTCATGCTTTTTGTGTATTGTAGAGAAATGTGTTTCTGAGTAAAGCTTAAATGTAAACACCTAACTACATTGTGCCACTATGCATACTCACGATTTTATGTATCTTCATATAAAAAGATCTCTTTATTATACTTCCTTCTGTCAAGTATTTACGTCAATGCTATCAGCTTTTTCTGGTACATGTTACAATGAACACAAACAAATAATCTTATATTAAGAATTTCTTTTCACTCTCAATGGGAAAAATCATAAATGGAGACGAAAAGATTCAGTCATCAATAGTCATCCTAGTTAAATTTAACCAAAATCATGTTTACCAAACATAGCAGTAAATCTGTGAGTTATAAATTAAGATGCATGAAGACATATTAAAAAGATAAATGCATACTTGTATATATCATATGATATAGAACATATGTGAATAAAACAAAGTCTTGAAGAATTAATGTTGAAAATGATACAATTTTTATTATATCTTTATTACCATGGGGTCTTTCATAAATTCATCATTTCTTACTCCAAGCTTCTACCCCCCCTACATATGGTTTCATGTTTTTCAGTTGACAACTACTTTTCCTTTAGTCTTATAACCTGAAGAGATCCTCAGAGGCTATAGATTATGTTGGATCTAGGAATAAAATCCCACTGGGCAATGCATGTTTATAAGTTCTAAAGTACACTTTATTAGCATATAAATTGAAAATAGCAACTTTGATCAGGTTGTTTAATGAAAAACACCTCTTAGTACAAGTGAGAAACTATTTTCTTAATCTAAGTTGCTTAAAAAAACAACAAGAACTACTTATGTGATTACTGTAAAAGTTGACAAGAGACAAGAAATCAAAGTGATGTCTGAACCAATCAACCCTTTGAGAAAGTCTTATGTTAACTCTGGATGGGTAAATCACTGGCTACACACCTAAAGAGCAACCCTTCCAATAATGCTCCTGATGTCAAGGTCTCTTGGGAAATAAAGACTTCCCTGTATGAAGTCCATTAGGCATCAACCTTATTAGATACTGCACATACAATTAGCTCTGGGTGACTACCTCTCGGGTTCTTTTCAGTGACATTGACACAAATCTTAATTTTTTTCAATAGAGAGGAATATGGCCTTGATCAAGTCTTCTAACTTCAATTTATATGAGTTATAACATTCCTAGGGAAGCCACTTTGTTGTTTTTTACTAAGGGAACACCAACATGTGACATACCAAAAGGATTTCTCTTCCCTCATGTGACAATTTAAATCTCCATCTGAGTACCTTTAATGAAGATTATACATATTTTTTTAAAGGTTTCTTTTGACTGGGATAGATTTTATAGCACAAATATTATGAGAAATTTTATACAAAATTGTAAAATACAACCATAAAATCCATAAATACTTTTAGCCAGTCCTAAAGTTCAGTGTAAGTTGAAATGACATCTTGCTCCTCTAAGTAACCTAATGTCTAAGATGAAAGAGAATAATTACATCTTATTGAATGCAACGTGATGTGGAGCCAATGAGTATTGATTTATAAATAAGTGTTCTCAAGAGCAGCAACATCCGAATCTATTATAGAAGTTAAGAAATACTTACATAATAACAAAAAGTTGTTTTGTGCCTTTGAAAGCATACCTTCCCCTGATATTCAAATACTATAGAGTGTCAGTCAGAAATAATAGGACAAGAAAAAAGGAGTAGACACTGGTGCTGAAATGGATCTAAGCATCAGTGTAGGGGAATACAAGAACAAGGAAGTGGGAAGGGGTGGATGAGGGAGCAGAGGGAGGGAAAAGGGGATGTGGGACCTTTGGGGGGTGGGGAACCAGAAAAAGGGAAATGAATTGTAAATATAGAATATATCCAATAATTAAAAAAATAAATAAATAGGAACACATGTTTCCCATAAACAGGCAATCATAATGATATCCTGGATAAGGAAGATTATGTAGAAAAATTGATTGAATAAGAAAATAATGTTGCTCCTTTTAACACAGTTAATTTAGAAATGTGAATGAAAAGAAAGTTTTATAATATTAGCCCGTAGCACTGCTTTATTACATTTATGACACAGTGTTAACACACACACACACACACACACACACACACACATACAGAAAAATCCCTTAGGTTTGCCATCTACCAAAGCTGAGAATCAAAAGTCATCCAGAATTGTGGCTCACTCACTAACATCAAGGGAACTACATGGCTACATTTCTTTGTAAGAGGTCTTGGGTGAGAACCCATTTCTTTGATGGTCCTTTGGATGTTTTAAGTTCCATAAATGACACTTACAGTTCACCTTGTGGCTACTTACTATTGTAGAGGTAATGGTTGCTCTGAAATATTACTGTCAGTCTTTTTAGAACTCCATTATATGTGTGCTCCACATTGCTTTGTGCATTCTTTCATTGATGATAACTTTTTTATACTAGTACAAAGTACATTTATGTTGATACATATGAGAAAGAATACCTTTTAAAGGATTACAGTAGTATGTCATCAACTTTAACTGAAGCATATTAATTAAGTGATATATAATTTATTTTTTGTTTTGTGATGCCATTAGTGAAGGAATTGTATAATTCAAAGAATTATACAAATATTTGAGCCTTCTGTGGCATTACTAAATCCACTGATCAATTATTTGTATATATTTATATCATTATATAATTTATTTAGTACATGCTTGATTATTTTAATATCATTACTATATTAGCTTACACATGCATGAAGATATGGATATATTTATAGAGAATACTATACATAATTAGCTGCAGAGCATCATGAGAAGCTTCTAAGTGAAAGCAAATCATCATATTTCACGTTGATGAATCTGAAGGCATTTGGGCTTCTTAATCTTGCCTATCCAATTCTGGCTTTTTATTTTTGTGTATTATTTGGTGTATGAATGGTATTTTGTGTTTATTTAATTATTTGGTGTATGAATGGTATTATAAGGTGCTTGCTTAATATGATGTGCATATGAATGGCAGTTGACAGGCTACAGGAGTCAGTTCTTTCCTTTTACCATGTGGACTCCATAGAAGAAATCAGGTCTTCAGATTGGGTGAAAAGTGCTTTGACCGGCTGAGCCATTTCATCCTCCTCCTTTTTGGTCATACTGTTAAGAATCACTTCACTCCTTGACTTTTAGTATGGGCCAGTGAATCTTGCTTCTTGTAAAAGCAGTGTTTTCTGTTTGTTTGTTTGAGTGTTTTGCATAAAGAAGCTTCTAAATGCTCTCAGTCCATTCTGTTTTTAAAAACATTCACATATAAACATATTAGTTATTCATTTTATACTAGAGTATTAATACATTAGGAATATCACAACCATATTTCATGTGAATAATTATATATATGTGTGTGTTATAATTATATATAAAATACATATATACACAGAGAAATTGTGGGGGGGATGATTGGGGAATAGTTGGGGGGAGAGGAATTATGGGACGTATGGTGGGGGGGGAACTGGGAAAGGGGAAAGCCTTTGGAATGTAAACAAAGAATATAGAAAATAAAATTAAAAAAATATTTTGAAGTGCTATGTTATATAACAAACTGTTTAAAGGAGTCACAATGCACAGTAAAAAGCACAGTTTTGGTTTAATATTACCAAAGTTGTCATAATCCAATCTTTCTATAGCATGCATTCATTCCTTTCATTTGCATTTTCCTTTTCTTAGTCTTTCCATGAAATAAAATTACAGTAGGATGCAATAACCATTAAATATATTGCATATCGTATCAAAAATTCAAAATATCATAGTGTAAAGAATAAGCAGATATGCTGTGATTATGTACAAAAAAGAAAATAATGATCATAAATTTCAGTTCCAATTTTAGTTTTTTCCTGTTTATCACACAGACACACACACACACACACACACACACACAAACATAATATACTTTATTCAACTGAACATTCCAAATGGACTTTTATTCCTCAAAGGACTGGTGAATTCTGAACACTTCATTTGATTAGATTCCAATGCGAAAAGACTTTATTCCTTCAAAATTCCAATGGAGTAACTCTGAAGTATTTAATTGAGGAACTCTGAATCTGTCTGACTCACAACTTCCCTACCCAGATTGGACTCTTTAATAACCATGCAATTTACTGCTTCTATACCAAAGTCACAGGTAAGAACACGCTTATGAAATATTTGAAACTAAAACTATGCCAGGGTTTATGGAATTCCAATGCCTTTTTTATGGGCCTTTGATATGCACAAAGGGAAAAAGAGAACAAAAGAGAACAGGAAAGGTGCTAAAGAATATATCTGTATATTTCAAATGAAGCAATATGGGCACAATGTGATGATTAAAAGAATGCAATCTCAATTAAAAGCTCACATGCTTATCATTAATTCATACTAAAGCATCTTCATATTTCCATGAATTCATGTCTAAACATTTACATGACTCTGATTTTGTCTTAGCAAATTGCTACTTCAGTAATAATAGTGCAAATGTATCTAAGCACAATCATTAAAGTGAGCCTACGTCATAGGAAATCAAAACTATAATAGCCATATTGGCCTGAAATCTCTAGTAAAACTCTTAATATATCTGCAGTTCCAATTGGGCTCATGTTCTTTTCTCAACCCGAGAGATATGCTTATTATTATTATATGCTTATTTCTCTAGGGGCATGGCACTTTAGCTATAACTCTGTTCTACCTGCCCTGTGTAATCAGAATCCTAAACTATTTAATTGGTGTAATTCTTGAAATGATAGGTATAACATCAGAAATGAACATTAACATTGTGTATAATTCATTTTCATTTCTCAGTCACTGTCAAAATAATGTATAAGAATGCATACATAGATAAATAAATGGAGAATAGATTAATAAATTTGGTTTTTAATGCCACTGAAAAATTACTAAATTGAGAAAATATTCACTTTCTTTGTTTGGACAAATCTGGTAGCTATGTTAAAATATGCACTAGAGAACACTTTCATAGTTTTATGGTATCTTTTATCATGCCTCTTCACATTCTGATGTTGAGAGGGAAAATTGCCCTGGAGGAGAAATCCTTCACAAACAAAAAAAGGAGAGGGAATACAAGGACTCTGGGAGAAAAAAAAGTTTGCAACTGCAGAGAATGATTAGTACAAGAAAAAGGAGGAGGAGACATCTGTTGGTGAAATGATTTTTAGAGATAATTAAGTGCATTCATCCAGAAATAACACATATTATACATCGTTTGCAGGCACACATGGTTTTACTAAAAACAAGAGAGACTTTGAAAAGCCCACAAAAATAATCAGCAGCTTTGATCTGATGTCATCAGAATGTGATTACTCTGGGTGCACCCCCACCTCGCCCTTTCTCGCTCTTCTCAGGCTCCTTAAGGAGTTTTATGGCAGACAGTGAGCGCTGCTTACAGAGGTAAGTTTGCTTCTAAGATGCCATCGGACATGTGCAGCTTGATTTTCAGACTTCTCCAGATCTTAAATTCATGTGCATTTTCAGTCTCCTAGAACATAACTGAACTCCTGATCATCCAAGAAGGTTCAAATATAGAGAGCATTAGTAAGAAAGTGTGCCAAAGATTTAGAAACAGATGTTTTTAGGCACAGAATGAAGCAATTGACAGAACAGTACTTGCTATTTTAAAGACAATAAAAATTAACCTCAGAAACCAAGTTTAAATTTGCACAATCCTTGCTTATTGGATCCTCTTGCACATTCAGTTTTTTACCTCACACCTTGCCGTGTGATTTTGTCTTGTGCTGAATTTTTGATGTATGCTGAAGATCACTAGATGATGGATGAGTCCAGAAATTTTTTTTTATTTACTTTTTTTTTATTTTCTATATTCTTTGTTTACATTCCAAAGGCTTTCCCCTTTCCCAGGTACCCCCCACCATATGTCCCATAATTCCTCTCCCCCCCATGCTATTCCCCACTCTTTCCCCCCCCCACGATTTCTCTGTTCTGGGTCTACAATACTGGATCCAATCTTTACAGGCCCAGGGTCCTCTCCTTTTTTTCTTCTTGAGAGTCATTTGACTTGCTAATTGTGCCTTGAGTATTTAGGGCTTCTGGGCTCATTAATATCCACTTATCAGTGATTGCATTTCGTGTGTATTCTTTTGTGATTGGGTTAGCTCACTTAGGATGATAGTTTCCAGATCTAACCATTTACCTACAAATTGCATGAATTCATTATTTTTAATTGCTGAGTAGTACTCCATTGTATAAATATACCACATTTTCTGTATCCATTCCTCCTTTGAGGGATATGTGGGCTCCTTCCAATTTCTGGCTATTATAAACAAGGCTGCTATAAACATAGTGGAGCATGTGTCTTTGTTGTATGCAGGGGAATCCTCTGGGTATATGCCCAGGAGTGGTATGACAGGGTCCTCTGGGAGTGGCATGCCCAATTTCTGAGGAACCGCCACACTGATTTCCAGAGTGGTTTTACCATTTTGCAATCCCACCAACAGTGGAGGAGTGTTCCTCTTTCTCCACATCCTCGCCAGCACTTGTTGTCTCTCGAGTTTTTAATCTTAGCCATTCTGACTGGAGTGAGGTGGAATCTCAGGGTTGTTTTGATTTGCATTTCCCTGATGACTAATGATGTTGAACATCTCTTAAGGTGTTTCTCGGCCATCCGAATTTCTTCTGGTGAAAATTCTTTGTTTAGCTCTGTACCCCACTTTTTGATAGGGTTATTTGGTTCTTTGGGGTCTAACTTCTTGAGTTCTTTGTATATATTGGATATTAGCCCTCTGTCGGATGTGGGGTTGGTGAAGATCATTTCCCACGTTGTTGGTTGCCGTTTTGTCCTTCTGACAGTGTCCTTTGCCTTACAGAAACTTTGTAATTTTATGAGGTCCCATTTGTCAATTCTTGATCTTAGAGCATAAGCTATTGGTGTTCTGTTCAGGAACTTTCCCCCTGTGCCCATGTCCTCCAGGGTCTTCCCAAGTTTCTTTTCTAATAGTTTCAGTGTGTCTGGTTTTATGTGGAGGTCCTTGATCCACTTGGAGTTGATCTTAGTACAAGGAGATAAGAGTGGGTCAATTCGCATTCTTCTGCATGTTGACCTCCAGTTGAACCAGCACCATTTGTTGAAAAGGCTATCTTTTTTCCACCGGATGGTTGTGGCTCCTTTATCAAAGATCAAGTGACCATAAGTCTGTGGGTTAATTTCTGGGTCTTCAATCCTATTCCATTGATCTACCTGCCTGTTGCTGTACCAATACCATGCAGTTTTTAACACAATTGCTCTGTAGTACTGCTTGAGGTCAGGGATATTGATTCCCCCAGAAGTCCTTTTATTGTTGAGAATAGTTTTAGCTATCCTGGGTTTTTTGTTGCTCCAGATGAATTTGAGAATTGCTCTTTCTAGATCTATGAAGAATTGATTTGGGATTTTGATGGGGATTGCATTGAATCTGTAGATTGCTTTTGGCAAAATGGCCATTTTTACTATATTGATCCTGCCAATCCAGGAGCAAGAAATATTTTTCCATCTCCTGAGGTCTTCTTCGATTTCTTTCTTCAGGGACTTGAAGTTCCTGTCATACAGATCTTTCACTTGTTTGGTTAGAGTTACGCCAAGGTACTTTATGTTGTTTGTGGCTATTGTGAAGGGTGTTATTTCCCTAACTTCTTTCTCAGCCTGCTTGTCCTTTGAGTACAAGAAGGCTACTGATTTGCTTGAGTTAATTTTATAACCAGCCACGTTGCTGAAGTTGTTTATCAGCTGTAGAAGTTCTCTGGTGGAGTTTTTTGGATCGCTTAAGTAGACTATCATATCATCTGCAAATAATGATACTTTGACTTCTTCCTTTCCAATTTGTATCCCTTTGACTTCCTTATGTTGTCTGATTGCTCTCGCTAGAACTTCAAGTACTATATTGAAAAGATATGGAGAGAGAGGACAGCCTTGTCTAGTCCCTGATTTTAGTGGAATTGCTTCAAGTTTCTCTCCATTTATTTTGATGTTGGCTACTGGTTTGCTGTAGATTGCTTTTACTATGTTTAGGTATGGGCCTTGAATTCCTGCTCTTTCCAAGACTTTTAGCATGAAAGGATGCTGAATTTTGTCAAATGCTTTTTCAGCATCTAATGAGATGACCATGTGGTTTTTTTCTTTTAGTTTGTTTATGTAGTGGACTACATTGATGGATTTCCGTATATTGAACCATCCCTGCATTCCTGGAATGAAGCCTACTTGATCATGGTGAATGATCGTTTTGATATGCTCTTGGATTCGGTTGGCAAGAATTTTATTTAGTATTTTTGCATCTATATTCATAAGAGAAATTGGCCTGTAGTTCTCTTTCTTTGTTGGATCTTTTTGTGGTTTAGGTATCAGCGTAATTGTGGTTTCGAAGAACGAGTTGGGCAGTGTCCCTTCTGTCTCTATTTTGTGGAATAGTTTGAAGAGTATTGGTGTTAAGTCTTCTTTGAAGGTCTGGTAGAATTCTGCACTAAAACCATCTGGTCCCGTACTTTTTTTGGTTGGGAGGCTTTCTATAACCCCTTCTATTTCTTTAAGGGTTATGGGACTGTTTAGCTGGTCTACTTGATGCTGATTTAATTTTGGTATTTGGTATCTGTCTAGGAAATTGTCCATTTCCTCCAGATTCTCCAGTTGTTTTGAGTATAGGCCTTTGTAGTAGGATCTGATGATCTTTTGAATTTCCTCTGTTTCTGTTGTTATATCCCCCTTTTCATTTTTAATTTTGTTAATTTGGATACTATCTCTGTGCCCTTTGGTTAGTCTAGCTAAGGGTTTATCTATCTTGTTGATTTTCTCGAAGAACCAGCTCTTGGTTTGGTTGATTCTTTGTATGGTTCTCTTTGTTTCTGCTTGATTGATTTCAGCCCTTAGTTTGATGATTTCCTCTCTTCTACTCCTCCTGGGTGAGTTAGCTTCTTTTTGTTCCAGCGCCTTCAGGTGTGCTGTTAAGTTGCTAGTGTATGCTCTTTCCAGTTTCTTTTTGGAGGCACTCAGGGCTATGAGTTTTCCTCTTAGCACTGCTTTCATTGTATCCCAGAGATTTGGGTAGGTCGTACCTTCATTTTCATTGAAGTCTAAAAAGTCTTTGATTTCTTTCTTTATTTCTTCCTTGACCAGGGTGTCATTGAGTAGAGTATTGTTCAGTTTCCATGTGTATGTGGGCTTTCTGTTGTTCTTCTTGCTATTGAAGACCACTTTTACTCCATAGTGATCCGATAGGAGACATGGGATTAGTTCGGTCTTCTTGTATTTGTTGAGGTCTGTCTTGTGACCAATTATATGATCAATTTTTGAGAAGGTACCATGCGGTGCTGAGAAAAAGGTATACTCTTTTGTTTTAGGATGGAATGTTCTATATATATCTGTTAAATTCAATTGGTCCAAAGCTTCAATTAGTTTCACTGTGTCCCTGTTTAGTTTCTGCTTTCCTGATCGGTCCATTGAGGAGAGTGGAGTGTTGAAGTCACCTACAATCATTGTGTTAGGTGCGATGTGTGCTTTAAGCTTTAGTAAAGTTTCTTTTACGAATGAGGGTGCCCTTGCATTTGGTGCATAGATGTTCAGTATTGAGAATTCTTCTTGGTGGATTTTCCCTTTGACAAGCAGGAAGTGACCTTCTGTGTCTCTTTTGATGACTTTAGGTTGAAAGTCGATTTTATCTGATATTAGAATGGCTACTCCAGCTTGTTTCCTGGGACCATTTGCTTGTAGAACTGTCTTCCAGCCTTTTACTCTAAGGTGGTGTTTGTCTTTGACACTGAGATGTGTTTCCTGTATGCAGCAAAATGTAGGGTCCTGTTTCCGTATCCAGTCTGTTAGTCTGTGTCTTTTGATTGGGGAGTTGAGTCCATTGATATTAAGAGATATTAAGGAATAGTAATTATTACTTCCTGACATTTTGGGAATTGTTATTATTATTTGTATTTGAGTGGTTCTCTTCTTTTGGGTTGGATGAGATGGGGTTTCTATCTTGTTTCTTCTGGGGTGTTGTTTCCCCCCTTGTGTTGGTATTTTTCCCCTATTATCCTTTGTAGGGCTGGGTTTGTAGATAAGTATCTTGCAAATTTGTTTTTGTCGTGGAATATCTTGGTTTCCCCATCTATGGCAATTGAGAGTTTTGCTGGGTATAGTAGTCTTGGCTGAAGTTTGTGTTCTCTTAGGGTCTGCATGAGGTCTGCCCAGGATCTTCTAGCTTTCATGGTCTCAGGTGAGAAGTCTGGTGTAATTCTGATAGGTCTTCCTTTATATGTTACTTGTCCTTTTTCTCTTACTGCCTTTAATATTCTTTCTTTGTTTAGTACATTTGGGGTTTTGATTATTATGTGACGGGAAGTATTTCTGTTCTGGTCCAGTCTATTTGGGGTTCTATAGGCTTCTTGTATATACATGGGCATCTCTCTCTTTAGGTTGGGGAAATTTTCTTCCATAATTTTGTAGAAGATATTTGCTGGCCCTTTAAGTTGTAGATCTTCATTCTCATCTATCCCTATAATCCTTAGGTTTGGTCTTCTCATTGTGTCCTGGATTTCCTGAATGTTTTGGGTTACCAGCTTTTTGCATTTTGCATTTTCTTTAATTGTTGAATCCATGGTTCCTATGGTATCTTCAGCATCTGAGATTCTGTCTTCTATCTCTTGTATTCTATTGTTGATATTTGCATCTATGACTCCTGATTTCTTCCCAAGGTTTTCTATCTCCAACATTGTCTCCCTTTGCGATTGCTTAGTTGTTTCTACTTCTGTTTTTAGATTTTGTATGGTTTTGCTCAGATCTTTCAGTTGCTTGTTTGTGTTTTCCTGTAATTCTTTAAGGGATTTTTGTGTTTCCTCCTTTATGACTTCTACTCGTTGACCCATGTTCTCTTGTATTTCTTTGGGTGATTTTTGTTTCTCCCCCTTATTGGGATTCATTTTTTACTCTATATTCTCCTGGATTTCTTTAAGTGATTTTTGTGTCTGCCTTGTATGGGCTTCTAGTTTTTGATCTATTTTCTCCTCTATTACTTTAAGAAATTTATCTAAGTGATCCTCAATCTGCATCTTTACCAGTGATTTTAGATCTGAGTCTTGTTTTTCTGGTGTGTTGAGATATCTGGGATTTAATTGTGTTTGTCTTGCAATGGCTTCTAGCTTTTGATCTATTTTCTCATGTATTACTTTAAGAGATTTATCTAAGTGTTCCTCTATCAGCATCCTGACCAGTGATTTTAGATCTGAGTCTTGTTTTTCTGGTGTTTCGGGGTATCCAATATTTATTGCTGTTGGGGAACTGGGTTCGGATGCCGCCATATTGCCTTGATTTTTGTTAGTAGCGATCTTACGTTTGCCTTTTGCCATCTGGTTAACTCTGGTGTTAGTTGGTCCTGTAGATACTAGCTGGTGCTTGACCCTCCTGTGGGGTTGTAAGGCTATTTCCCAGCGACTGGGATATCTGAATCACTGTCCTGCGGGGGTCTTGCTCACAGATTGCTGACAGGTGGCCTGAGTCCCCCGAGGTCTTAACCTCAGGATATCCCAGGTATTTGGTTCTGCCTGTTGGGCGGCTGCTCTGCACTGCTCCTGCTCAGGGTTCACTGTCTGATATCCTGTTTCCCCAGGGGTCTTAAAGTTGGGATATCTCAGTTATCTGGTTCTGCCTGCTGGTCCCAAGCTGCTGGGAAGCTGGCTGGGTCCGGTTTCCAGCTTCCCTGCCACTGGCTGGATGGGAGGCTGGTTCGGCCTCCGGCTGGGTCTGGGCACCTGGCACACTGGCTGACTCTGGCTTCCCCACCACCAGCTGGGCGGGAAGCTGCAGGCAATATGGCAGCTGCCTGCAGGGAGCTCGGGGTCCGCCCCGCGAGTGCAGAGTGCACCCGCTATTCTGTGCCCAACTCCCACTCCAGGCCTGAGTCCCCGAAGGTCTTAAGCTCGGGCTGTCTCGGGTACCTGGTTCTGCCGCCGCTGGATGGTTCTCGAGTCCTGAAATTTAGTTGGAAAAAATAAAAAGGAATAGTCAATAGATACTTATGAGTTGGCATACATTGAATGCTATGTAAATGATGTGCCGAAGGCCATTTAAGATAATAAATTAACACCAATACCAAATTTTAAATTGAGAAGTCACTGTGTAAATAAAAGGTGGAAGCTAATATTACCATCCCTGTAACTGAAATTAATTATTAAAATAAGATGAATAGTACTTTCTTGTAAAAATTTGACATTTGGAGTTTTTTTTTTTAATGTATGACCCAGAGAGAGGGTTCATAAAGTTTTCCCATGCTTTAATATCTACCACCTGAACATTGATCAAATGAGCAAAGCTGTAAAAATCACATATTTGGGTGCCAAAATATACCACAAAATTATACTAACCAAACCAAGACAAAGGTAACAGAAAATAAGCACCTGGTAAGTAGACTACCATAGGAGAAAGCATGTTCAATCTATGAATCATGCAACCTTTGATATCCAAATTTGACGGGGCACTTTTAACATTTGACAACAAATGTAACAACTAATTGGGTCAAAAAAATATACAAAATGTCTACCAATCTAAAATGTAATATATGAGTGGCCAATAGATATATTAAAGTTCTCCTCAAAGTATAATAATGACATGGACATATCAGTGAGAACTAATGACTGATTAATTGGACTTGAGTCCTGCTCAACAGACAGAAAATCATGCCTGACACTGTAAACCTAGCCAACTACCAAAGCTAGTGGTGACAGGCATTTTCGAGGAAATCATACACTTCCATTTTCCTAAACCACTGTATTTCCTTACTGCCTTCTAAATACATATCCTTCACCAAATAAGCATCACTTTACAGACAACAGACACTGTTAGTAAAAGCCACAAGTAGCAAAATTATTGTTATTTATTGATACATATACAGCCTAACTCCTACATCATTTGTTCTAAGAACATGGAAGAATAAGAGACCAAAAGAGTCAGAGAAGTAGAAAGTCTGCTGCAGGATTGCATCTTCTATATATTACTGCAAAGTTCCAACTATGATATCTCACTAAGATAACTGTTTAAACGATAACCATCAATGACAACACAAGTTTACTGACAACAGGATGAGGAGACTAGCACATGCACCTAATGGGCTGGGATAAACAAAAATAGGAAATTAAAGACTCATGAGCAAGCACCTAAATAAATAGCTAAAAGTAATTTAGGACTTCTGAGAAAGGGAGAATTGCTCTTCTTTGGGGATGATCCTCCTAAATAGTTATCCAATACCAAATAGTCACCCCTTAAAATGTAAATGTGCAAACAACACTAAATATACAGAACAGACTAAACTTAGATAATGATTCCTATATATATGCAATATAATAATTAAGAAAAGGAGTACATGAATTTTTAACAGAAAATGGGGACAATAGAGAGGTTTAAAGAAGAAATATTGAAATAATGCAATCGTGTATAATTAAAGAAAAAGAAATAAAAGTTCTCAACATCATTAACTATTACTAAGGTATAATTCAAAGCTATAACATGGTGATGGATATAGGTCTCAGAGTATAAAAGAACTTGTTCTTATAGAAGACTTGCACTCAGTTCCAAGCACCCATTATTTGGTGACTCACAGTCATATGTAATTTTAGTTCGAAGGGATGTAACCTTCTTTTAGCCACCATGGTCTCTGCATGAACATGATGCTCCAATGAAAAAGGAACAACACACATAAATAAAAATAAATAAAATAAAATATTTTGAGATTTTCATCTCATCCACTTAGAATGTCTATTGCTATAAGAGGAAATAACATTTGTTATAGAAGTAGGGAAATGATAATTCTGAGTGATTATGAATTCCAAGAGATTCTATAGTAGGAGATGAAATTTCATTAGAAATATAAAACAATAACATTTATGTATGCAACTACAAAGGAAATTAAGTTTGCATTCCATCCACACTGTCATTGTTATTCCCATTCTATTTACTTCAGTTACAATATGGAAATAGCCTAAAACTCCACCTATGCCTCAATATTTCTATCATGTTTTTTCATGATTTTCTGGAATTTGTAATAATATAAACAAACATGTAGAACATCATATATGCAAAATAAGACAGGTATAAGAAGAAAATAAGACAGTTATTTGTAGCATATGGAAAAACTGATGGTGTGGAAAAGGAAATAGAATATGGTTACCAGCATCTGGAAAGACAAGGAAAAGAGAGAACATAAAGAGTTTATATAAACCAAATCACAAGTAGCTAAGAGAAGTAAACTCTGGTGCTGTTTTGCAAGGTAATATCACAATTGTCAGTAATATTGCAGTATCTATTTTCAAATAATTAAAAAGGTTGAATCTGAATGTTCTCACAGCTAAAATGTCAATAACAACAACAAAACTAGTCCAGATGCTCTTGAATAATCTTTTATCTGATGTTTTCTGATTCATGCTACTTTCTTCTTCAAAGAGAATTCATTTTTAAATAATATCCAATGTTGTAAATTATGAGGATCCCTTGGATTCCTGCTTGATTAATTCATTAGTTCATATCAATGTTCTAGTTCCTCTCAATTTTGCTCTTCTGCCCTTGCTAAATAACTAATAAAACTCTGGATTTCAAAATGGTTTCCATGGTTCAAGGAGAAAAATGGAAGATAGGTTCTTTGAAAATTCAAAAGGAAAAAAAATATGTTCCTTATTTATGTTACTTTTCAAGACTGTGTTGTAAATATGTCCGGTAGACTTGGGGGCAGGGGTGATGTTCCCCCAACCCCATGCCACCTGCGGCAGTCTGGAGAACTAGCTCCAAGTCATGAGGACTAGAGAGCTGACCTGCCCATCATGTCAGCTGCAGCACTAAGGGTAGTGGACCAAGTACCTCACCTGAGCAGAACAGTAGAGTTGGCCTTGGTGGTAGAGGCTCAGATGAGCTTGCCCCAGTGTCATGATGTTGGGAATGCTAGCCATACCACTCCTCCTCTCACATGAGTTGACCTGGGCTAGGGAACTCAGGAAAGGGCATCCATTATTCATCACCATGGGAAGAAGCTGGGAGAGCTGACCCCAGGGTCATGAGAGTGCATGAGCTGGACCTGTCCCTCACTGGTTGCAGCACTCAAGAAAGCAGGCCCTGTACCTTGGCTGGATGGAACAGAAGAGCTGATCCAAGTAGGGAGGGTGCAGTTGAATCACCATGAAGGGAGAGGTTGGAAAACTGGCCCCACCACTCCTCTGATTGAGGTGATATGGGTGAGTTGGTGATGCCTCCCTCTCCGCTCCCACCACCTGCTGTAGTCAAGAGAGCCATGAGAAGAGATGGAGTATCCCTGCCCCTTCACTGGCTTCAATACTCAGGAGAGCAGGCTCTGTACCTCACCTGCTATGCACACAAGAGACTGACCAGATGGAGAAGGCACGGGTGAAGGGAAGAGGACTTATGGGACATATGGTGAGGGGGGAACTGGGAAAGGGGAAAGCCTTTGAAATGGAAACAAAGAATATAGAAAATTAAAAAAAATAAAAAATATAAAATGAGATGAAATGCAACTCAAGAGAGAGAGAGAGAGAGAGAGAGAGAGAGAGAGAGAGAGAGAGAGAGAATGTGAGAGCAAGAGAGCTGTCTCAGCTCCAGAAATGCTGGAGCTCCTGGGAGAAGGGGCCAGGGGTCTTAGCTGGGTAATACAGTAAGGCTGAATCCAAAGACTGGAGGTGTGGCTG
Organism: Apodemus agrarius; assembly: GCA_964023405.1. Classification (NCBI taxonomy): domain Eukaryota; kingdom Metazoa; phylum Chordata; class Mammalia; order Rodentia; family Muridae; genus Apodemus; species Apodemus agrarius. The sequence continues at coordinate 33,353,707 of OZ030013.1, read as the reverse complement.
CAAATAAGCCTATCCCAAGGCAATGAGAGCAGGAGTGCTGGCTCTATGTCCTGCAAATGTTGGCAATGGGTGGCCTAGCTGGAGCAGTGATAGATTACTCACCATGGTGGTGTGAATAAGGGAGAACGGGATTGCTGAACAGCTTAGCAACCACACAGGGCTAGATCCAGGGAGCTGAATTGGCCCTCCCAAAATCTATGTCATCTGCAAATGAAAGTGTCAGTCCTGCTGATTCAAACCAGCAAGCTCTCCACAACAAAGGGCAATAACAGGATAATCAGAAGGAATTCCTGTGAGGATCCAGTATTGATGGTGTCACAGAAACCAGAGAGCTGGCATCAGACCAATGGCTCATTGTAATAAACATTTGTAAGTGAAGATGTGTGGACAGAGAGATAAAAGGTAAGAAACACTTTCTTACCACAGCTTCTGTAATGGGATGTTTTCTATGCTTTGTTTATTTTGGTTTTGGATTTTTGTGTTTGTTTGTTTGTCAGACGGTGGATATGAGGGCATGTATAGGGTATGTGAAGTAAAACTCACAAAGAATTAACAAAACATTGGCAAAAAAGAGAAATATGACTGGCAGAGACCTATTTTTACTTGTTAAAATAATGTCTCACGGTCATTCATGTGAACAGGTATTAAAAGAATGAACAGAAGTACTGTAATGAGTGGGTTCATCATCAAAGAGAAAGAAGCCTTAGTTGAGAGAATGCCAGTCCATAATATCAGATCATAAGGCATTTTCTCGATTAGTGATCAATGGGAGAGGGTACAGACCATTGTGTGTAGTGCCATACCTGAGATGGTGGTCCTTGGTTCTATTAGAAAGTAGTCTGAGCAAGCCATGGGAAGCAATCTGGTAAGTAGCACCACTTTATGGCCTCTTTTTTAATCAACCCTGGCTCCAGGTTCCAGCACTTCTAGAGTGGCTACACTGACTTCCTATAAGTTGAATAAACACTTTCTGCCACAACTTGATTTTTGGTCATGGTGTTTTCACCATACAACTAGAAACTCTATTTGCAATAGAAACCCTATATAACCCTCAACAATTTGTTTTAGGCTAATAAAGAACCAGAAGCTACTATAGACTCTCATTATTTAGTACACAGCTATTACAGTGATGAGTCTTCTCTTTGAACAGTGCTGTCTTATTGAAGTCTTATATTTATTTATAGACTAAAGGTAATTTAAAAGAAGAAATCACAATGGGAAGCTTTTAATTAAGATGCAATTTTGTGTGACACAGTGGTTCAGCTATAGTAGGTATTCAATAAACATTTTAAATGGATGGATAATTTTAAGGTGTTGTTTGTATGGTATGAAGTTTTCATTTGCACATTTTATTCTTAGCTGAGATTAAATACATGTTTCCTGACTTGATAAAGCACTCATCTAACTATGCATTTAGAATAATTGTTCTTGAGAAGAAATTCTTTAGGTATACAAAAGGTAAAGTATTACAACTTGCTACTTATAAAATTCAAAACGATATGTTTAGATAATTTCTATAAATTAGATATAACAGCATAAACAAAGATGTGTCATAGTTGATTTTAATGATGCAGTCTTCATATTCAGTAAATCTTCAGTAATTTTAAATTAAATGTTTTGATGAAAATTGATGCATTTTTTTTTCAGAAATAAAAAAAAAAAAAAACACCAAACCATAGATGACTATACCTGACTTTTGTCATTTGTTACTAATCAGAAAAAGGAAGAAAAGAAAAGAAAAGAATGCATGTTTGGAATAGAAATGAGCCTTTAAATTTATGTCAATTCTAGCACACTAAATCTTTAAAATGATGCATGGTATGTATTCACTTACAAGTGGATATTAGCCATAAAATTCAGTCCCCATGCTACACTCCACAGATCCAAAGAAGGTAAACAACAAGGCAGGAACAATGGAGAAAACTTGAATCTCACTTAAATAGGGAACAAAATAGTCGTAAGAGGCAGATGGAAGGAGGGAACTGGAGGGAGTGCAGTGGGGAGGGGAATGTGTGTTCAGGATCAGGTGTGGGGAGAGGCAGGGCAGATTGCCAGAGGACCATGAAAATGAATAGAAATCTGCAATTGAAAGGGATGGGAAGGTAGGGGGCCTCTCCTGGAAGAGACTTGGGATAAGGGATTCACCCAATAATCAATTGGAGGGGGGTTCCTTATCTGTGACTCACAACATTGGGAATATGGAACCTGAAGGGGCTACCTCCTGTAGCCAGCCAGGAGCCCCAGTGCAACAATAGAGACACCAATTCACCCACAATACTTTCATCCCCAAATTTAGCCTGTCTACAAGAACTGCAGGCACTGGAGAATGGAACAGAGACTGAGGGAATGACTAGTTAATAAATGGCTCAACTTGAAACCCCTCCCATGGACAGGCACCAATATCTAAAATTATTAATGATTCTGTTATATATACAGACAGGAGCATGTTGTCCTCTGAGAGGCTCCACCTAGCAGCTGACTCAGACAGAAGCAAATATCCAAAGCCAAACTGGATACGGCTGGGGACTCATGGAATAATAGGAGGAAGGACTGTGGGCCCGAAAGGGATAAGAAATCCATAAGAAGGCCAACAACAGCAACTAACCTGAACCTTTGGGGCTCTCAGAGTCCCCATCCAAAGAACATACACAGATTGAACCTAGACCTCCTCATTAATATGTGGCAGATGTGCAGCTTGATCTTCATGTGGCCCCTGAACAACTGGAGCTGGGGCAATTTCGAAAGCTGTTGCCTGTATGGGGGATATGTTCTACTAGCTAGGTTTCCTTGTCTGGTCTTAGTGGAAGAGTAAGGCTCTGGCCTTGCAGAGACTTAAAGAGCCACAGAGGGGTATACACAGGGCCCCACCAGTTCAGAGGAAAAGAGGATAGGGGATGAGGAAACAATTGTGGGAGGGGGTGACTGGGAGGGGGCAGTGAATTGAATGTAAAGTAAATTAGGTAAAAAAAAAGATTAAATTAAATTAGAAAGTCTTTAAAATAGGTTAAGTCATCCAATACTATCTTCTTATTGTCACTCTTTGTAAATAAATGCACTTTTGTAAGTATATTTTTCCTTCCATATTGTGGGCCCCAGGGATTGATCTCTTCAAGTTTAGTAGCTGCTGTGTTATTAGCAGGTCCTATATTGTTATTTCTGTTACTCTAGACTAAAATTCAGTTTGGACTTCTGTGGTTGAGCTTGCTTTAGCTCTACCCATCCTATTCTGACCACAAATATCCCACAAATATCAGAAACAAATTTAAAATTTTCTTTCATTATTGGGATGATAATTATATATGAAAATGTGTGTGTGTGTATATCTATCTATCTATCTATCTATGGAATTTCCATATACATTTATATACATATATGTGTGTGTGAAAGAGATTATCCAGATTAAGTTCTATATATATATATATATATATATATATATATATATCCTTAAAATTATATATATATGAATAGACATAGATATATATTCATAATCTTACTCATATAGATATTTTAAGGGCTGACCATTTGTTACTACGTTATTGGTTGGTATGTTCTTGCCTTGAGAAGACTACTACTTTTTCCACTCTTAGTATTCCTTAGCTGCTCATAATTTCTTTGTCTATTATTGAGGTCTCATGACTTTTTTTCCTGTCTACTTTGGAATGTCTAATGCTGTCTTTGTTTAGCTCATGCTTAGCCAGTCACAGTAGTGTGACTTTATGGGTATAACTTCCGACATTACTAGATGAAACAATCTCGTAGAAACTACCTGATTCTTCAGCTGTTACAGTATTTTTTCCTCTTCAACAAAATTCCTGGAGTTTTGGGTACAAGAGAGTTTTTCTAGATAAATCTCAATCAACAGATTGAGAGCTCCACAGCTCTGAATTTTTATTGGTTGCAGTTTTTGTAAGGGTCACCATCTGGTGCAAAGATAACTTCCCTTAATGAGTGGTAAAGGTTACATGGATATAAAAGCAAATATTTAGAATTTAGCCAGGGTTTATGCTGTTTTCATAAAGTGGTTGTAGGTTCTCCTTCAGGATCCACAACTTCAGGATCCCTGGGGAGTTAGACAGGTTTCAAGAAAAAGGCACAGGCCGAGCACCGAGGCTGCATTCTGCAACCAGCTCGCCTTCCCCTGGACCAGAGGTAGTGGCGGGCCTCCATATTGCAACCAGGACACAGCTGGAAAGGCCCAGGCTCTGTGGGACATCCCCGCGCCCGCCCTCTGGCTGAGCACTGAGGCTGCATTCTGCAACCAGCTCAAGGGCCCCTGGACCAGCGGTAGTGGAGGGCCTCCATATTGCAACCAGGACATAGCTGGAAAGGCCCAGGTAAACACCATTTCCAGGGCTACCCTCAAGGGAGGGGGGGGGAATCTGCTAGGGTCTTGGAGCCAAGCAGGCTGAGTTCTGCCTAAGCTCTGTGGGACATCCCCGCGCCCGCCCTCTGGCCGAGCACCGAGTCTGCATTCTGCAACCAGCTTGCCAGCCCCTGGACCAGAGGTAGCAGCGGGCCTCCATATTGCAACCAGGACACAGCTGGAAAGGCCCAGGCTCTGTGGGACATCCCCGTGCCCTCTGGCCGAGCACCAAGGCTGTGTTCGTCAACCAGCTTGCCAGCCCCTGGACCAGAAATAGCGGCGGACCTCCATATTGCAACCAGGACACAGCTGGAAAGACCCAGGTAGACACCCCTTCCAGGGCTACCCTCACGGGGGATCTGCTAGGCTCTCGGAGCCAAGCAGGCCGAGTTCCTTGCAACCAGGACACAGCTGGAGAAGCCCAGGTAGACAGACTCCAACAGGGGCTACAATCGCATGGGTGGCAGCCAGCTTATGATCCCTTAAAGCAGCAGTCACACATATTCACCAGTAGAGAAACAACAGGTGAGCCCAGCCTCACAGGAGATTCAAACACCAGCCACTGACAACAAGGCCAACAAAAAACCAGAAATAACCAGATGGCAAAAGGAAAACAAAGGAACGTTACTAACAAAAATCAAGGCAACATGACAGCATCTGAACCCAGTTCTCCAACAACAGGAATCCCTGGATAACCCAAAACACCAGAAAAACAAGACTTGGATATAAAATCACTGGTCAGGATGCTGGTAGCTGAACACATAGAAAAATCTCGTAAAGAAATAGAGGAGAAAATGGATCAAAAGTTAGAAGCCTTTACGAGGCAAATACAAAAATCACTTCAAGAAATTCAGGAGAAGATGGATCAAAGAGAAGAAGACAATAAGGAAGAAAGACAAAAGTCACTTAAAGAACTACAGAAGAACGTGGGCCAACAAGTAGAAGCTATGAAAGAGGAAGCACAAAACTCTATTAAAGAAATACATGAAAACACAATCAAGCAAGCGAAAGATCTGAGCACATCCATCCAGATACTAAAAACAGAAGTAGAAACAACTAAGAAATCATAGAGGGAGACAACATTGGAGATAGAAAACCTGGGGAAGAAATCAGGGGCCATAGATGCAAGTATCAACAATAGAATACAAGAGATAGAAGACAGAATCTCAGAAGCCGAAGATACCATAGGAACCATTGATTCAACAGTCAAAGAAAATACTAAATGCAAAAAGGTGGTAACCCAAAACATCCAGGAAATCCAAGATACTATGAGAAGACCAAACCTAAGGATTATAGGTATAGACGAGAGTGAAGATTTACAAGTTAAAGGGCCAGCTAATATCTTCTATAAAATTATGGAAGAAAACTTCCCCAACCTAAGGAGAGAGATGCCCATGAATATACAAGAAGCCTATAGAACCCCAAACAGACTGGACCAGAACAGAAATACATCCGGTCACATAATAATCAAAACTCCAAATGTAATAAACAAAGAAAGAATACTAACAGCAGCAAGAGAAAAAGGCCAAGTAACATATATAGGAAAACCTATCAGAATAACACCAGACTTCTCACCTGAGACCATGAAAGCTAGAAGATCCTGGGCAGATATCATGCAAACTCTAAGAGAACACAAACTTCAGCCAAAACTATTTTACCCAGCAAAACTCTCAATCACCATTGAGGGAGACATCAAGGTATTCCATGACAAAACCAAATTTGCAAGATATCTTTCCACAAATCCAGCCCTACAAAGGATAATAGGGGGAAAACACCAAGACAAGGACGGAAACTACACCCGGGAAGAAGCAAGATAGAAACCTCCTCTCATCAAACGCAAAAGAAGATAACCTCTCGAATATAAAAAAATAAATAAGATAAATAAATATAACTTCAAAAATGTCTGGAGGTAATAATTACCATTCCTTAATATCTCTTAACATCAATGGACTCAATGCCCCAATAAAAAGACATAGATTAACAGACTGGATACGGAAACAGGACCCTACATTTTGCTGCATACAGGAAACACATCTCAGTGTTAAAGACAAACAATGCCTTAGAGTTAAAGGCGGGAAGACAATTTTACAAGCAAATGGTCTCAGGAAACAAGCTGGAGTAGCCATTCTAATATCAGATAAAATTGACTTCCAACCTAAAATCATCAAAAGAGACTCAGAAGGTCACTTCTTGCTGGCCAAAGGGAAAATCCACCAAGAAGAGCTCTCAATACTGAACATCCATGCCCCAAATGCAAGGGCACCCTCATTCGTAAAAGAAACCTTACTAAAGCTTAAAGCACACATTACACCTAACACAATAATTGTGGGTGACTTCAACACTCCACTCTCCTCAATGGACGACTCAGGAAAGCAGAAACTAAACAGGGACACAGTGAAACTAATTGAAACTCTGGACCAATTGGGTTTAACAGATATATATAGAACATTTCATCCTAAAGCTAAGGAATATACCTTTTTCTCAGCACCGCATGGTACCTTCTCCAAAATAGACCATATAATCGGTCACAAGACAGATGTCAACAAATACAAGAAGATCGAGCTAATTCCATGCCTCCTATCAGATCACCATGGAGTAAGAGTGGTCTTCAATAGCAACAAAAACAACAGAAAGCCCACATACACATGGAAACTGAACAATACTCTACTCAATGACACCTTGGTCAAGGAAGAAATAAAAAAAGAAATCAAAGACTTTTTAGAATTCAATGAAAATGAAGGTACAACCTACCCAAATCTATGGGACACAAAGAAAGCAGTGCTAAGAGGAAAATTCATAGCTCTAAGTGCATCCAAAAAGAAACTGGAGAGAGCATACACTAGCAGCTTAATGGCACACCTTAAAGCCCTGGAAGAAAAACAAGTTAATTCACCCAGGAGAAGTAGAAGACAAGAAATCATCAAACTCAGGGCTGAAATCAATCAAATAGAAACAAAGAGAACCATACAAAGAATCAACAAGACCAGGAGCTGGTTCTTTGAGAAAATCAACAAGATAGATAAACCCTTAGCCAGACTAACCAAAGGACACAGAGACAGTATACAAATTAACAAAATTAGAAATGAAAAGGGAGACATAACAACAGAAACTGAGGAAATTCAAAAGATCATCAGATCCTACTACAAAGGTCTATACTCAAAACAACTGGAGAATCTGGAGGAAATGGACGATTTCCTAGACAGATATCAAATACCAAAATTAAATCAGCATCAAGTAGACCAGCTAAATAGTCCCATAACCCCTAAAGAAATAGAAGAGGTTATAGAAGGCCTCCCAACCAAAAAAAGTATGGGACCAGATGGTTTTAGTGCAGAATTCTACCAGACCTTCAAAGAAGACTTAACACCAATACTCTTCAAACTATTCCACAAAATAGAGACAGAAGGGACACTGCCCAACTCATTCTTCAAAGCCACAATTACGCTAATACCTAAACCACAAAAAGATCCAACAAAGAAAGAGAACTACAGGCCAATTTCTCTTATGAATATAGATGCAAAAATACTAAATAAAATTCTTGCTAACAGAATCCAAGAGCACATCAAAACGATCATCCACCATGATCAAGTAGGCTTCACCCCAGGGATGCAGGGATGGTTCAATGTATGGAAATCCATCAATGTAATCCACTACATAAACAAACTGAAAGAAAAAAAACCACATGGTCATCTCATTAGATGCTGAAAAAGCATTCGACAAAATTCAGCATCCTTTCATGCTAAAAGTCTTGGAAAGAGCAGGAATTCAAGGCCCATACCTAAACATAGTAAAAGCAATCTACAGCAAACCAGTAGCCAACATCAAAATAAATGGAGAGAAACTTGAAGCATTCCCACTAAAATCAGGGACTAGACAAGTCTGCCCTCTCTCTCCATATCTTTTCAATATAGTACTTGAAGTTCTAGCAAGAGCAATTAGACAACATAAGGAAGTCAAAGGGATACAAATTGGAAAGGAAGAAGTGAAACTATCATTATTTGCAGATGATATGATAGTTTACCTAAGCAACCCAAAAAACTCCACCAGAGAACTTCTACAGCTGATAAACAACTTCAGCAAAGTGGCAGGTTATAAAATTAACTCAAGCAAGTCAGTGGCCTTCTTGTACTCAAAGGACAAGCAGGCTGAGAAAGAAATTAGGGAAATAACACCCTTCACAATAGCCACAAACAACATAAAGTATCTTGGCGTAACTCTAACCAAACAAGCAAAAGATCTGTACGACAGGAACTTCAAGTCCTTGAAGAAAGAAATCGAAGAAGACCTCAGAAGATGGAAAAATATTTCTTGCTCCTGGATTGGCAGGATCAATATAGTAAAAATGGCCATCTTGCCAAAAGCAATCTACAGATTCAATGCGATCCCCATCAAAATCCCAAATCAATTCTTCATAGATCTAGAAAGAGCAATTCTCAAATTCATCTGGAGCAACAAAAAACCCAGGATAGCTAAAACTATTCTCAACAATAAAAGGACTTCTGGGGGAATCAATATCCCTGGCCTCCAGCAGTACTACAGAGCAATTGTGTTAAAAACTGCATGGTATTGGTATAGCAACAGGCAAGCAGATCAATGGAACAGGATTGAAGACCCAGAAATTAACCCACAGACTTATGGTCACTTGATCTTTGATAAAGGAGCCACAACCATCCGATGGAATAAAGATAGCCTTTTCAACAAATGGTGCTGGTTCAACTGGAGGTCAACATGCAGAAGAATGCGAATTGACCCACTCTTATTTCTTTGCACTAAGATCAACTCCAAGTGGATCAAGGACCTCCACATAAAACCAGACACACTGAAACTATTAGAAAAGAAACTTGGGAAGACCCTGGACGACTTGGGCTCAGGGGAAAAGTTCCTGAACAGAACACCAATAGTTTAAGCACTAAGATCAAGAATTGACAAATGGGACCTCATAAAATTACAAAGTTTCTGCAAAGCAAAGGACGCTGTCAGAAGGACAAAACGGCAACCAACAAAGTGGGAAAAGATCTTCACCAACCCCACATCCAACAGAGGGCTAATATCCAATATATACAAAGAACTCAAGAAGTTAGACCCCAAAGAACCAAATAACCCTATCAAAAAATGGGGCACAGAGCTAAACAAAGAATTTCACCAGAAGAAATTCAGATGGCCGAGAAACACCTTAAAAGATGTTCAACATCATTAGTCATCAGGGAAATGCAAATCAAAACAACACTGAGATTCCACCTCACACCAGTCAGAATGGCTAAGATTAAAACTCAAGAGACAACAAGTGCTGGTGAGGATGTGGAGAAAGAGGAACACTCCTCCACTGTTGGTGGGATTGCAAAATGGAAATCAGTTTGGCGGTTCCTCAGAAAATTGGGCATGTCACTTCCAGAGGACCCTGGCATACCAGTCCTGGGCACATACCCAGAGGATTCCCCTGCATGCAATAAAGACACATGCTCCACTATGTTTATAGCAGCCTTGTTTATAATAGCCAGAAATTAGAAGGAGCCCAAATATCCCTCAAAGGAGGAATGGATACAGAAAATGTGGTATATTTATACAATGGAATACTACTCAGCAATTAAAAATAATGAATTCATGCAATTTGCAGGTAAATGGTTAGACCTGGAAAATATCATCCTGAGTGAATTAACCCAATCACAAAAGAATGCACATGAAATGCAATCACTGATAAGTGGATATTAATGAGCCCAGAAGCCCTAAATACTCAATTCACAAATAGCAAGTCAAATGATTCCCAAGAAGAGGAAAGGAGAGGACCCTGGGCCTGTAAAGATTGCATCCAGTTTAGTAAAGAAACCGAGGGGGGAGGGGGAATGATTGGGGAATAGTTGGGGGGGGAGAAGAACTATGGGAACTGTGGTGGGTGGGAACTGGGAAAGGGGAAAGCCTTTGGAATGTAAAAATAGAATATAGAAAATAAAAATTAAAAAAAAAGAAAAAGAAAAAGGCAGAGTTTCCCCTTTTAAAACAGATATAAGGTCCAAATAGAAAGCTTTATCCAGGCAAACTTTCCAATGGAGGGATTTGAACACCAATGCAGCCACAAAACTTTTGACCTTGAATTTGTCCTGTCTACAAAATGTACAGGGATAATGATGAGGCTGAAGTTGAGGGAATGGCCAATCAGGGACTGGCCCAAGTAGAGACTCTTGCCATAAGAGAAAGCCCTCCCTGAAACTATTAATGATATTCTGCTATACTTGAAGACCTGAGCCTAACATAATTATCATTTAAGAAACTTCACTTAGAAGCTCATGGAATTAGAAGCAGAACCCCACAGCCAAACATGAGGTAGAGCTTGGGAAATTTTGTGAAAAGGGGAATGAGGGATTCACAGAACTAGAGAGGTCATTGACACCACAGGAAAATATACAGAATCAACTAACCTGGGCCCATAGCTCACAGAGACTGAACCACCAACCAGAGAGCATCCATGAGGCAGATCTAGGTCCCTACACTTATGTAACAAACCTACAGCTTGGCCTTCATGCGGGTCCCCTAACAGCAGGAGCAAGGGCTGTCTCTGACTCTGCTGCCTTCCTTTGTATCTATTTCCCCAAATTGAGATGCCTTATCTAGCCTCAAAAGGAGAAGATATCCCCAACCCTACTGCAACTAGATAGGCTCAGATTGATTGATATTCATAGAAGCTTCCATATCTCTGAAGAGAAAGGGAAGGGAATGGGGACAGGGGAAGAGAGAGGATGAGGCTGTGAAGCTGTGATTAGATGTTAAATAAATTAACAATTGTTTATTTAGGCCAAGGTTTGTATGCTACTGCTTTTGGCTTGTGGTCATTCTGTCATGCTGGTCATTTTTGTGGTTCTTAGCTATCATATGTGGGTAGGACTGATGCTCTCTTTTTACCTTTGGAAGCTTACATAGAAGTTTCTCATACCTAAAAGCTAGTCTTCATAAAGACTAAAAATATACTCAAATCAGTTTAAAAATATAAACAGTATTATTATGAGCGTCTAACAAATCAGGTGTTCCCTGAGATGTTCAGACATTACTTGCCTGAAAGCTATGAAGAGTACCTGAGCTCAGATCTCAAATTTCCATATGAACAGATTGGTGTGGAAGCACAAATGTGCAACAGCAGCTGGGGGCAGGCTCAGGGCAATGGAGACAAAGATTACTGCAACTCACTGGCCAAATTCTCTTTATGATGTCCAGATTAAGTAATGCTGTTTCCAAAATTAGTTGAGAGAGAGATTGAGAAAGAAACTGACAGTCATCTATATCCTTCACCTGTACGTGAAAATGTTTTCAGGAACACACACTAACAGGTACATATATCATATACATACAGCAGGAGCAAGGGCTGTCTTTATCTCCCAAATGATCTTTAAATAAATGGATTTTTTAATTATTTGAGAACTTTATATATGCATACACGTATATTGCTCATATTCACCTTTCTTCTTCAACTCCTACTTCATCCACACCCACACATCTTACCTAAAATAATGTTGTTGTTGTTGTTCTCCTCCTCCTCTTTTCTTCTTCTTCTTCTTCTTCTTCTTCTTCTTCTTCTTCTTCTTCTTCTTCTTCTTCTTCTTCTTCTTCTTAACTGTTAAACCCAGTTTTGTGGTTCAAATACTCTTGGTTGTGTAGTCATGCCATACAACTTGATCAACCTACCATGGATCACACATTTAAGGAAACTGACTTTTTCTTGCCCATCTACTATTAAATGCAAATATCTTCTTCTTCCAAGTAGAAGGGACTTGATTCCCTCTCCTGCTCCCTCCTGAGGTTTTTGTGGGTTTTTTTTTTTTTTTTGGTCTGGCTTGAAATTTAACAAGTTGAGTGTATACTCATCTAGTTGCTGTGAAAAACTATATGCAACTTTTCTATTTTACCCATAAAATATTGTTTGGTTATATGTTGTTATCCTCCTGAAGGAATAACCTTTACAACAGACAGGGATAAATTTTGGATTGGAGTAATAATAAAACTTAGTTCAGCATGATTTTATTGCAACAAGTGATCATCAAGTTTTGCTTTAATACTATGTTTTGTTTAACAGTATAAATTTGTATGTTTTTTCTTATGACTTAATGACCTGTAGGTTCTGGGACCCTGGAGTGGTGCCACATATTGGTTCCATCTTGTGGAGAAGGTGTTAGATCTACTCAAAAAGTGATTGATTTCTCCTATAATATTCCTTTTGTTATTGTTCTAGTCGCCATACTGTTAGTCAAAATGTTATTAGAGCTTACATGGTTCACAGAAGGGTAAGATTAATGATTGAATTTCTCGTTCAATGGTGTCATTTTTATCTATAACACTATAAAAAAAAGAAGCCAATAGCAATGAAGCCTTCTGGTAAGTTCCAGCTTGATTTCTCCATATTTTGTGAAGTTCCTAACATGTTCACTTAAGTAGTGTCCTCAACAATAGAGTCCTACTGTTAAGCTGTAGAGGATATCTAGAAACAATGACAATATATTGCAATATTTGGTGGGAGGATTCTATGGGACCCCAGTGTCCAGCAAATTCAAGAGAAGTTCACACTCTAATGACATTTGTTTTAAATATATATTTTTAGATTTATTTTTATGTATATGAATGATTTGCATCCACAACTCTGTGTGTATTATGCATGCTTAGTAATTGCCAAGACAAGAAGAAGGCACTGGATCTCCTGGAGATATAGTTGATTATTATCTGTCATTTATGTGATGAGAATGGACCCAGTTCCTCTGCAAGAACAACAGGTGCCCTTAACTACTGAGCTATTCCTCCAATCACCAATGTTAGGGCTCCAGTTTGTTAGCATGTGATGCCCAATAGAGAATGTGTGCCCTATTACAGGGTAACTCCATTTCATCTCTATTTGTTTTTCTTTCTTTCCCTGTCTCTGTCTTTTAGTCTCTCTGTTTCTTTCTCTCTCAAATGTGTATATTCATATATATATATATATATATATATATATATATATATATATACATATATGTGTGTGTGTGTCTTAAGAAATTTATCCAGCAGAGCCCCTCAATATGACATTTTATAAATTAAACTCAGTGTTAATTATCCCTCCCATGTAAACTGTTTTATTTTGTCCTCTTGTCCCAAACTGCTTTTAACTACTCTGAATTCTTTATTCTAATTCTCATGTTTATGTAAGAGTAGTTTGTCTCCCATCCTTTGAAAGTTCCTCAAATCCATAGCCATTAGGGATGTGTAAATCAAAACGACTCTGAGATTCCATCTCATACCGTTCAGAATTTCTAAGATTAAAAACACAAGTGGCATGCAGGGGAATCCTCTGGGTATATGCCCAGGAGTGGTATGCCAGGGTCCTCTGGAAGTGACATGCCCAATTTTCTGAGGAACCGCCAAACTGATTTCCAGAGCGGTTTTACCATTTTGCAATCCCACCAACAGTGGAGGAGTGTTCCTCTTTCTCCACATCCTTGCCAGCATTTGTTGTCTCTTGAGTTTTTAATCTTAGCCATTCTGACTGGTGTGAGGTGGAATCTCAGGGTTGTTTTGATTTGCATTTCCCTGATGACTAATGATGTTGAACATCTTTTAAGGTGTTTCTCGGCCATCCGAATTTCTTCTGGTGAAAATTCTTTGTTTAGCTCTGTGCCCCATTTTTTGATAGGGTTATTTGTTTCTTTGCGGTCTAACTTCTTGCAATAAGGACACATGCTCCACTATGTTTATAGCAGCCTTGTTTATAATCGCCAGAAATTGGAAGGAGCCCAAATATCCCTCAAAGGAGGAATGGATACAGAAAATGTGGTATATTTATACAATGGAATACTACTCAGCAATTAAAAATAATGAATTCATGCAATTTGTAGGTAAATGGTTAGACCTGGATAATATCATCCTGAGTGAATTAACCCAATCACAAAAGAATGCACATGAAATGCAATCACTGATAAGTGGATATTAATGAGCCCAGAAGCCCTAAATACTCAAGACACAAATAGCAAGTCAAATGATTCCCAAGAAGAAGAAAGGAGAGGACCCTGGGCCTGTAAAGATTGCATCCAGTTTAGTAAAGAAACCGAGGGGGGAGGGGGAATTATTGGGGAACAGATGGGGGGAGAGGAACTATGGGAACTATGGTGGGTGGGAACTGGGAAAGAGGAAAGCCTTTGGAATGTAAACATAGAATATAGAAAATAAAATAAAATAAAATAAAATAAAATAAAATAAAATAAAATAAAATAAAATAAAATAAAAAAAGAAAAAAAAAACACAAGTGGCAGGTTATGCTGGCCAAGATATGCAGTAAGGGGAACTTCTCTATTTAGGTATAAATGGAAACTTATATAGCTACTTCGGGAATTAATATGGCAGCTTCTCAGAAAACTTGGAAGCGACCTACCTCAAGACCCAGCTATATCACTCCTAGATACATAAACAAAGGGTGCTTCGTCCCACTGCAAGAACTCTTGCTCAATTAAGTACATAGTGGTTTTACTACCTTCCTCCATTCTGTGGGTATTCCCAATACAGCACACATAGCATTCAACTCAAGATGAATTTTTCCAGCTCTATCCATTTATATGGGATATTTAAACAATTTTATTTTATTTTATTAGCTGTATAGTATTTCATTGTGTAAATGTACATTATTTTCACTATCCATTCATCAACTGATGATCATATATGCTATTTCCATTCCCTGACTCTTGTAAAGAGAACAGCCATAAACATGGATGAGAAAGTCTCTGTCATAATGCATAGAACACCCCATGTTTACTTTCCCTTGAGTTATATAGTGAAATCATATAGAAGATCTAGCTTTATTTGATTAACATAATAAGTGTAGAGGTTTCCCCTTTCTCCAGCAGTAAATAGATGTTCTCCTTTCCCTAGAATAAGCCAACATGTTTTACCAGTGTACTTTTGTTCGTTTTTCTACTTGTAAATTCTTTAAAATTATTCCTCTCTCATATATTCAACTGTAGTCTCACCTCCATACTCTTTTAATGGTTCCTCTCCCTTCCCAACTCTTCTCCCCCAATCCATTCCTCCTTGTACATTTCCCATCAGAAAAGGCAGGCCTCACAGGACTATCAACTAAACATGGAATGCCATGTTACAATAAGGTAAGATCCAGCCTCTCCTATTAAAACTGGAGGAGGCAACCCAGTAGAAGGAAAAGTGTCTGAAAATAAGACACAAGTGTCAGAGACTTCCGTAGTCTTAATCTTAGGAGTACCAGAAGAACAGTAAGCTATACAACATAATGCATATGCACGCAACCTTGGTCAGACTCATACATGCTTCCTAATTACTGGTTTGGTTCACTATAAGCCCCTAAGTGTCCTGGTTAGTTGGTTCTGTAGGCCATTTCTTTTTCATGTGGTGTCCTTGATTTATCTGGCTGATACACAATCCTTTTTTTCCTTTTTGCAGGATTCCCTGAACTCTGCTTATTTTTTTGGCTCTGGGTCCCTGCATCTGATTCCACCAATTAATTGCTGGATGAAACGTGTCTGCTGACCATTATGTTAGGCTCCAGTCTATAAGTATAACAGAGAATTATTAGGAAGCATTTCATTGACTTTTAAAATATACCGTTGTTATTATTATTATGGCAGTTGTATTTGGTTTTATCTTATGTCTATGAGCTATGCAGTCCCCAGTTCCTGGCTCTTTAGACAATGACAGGACTGGGCTTCCTCTCATGACATATGTCTCAATTTTTATCAGTCATTGGTTGGCCACTCCTACAATTTCTACACCACCTTTACTCTAGCACATTTTTTCAGAGAGGAGAAATTGTAGGTCAAATCTCTCCATTGAAAGCCTTTTGTGGTTACAGAAGATGGCCATTCAGGGTTTCTATCCCCCATTACTAGAAGACTTTCTTAAAAGAACCCTCATAGATTCCTGGAAGTTTCCTTTGCTCTGTTCCTACACAACTCTCCAAATAGCCCCCTCCAAATCCAGTCTCATACCTCCACTTTTCCTTTCTGTTTCTATCACTGATCATCCCAAGTCCACCCCCAAAATCAATTCTATTTCACTTTCCCAAGGAGATACTTATGACCACCTCTGATTCTGCCTTGTTACTTAGCCAATCTGGGTCTACGGATTAAAGCTTGTTTATGCTTTACTTTATAGCTAATATCCACTTATTGTTTATATATGAGTATATATTATGTTTGTCTTTCTGGGTCTGGGCTTATTCATTCAGGATGATATTTTCCTGGTTCCATCAATTTATCTGCAAATATCATGATAATTATTTGACAGGTTGAAAATGTATAAATGTGTAAATGTACCAACTTTGTCTCTTTTTTCTTTTCATCTGATCTTTAGTTGAGGGATGTTTACATTGTTTGCAGTTTCTGGTTATTATAAATAAAGCTGCTATGAACATAGTTGAATACTGTTGCTTTCTGTGGATAAAAAAGTATAAAACATTCTTAATTTTTAACAAGGAGCCCAAAACAATACAATAAAAAAAAAGAAGGCGTCAACAAATGATGCTGGTCTTACTGGATGTCTACATATATAAAAATGCAAATAGATCCATATTTATAACCCTACAGAAAACTGAGGTATAAGTAGACCAAAGACCTCAACAGAAAACTAGATACACTAAATTTCATTGAGGAGAAAATGAGAAGTAGCCTTAAACTCATTGGTACAGGAGATACAAAATGAACAGAAAACTATCATTCAGACATTAAGATCTACAACTAATAAATAGGACCTCATAAAACTGAAAAGGTTCTGTAAAGCAAAGAACACTGTCAATAGGACAAAGATGGCATCCTACAGAATGGGTGTGTGTGTGTGTGTGTGTGTGTGTGTGTGTGTGTATATATATATATATATATATATATATATATATATATAATTTTTAACCTTATCTTTCCCCCTTCCCATCTGTATTCAATCTATCAGAAATCACAATTTATTTCACTTCTGTAATGCAACTGGTGTTCAATTTATTCCATTATCACATATCATCATTTTCAGGGATGCTGCGATGCCCTGACTTATATCCCTGCCTTTACCGTTCTTGTCCCTGCAGTATTGCTTCAGATACCTGCTATGTTCTTATAAAACTAGAAATTAGTTTCTATCACTGCACTCTTCAGTACTCAGCAAATGGCTTCCTAAACTCCTTAATACAAATTGACTTATTTTTACATACTACTTATTTTTTTCTGTGTATGCCTTAGAGTATTTAATCTGGTTTTTTGTTCTGATTTCTTCATTCCTTGTGATACTATGTGCTTAAGCTTTGGTATAAGTGGTAGGACATCATTTTTTTTGTCTACAAAACCATGCCTTCAAATACTGGCATAGAAAATTCCCTCATCTCATTGAAATCTCTGCCCAAACCAGAACTTAGGAAAGGCATTTGTTCAGACCCTCTTCAGTTACTATGCAATGCTGGATTTTTGGTCACTTGTTTTTCTTATTATTTTCATAATATAAATTACACGTTTCCCTGATTAGTTATTTATATTCTGCTTTCCTCAAGTGACTGCATATAACTATAAAGCCAGTTTTTGTTGTTTTAATTCATGTTTATAAGGTCAGTGTTTTGAAGCTGTCAACAAAATAAGCAAATGCAAAATTTCTCAATATAATTAAACTGCAATTAGCTAGGTTTCTATAGCATTTTATTCCCAAAATATCTATAACCTTTTTTGAATACTTGAACTGCCTTGTTCTTGTATGGCTCATTTGTCTCCTTGTTTAAGAACATAAATTGACTGACAGATGGATACTCAAAATGCGGCATTGTCCCATCCATCCACCTCTGTCAAACATGGCATTCTTCACCTTTTCAAATTCTTTTCATTCCTGAACTCTTAGAATTTTTATGTTTTTTTCACTAGAATGAAAAAAAAGCATTTAAATTGCTTCCTTTTACACATATTGAGTGCTGTTGATAAAAGCCCAAACTCCTTTCCTTAGTGTGTTTCTATAATACAGTGTATATTGAATTCAATTGACATGCAAAATATCCCTAATAGCATCTCAGTGCTCTCATGCAAGCATTCTAAATAGTCCAATCATAAGAATTCTTGTAGAGTTACATTAGGAGTGTCATGTCTAGTTAAAACTGGTCTGATAAGAAAAAATCCAATTCAAGCAGGAAAGATAGAGCTATGATATTTGCAGAAAATGGGTAGAAATAGAGATCACCATGGTAAACAAGTCAAACAATGATACATATGTTACATAGGATATACAATATCTAAATCTATACACAGAGAGTGTGTGGAAATTGAAAGGATTTGTTTGAGGGTAGGAAGAAATATAAGGAATGAATATGGATAATACAAAAGAATTGTGTGAGAGGAAAACGACAGGGAAAATAAAGTTTGTTTTGTTTCATCTCTGCAGTTTAGATTTTATTTTTTTAATGCGTCTGTGTCTACAACTCCAGAAGTGGACAAAGAATAGTATTGGAGGAAATATGAGCACATTGAAGTGACATATATGCTTAAAAATGAACTCTAATCCTCAAAAATTACTAAAATAATGATAATATATACATGTATTTTATACCTTCCTGGGTTATAAAGAATGCTTTGAAGACATAGATAAAACGACTATTTACGGCATCACTTTTAAATCATGGGTATGTATCTTATATGTTCATGTTCAGTATTACCTAAAGATAGTAAATTTAAACAAATAACTAAATGACTCATTTTAAGACACATACTTCATCAGATATTTAAGTCACTAAGTTCTCTAAGTAATGAATATCAACGTCACTTGTCAGACTAGATCAAAGGTTCATGTCTCACTTCCCCAACCAAAATTCAGCTTTTTTTTTTTTTTTGCAGGTTTTAGCATGTATTAGGAGAGACTGATTTTAGCAAAAGGGCTTAGATCAGCACTGCTGAATTGAATCTCCCTGATTCACTTCTCATTTTTCTTCTACCAAACTGCCATTTCAAGCTTAAACTTTCTACAGATCAATTCTTTTAATCCTTGACAATGCCTTAGATGACATTGGAACTGTCTTCTTGAGGTGGTGTAGGGCCATTTTAATGACTATGAATGCTATTGTAGTTAAATTTTTAGGGATCTGTAGTTTAAAGAAACAAATATAACTTTTTCCAAACCTGTACACCTTTGTATATCTCTCAAGATATAGCTTTTAGTTTGTCTAAATGATTCATATGATACTTAACAGGTTCATCATTCAAATGGAGAGAATCAATATAATTTTCATATATATATATATAATTTTCTTTTAATACATGCATACATATTTAATACAAAACTTTTGTGATGAGGATCAAACCTAGAACCTAACATACATTAGGTAAGCCCAGATTCTTCAGCCCAGTTTCATTATTTTCTAAATGTGCTTCATCTGTTAATTATGCCAATTAAGCATTATTTAAAATCTGTCTGTCTTGCTATTTATAGATTAATTTAAACTTTGTTTTTAGAAAACCAGTTGTATTTAAAAATAAAAGATACTGATAGGGTTTATATCTATGGCCAAAGTATATTTTTTTTATATTTTCTGCATGGAAATTTTCACATTACAAACATAATAATAAAATTATTTTTATATGTGGAGTTGGTTTTGGGTTTTTTGGTTTTTCTGAGACAGGGTTTCTCTGTATAGCCCTGACTGTCCTGGAACTCACTCTGTAGACCAGGCTGGCTTCGAACTCTGAAATCTGCCTGCCTCTGCCTCCCAGCGTGCTGGGATTACAGATGTGCACCACCACCGCCCAGCATGGAGTTGGGCTTTAGGATTCATGTTTCTACTATAGAGTGTGTCTTGCCTTCAACAGTTTCCTGGGAATCTAGATTTTCTGCATTGATCATATAACAATTGTTCTGAATTAAATTCAGACTATGACATAAAATGAAGTTTGCTTAATTCTACAACTATGGTTCCCAGAGACTCTGTGAGGCAGTTTTCAATCCCATCTCCTGGCTCCTGCTGACACGAACATACATGAAGCATTTGTTTACAAAAGCAATCATGCACGCAACAAATAATAAAATGTATAGTTTAATATAGTAAAGAAAAGAATCTTTTATTAAATGAATTCATGAAGAAAATGGTCTCTGTGAGATGAATTTTAGGGGAAAGAGAAAATTAAAGTCAATTTTAGCGCTTTATCCTGCCATGATGAAAGCTATCGAATTATCACAAGCTTAATTCATTAATGGATGTCTGTTCTCACACAACAGAAATCTCTGTATTAGACCTAAAATTAATATAATTAATTCCAATAGTAGTGATTAGTTAGTCATATGAATAAAGTTTACAATAATGAATATAAGCCTACCTATAGAGTTACAAATAGGCATTTATATGCCCGTATCTACATATGTACACATATATACATATATGTATATATTTGTGTGTTTGTACACACACACACACACACACACACACACACACATATATATATATATATATATATATATATATATATATATATTAATAAATACCAAAAAGCCAGATATTCAAAAAAAGGAAATAGGAATCTATGAGAGGGCTAGAGGGTTTATATGGAGAAAATGGAAGGAGTATATGATGTAATTATAATCTCAAAATTTTAAAAATATTTTAAAAGTCAGTACAATATATACAATCCTATTACCTCTCAGATATCTATTTATTTAGCTAGCCATTTGGCTCCAGAACACCAATATGTGTGTGCTTTCTCCTTCGGAATTCCACCTCCCAGCTTTCTTCAAGTTGCTCATAGTTCTTTGTGCAGGGTTGCAGTCTTGTGGCCTCTTCCTCCGATTCATTAGTTTCATGCTTTCTCAGGTCAGATTTGCATAATCACATCGCTGCATCTTTATGGATATAGCTTCAGATATAACTAGGATACCCATTGCCTTCCTGACAGGAGGAAACTTTCAGATCAGTTCCAGTTCACAGGTCTTTGGACCCTGTTTCTGAAGGGACTTGCCTTCTCTCTCTCACTGGCAAGTAACCATAAGCAACCACAGTAGGCTTTGATAACCCTGAACAACAACTCAAAAGACTTCACATGTCTGTTATTGGGATTTTGTTACTCTTTGTTTTTTGGAGGAGGCATCATCGTCCCAGATAATAAAAATACACTCAACTATATAGGTACATTTACACAAGAATTATGTGTAGTGTAGTGTTTTGCTGACACATAGTTAATAATTGCTAGTGGATCTTCAGAAACCATTATTTTATTTGATTCACCTCCCTCAATCATCTGTTCTTACCTATCTTCCCCTTTCCTAAAGAGCCCCTACTTTTCTCATTTTTCCTATCATCTAAAAACTGTGACCAGTTTCTTAAGGCTACAAAATAAAACTAACTCCCAAAAGTACATATATCCACCTCTATAGAATGGCTTCAGTTAATGTGGTTAAGAATAAACATTTAAAACACCAAAAACATCTTAGTGGATTATTATTTGTCTTTCCCGATTCTCTGAGCTTGATCTAGAACATGTAGGTTTGGTCTGTGTTTTGAGCAACTTAGTCACTGTAATGCTCAGAAGAAATTGTTGAGAAAGAAAACATTTTTTATCTGTGCTATTATTGATGTACCTTGAAAATTTTGGAGTCCTGGATTAGCTGAATAGAAAAAAATAATGGATCTATATTCTGGGGTACATGCAGTACTCAATGGAAGTAGACATCTACCAAATGTGTGACACATCTATTCCACTGAAGCCAGATACTATGGTTACATCAAAAACTCACTAGAAAGCCTTTTGTTGCAGTGTTAGTGAAGTTTACATTGTTATAAGCATCATTGCATCCTTTTTACATGTCTAAGAGTAAGTGTTCATTGCAAACTACTTCATTTGTCGGGTGAAAATCAGAGGATCCCTTTGTACTAAAGGTAATATTTCAAGATTTGAATCAAGACACAGATCTAGCAACAGAAAGTTATGATTATGATGAATTTCAAAGAAAATAAACCTCATCTCTCCAGGCATCTACCAAAGTGAGCTTGTCATGTGCTTTTAAATAAAGAATGGTAAATATCACACACATTTTTCTGCCCTAAAGGGAAGATAATATTGACTTGGAACTCTGACCTATCTGTTTCAATGAGTGCAAATAAGTTTTAATTCTAAGCTCCAAGCAAGTTTTCTCCCTCAATCAATAAAAATTTTTTTACAAAAACAATGAGAAATGGGAAATGTCATTTAGTATCCCACAAGCTTATTTGGTTAAGTAATATTAATTCTATGGCTAAAGCTAGAAGATAGTTTTCAAAGGCTGGCATGAAAGGTATCTGTTTTTTAGAACATGATTTGAATTCAGGGCTGAGAGACCTGAGTTTGTTATTTTTTTTTTTTCTATTTCTCCAGTGTTTTAGATAGTCTACTATTGTATCACATTTGTTTTAAATATCATCATTTCAAATAGTCAAATATCATTAAGCCCAAGGCATCAACATACATTGGTACTTCATAAAATCAAACATAGGTGGTAGCTTCATTAACTGTAATGCTACTGTATGTGTGGAATTGTTGATTTGGTGTTTATTTATAGACAAGACTTCAGAATTGTGTTCTATTTGAAAGACATAGCTCATACTCAGAATATGTTTTTTAATATTTACTTTCTAGCACTATTTCTCAGATCAATTATGCATCGGGCAGTATCCATTTGGAAATAGAATTTATTCCAGGAATCATTACAGGGAAATTTTGAAATAATTAGTTTTGAAATGATTATTTAATAAAGATAATTAACAAATGGGATAACATAAGTAAAGCATAGAAATATCAAATGCAGTGAACAATTAGTATATATACACTCAAAGGGAGAATATGTAGTGAAGAAAGGGAAAGAAAACTTACATCTTAGTTCAGGGTTAAAATGTAGCCATCATTAGAAAAGATGAGTTACCAATCAGAGATTATGGAGTAACTAAAGACAATGACAAAGAGCTGTCAATGGCTTCCCAGATCTACCAGCATGGAATATTCTCACCAACTATAGTACTGTCAAAAAAGGAGGTGGCTTTCAGACACCCAAAAAATGATTAATATGAATATATCCCACATGTTGGGGAAAATGGTGTTTATAGGAGTTCAAATTTAAAAACCTTTATTTTTTAATTGATAAATACTCCTGTATGATGACATGAAACTTGCTGCACACACAAGTGGTTTTCTTCCACATTGCCAGCCATGACGTTGCTAGTTGGCTGCAGCTGATTCTTGTTAAAGAGCATATTAAGTACTACCCGTTGTTTCCAATGTGAGGGTCATTTATAGTCAATTATGGCAGGGAAAGTCATGTGGAATGTCTAGCCACATTCTATCTTCAGTATTTAACAGTGAAAAATTAATGTGGTAGCTCACCTGGGGTCATCTTCTTTTACTTTTTTTATTATCTTCAGGAACCCAGGGTATTGGATTATGCTGCCCACATTCAAAAAGGGAACTGGGAAAGGGGAAAGCCTTTGGAATGTAAACATAGAATATAGAAAATTTAAAAAAATTAAAAAAATGTAAACAAATAAAAAAAAGAGTAAAAAAAAGGGATGTTTGGCTAAATCCCTTGTGAAACACCCTCAGAGACACTCCTTCAGATATGTCCTCTATGGAAATGCTAATCATGTCAATCTGACATTAAAGACTAACTACCAAAAAGCATTTGAAGAAAATAAATTTGGTGTTTTTCAAGTTATTGACAATCAGAAACAAGTATAAATCACATCAGAATACAGGAAAAAAACCTTTCTATTTGATCATCCAGTAAATTTTTTATGTCAACTAATAAACAATTTTTAGATATAATAAAAGTGTTTCAGGATAAAGCAGATCTTATATCATAAGTCACAGCAACATTGCCTGATTTGTGGCTAAAAATAATAAGTTAGTAACTGTCATAATAAGTACTCATGATTGCATAACTCATTTAAACTAAATTCTATAAATTCTATAAATGTTAAATTTGCCTGCCATCAACTTAATATCTGTGAATTTAATTTTAAATCAAGTGAGCATGTTTCTCCCTCCATGTATTTTTACACATTGTGATATATATGTGTATATATATATGTATATATGTATATATGTATATATGTATATATGTATATATATACATATATATATTCTGTCTAAAATTTTTATAAAGCTATTTTTACATGGTGATTTCAACCATTAGTGATACTGAATGAATCAAAACCCAAAGTAGTGAATGATATTTTTCATAACTAAGTAATTTATTTTTGTAGTCGCACTTGAAAGTCTCTGGAATTTAGAGCTTGATAAGATGGAAAAATGAGCTAAACATAGTGTTTCCCTGATTATATTTTTTCTTTTACTAGAGACATTTTGCAGTGATGGAGTTTCAGTAAACTGCTATTAGATGCTTTTTTCTACAGTAGAAAAATAGCATCTGCTAATTTTAGTTGGATATAAAGGCCTACAATTATATTCCTTTCTACCAGCAACGACCAGCAAAGTTCTTGAGGTTTTCTGTGTAGTACAGTGGTTGTTGTAGCTTTTTTGTTTGTTGTTTTGTTTTTTTCACTTTATGGATCTTCATTATTTAGTCCTGCTATGAAGATATATATGATTAATATATATGTTTCCATGTAGGATAAAAAGGAAAGCATATGATGATGGTTCTTTGTATTTTAAGAAGTTAATGAACTTCTTGATTAAATAATTATCCTTTAAAAGTAAGTATACAAAATATCGTGAACACACTTCTGTATCTGTACTACCTGGAATATTGAAAGGACTATAGCAGAGGAATCATAACATCAATAAGACAAGAAATGTTCATAAGCTTTGAAGCAGAGGAATATTTGTTCCATGTTTGTGGAATGGAAATTGATGAGACATCAAATGAGGGTATTTATTTCCTTAAAATTCAGAAGAAGTAGCATATAATCTAGCAATGCCCATTTGGGAACATATACAAAGAAAATTAAGTCAATATGACAGAAAGAGATCTGTGCTTAATATGCATTGTTCAGAAAAGTCAACAGGTAGCATGAAAATGAATATTCATTCACAATTGACTGTATAAAGAAAAGGTGGTTTAAATGCATAGTAGAATGCTACACAGTAAAAAAGGTGAAAAAATTACGTTATTCATAAGAGATAATATGTACTTGGAGGATAATCTGTTACCTAAAATTGAATAAGCTGAGAAAACAAATATTGCACAAACTTATTCACATGTGAAATGAATAAGATAAATGTCATATATACAAATAGAATCATGATGTCATAAGCTGTGTGATTCTCAGCACTGAATTTAGCATAGGAAGAGTATGTTAAAGGTTACAAAATTTTAAGACCATGTCTGAGAAATCTATTATATCATGATGTAAATGTAGTTATTAATAATAATATTCTTGGCAAAATGTTATGAGAATAAATGTAATGCATCATTCATATAGAAACACTAATCAGCATATACTTCTGGCCACATTGTGTATGTGAAATGTCTACTATTGTATGTGTCATTTCAAAACAAGAAATAGGAACATTTGAAAAGATAAGGAATAAGAACTATTATATTAATCTAGCAATCCCCCTCATGGTCTATACACAAAGAAAATGAAATGAAAACCTCATGGAGATATCATCTATCCTAATTTAACTACAGCATTCATTATTCAAAACAGACATTGATGGATGATGGATAAACACTTCCTGTACATATGCCTGGTGTTATATAATTGGAAGATAGTTAGGAACTAGCAAGATTTTTCTGTTTCTTTTTTTCCCAATTTGAATCCCAAATTAGCTTCCTGTTATATAGATGTCATCTGTTTTTCATTCATCACTATCTTTCCTTTTGTTCTTTATTATATACCCATTAACCATTCTACCTCAATATAGGCAGTCATTTTCTTATATATATTTAAGGTTTCTAACAATATGGTTTGATTTACCCACACATAATGAAATCAATAATACCATCAAGAAAATTAACCTGCCGTTGACCTAAAACTTCCTACTAAGTCAAAAGCACTGACCTGCAAAGCTTTGCTGATCAACTTCATGCACCCTAGATTCACTTGATAAAGCAGTCTCAGTTGTGGGATTGCCCAATAAATTGGCCTGTGGATATATCTGTGGGAGATTTTTTCTGATTAATTGACATAGGAGTCTCAGGCCCACTGGCTCACACAATTCCTTTAGCAGATGGTCCAGGGCTCTATAAGAAAAGTACAAAATTATTATCCTGTGAGTTAGGCAGTATGCAGCATTTTTCATGGTTTCTCTTTTCAGATTCTGCATTGAGATTTTGCTCTGGCTTTCTTCAATGATGAAGTATAAGCTAGATATGTAAACAGAATAAAGCATTTCTTCCTGTAAGTTGATTTTGTTTAGAGTGTTTATTTTTTTAAATAATAAAATAAGATAACACAACTGACATATCCAAATTAGACAATAGAAATATACAAAAGTAAAGTGCCCCATACCACACCCTATAAAGCATAAGTATCAAATACCCACTCATTTGTATACTCAAGAATTCTATAAAGACACCAAACTAGAAAAAATATATTTACAAAGGACCTGGTACAGACCCAGAGTAAAACTCTGACTCATTTTATCAAATATTTCTTTGACTTGTCACTTTTTCTGCCCTTCAACTAGGTGTCACTTTCAAATATGGCCTCTTCCTTTTACAAACTAGCCTTACTTTCATTGTTAGGCAGAAAATGTATGCTCTAAGGGTATGTCTGTATTCCACCCAGATCATACTACAATCCAGGTTTTTGTATGTGTGTTCTCTTGCAAGAGCAGCCATGTTGCCAGATTAAAATTTGTCTACATCTTTACCTGTCTGTTTAACCTTAAAATTGTACACAGTTTAACTTTACAGAGGAAACAATTTTCTCATCCTCAGACTTACCAGTCCCAATGTTTTAATGAAGATCCATTGATGAGAAGATCTGACTTAACTGCAGTCCTGATCATCTGACCTTCAGCAAATGAACACTTACTTCATCATCAAGGCTTGCAAACAAGAGTCTGATAAGACATTTTCCTTTTCCAGCTGGTTTGCAAGAAGAGAGACTTGGCTTTTATAACAACCAGAGAACAGAAACCAGAACACTTACCTTTACCTCCATGTATGTAGCAATATACTAAGTTCAAGTAGAATGGACTTACTGGCTTGACAGAGCTGGAACCATCATTCCACATACTATTTCTATGTACTTACCATTTAAAGAATTCATATGTAGATGAAATTATTCAGTCATGTACTTTCTGACACTAGTTAATTGTGAACAGCACAATGTCCCGTAGGTATATTTATACTGTTAGAAAAAGAGAAACCTCTCTCCTTTTGTAGATGAATAATATGATTATTATTCACAACTTTCTTATCCAGTCATACATTAAAGGATACATAGCTTGTTTTCACGTATTTGCTATAGTTACTAATAACATTTCAAGATTCTAATTTTATTTGTTTTTGTCCATTTCTAGGAAAGGTACTTACAGGTCACATAGTAATTCTGTTTTCTGTTGTTGAAGAATAGTGATTCTCATTTTGTTTAATAACTCATGTTTTATTCAGAGATTTTTTTGTTCTCCATGATGTTACCAACCCAGAAACATTAACTATCTTCTGCATTTCACGAATAAAACCTGAAACAAAAGGAAAACATTAAGAATTAAGCTTCCAGCTGGGCGTGGTGGCGCACGCCTGTAATCCCAGCACTTGGGAGGCAGAGGCAGGTGGATTTCTGAGTTCAAGGCCAGCCTGGTCTACAGAGTGAGTTCCAGGACAGCCAGGGCTACACAGAGAAACCCTGTCTCGAAAAAACCAAAAAAAAAAAAAAAAAAAAAAGAATTAAGCTTCCTACAGGGCCCATAAACTTAGATTTTAAGTTATTTATATCAAAAGTATTTGACATTTTAATTATATAGTTACAATAAAATATTAGAAATTAATGTTGGAATTCTGAGAATAGGGAAATGGTTTGCATATACTTTTACAGAACAATTTGACAAGGTTAGAATATGCATCATGCTTTGCTGAAGTTTACTATGCTCTCAAGAAATATTGATAGTTTAACTATAAGAAAATTGGTCCTGATTCATGAAGCTTCCATACAGATTTGGTATTCTTTTATTTTTGTCTTATTTGTTGCCCTTGACACATCAATTGGAGATAGCTACTAGGATTGGAATTGTTTAAGACTATGTTGATTGGGTATGGTGACACACACTTATAATCCCAGCACTCCAGGAAAAGGCCGAAAAATCTCTGTGAGATAAAGTTAAACCTGCTCTACATATTGAGTTCTGGGCCAGCTATGAATGTATAATGAGGGAAAAAAGACCAATAATAACATGGAAGGAAGATTTACAATAGCATAATGTGTATGAAATTTA